>OZ005695.1:4329972-4929972 GCA_963930775.1 Cliona cf. orientalis
CAAACCCACTTATACATAGGTGGGGTGCATCAGTTCTGAGTGTTTATATTGTCATACACATGCATGTAGTTTAGACGGTCATATACATGCATGTAGTTTAGAAGAACTAGTGCACAAAACTTAATCTGAGGAATTAGTAATAGTGTATGTACATGTATGTGATGGTAGTCAGTAGTGTTGAGTGATCTTATCCTTATCATGGTCCATATTATTATTATTGTGCAGTAACGATGTCCTGAGTGAGGACAGAGTGACTGGTGATCCTATTGAAGCAGATAAGAGCAACTTCCTCCATCCGGTCATCTACTACTACAGACAGCCTCCTGGTAAGAGCGCGTCCATGCTCTCTCATCCCGGTCCCCAGGCCACTCCCTTTATAAATATTACACTCT
Source organism: Cliona cf. orientalis (assembly GCA_963930775.1). Classification (NCBI taxonomy): domain Eukaryota; kingdom Metazoa; phylum Porifera; class Demospongiae; order Clionaida; family Clionaidae; genus Cliona; species Cliona cf. orientalis. The sequence continues at coordinate 4,330,365 of OZ005695.1, forward strand.
CCTGGTATTGGCATGCACTAGAAAATTTTCGACTAGCGACCCTTTACCTTATTTGTGTTGGCTACTACTATATGTAGTTGGCTATTGGGGATGTTGTCAGATTTTTCACGCTACTACACCATGCCATTTCTGTGATCTTTTCATCTTTGTGTGCATGTAGATCCCGAGGTAGAAATTGAAGTTGGTTCTCTACCAGAGCCTGATCTATACCACCACGTAGTGGAGGACTTCCTGACTGACTGGTGAGACTGTTTGTCCATGCAATGTATGGGTGTCTAAAATGCATGAAATAAAAATATGGGATGCCTATCACAAATTATCAGTCCAGCAAGCGCACGTGTACATGTGTAGCTCTCGAGGCTAGGAACCTAAATTGTCCCAGTCATCAGACATTAACTTGATTTTGGGATATACATGTACCATTGTGTCTGGGATAATCGCCCGTGAGTGCTTATTAAACATACATGTAACTCGTGATTTTAGTCCGCATGGGGACTTTCATGAGATCAAAATCCATACGTTTGTATAGAAGCTGCTATGCTACAGTGACTCCTTGAAATGGGGTACATGGGTGCTTACCCGGGAGTCGGCACTTGCCTGGGACACTACAGTAATGTACTAGCTTTGTTTGCTACCTGTAGGTAATGACCAACTAGTACTCCTCTTGTGTGCATGTGAACATAATATTTCATGCTATGCATGGCATGGCTGTATGTATTGTATGTTGCATAAACTACATGTACAGATTACTTCACATATCTGCACAATGTAATGCATGATGTTATTCTCCCACAGGACATCTAGAAGTCGCCACATTATTCCCTTGAGGAGATTCTTGGAGGGAGTGTTTGGACAAGATCTGCGCAGCTTCTTTGCTGAGAGCTGCTTTGAGGTATACTTATTACATGTTATTAATATTGTTATAACGACAAAGCTAGCATGATCACTTACATGTACCAGGGAGCTAAATGAGATCGAGAGTGGGAAGGGAGGGAAGGGGAGGGAGAGAGCAGGAGGGAGGGGTGGGGGAGGGTGCGGAGGGAGAGAGAGAGGACTTGTACTCTTTTACCACACTCTAGTCTTCATGCACAGGAGTTGTTGACATACTATAGATTATTGTATGTCCTCACATTCATTCTCAGATGCTGTTCACATACGGAGACAATGTACCACTATCATGCAAGCAGCACTACTTACAAGGTATATTATAGCTTTATAGTGCATCATTATGTGTGCTCAAGATTGCATATTCTTGATCCCTACAGGGTCTGGTATTTCAGCGGCAGATGATCTGCTCAACTTTGGCAGTGCAGAAGCTCTCAATAACTAAAATAATTAATGTAAACAGCCCCCCTCTAGCTCCCTCATAATACACAGTATGATGTACAGTGATTGCAAATCTCCCGGCATAATTGAAATTTTTCCAGGTCTAATGTACCTCTACAGTACTAGTATTGATGTTATGACAAGACGGTGTCTACACCTGCAGCCAACACATTCATTTGCAATAGGCTATATAGCTGGGGCATGATGCTAAGATTTATTATAGCTAACGCACTAGCTGTTATTCTGCTCCAGAGCCTGAATGGTGGTCCCACATGCATGCATGAAATACCAGGACAAGGCTATTTTATAGCAGATCACAACAATGTCATGATAGTAACAGTTACTGCATGTGTTGGTGAGGGTGGGATTAGTAACTGATAGGGCCTAACAAAGGAGCCATTAGCAACAGCAGGTGAAGATAATAAATTTTTAATTGGTACGTCCTTTGACCCCTTCTGTGGATCGAGGTCAATGATAAGGTCAGTTCAGGCAGGCTATATGGGAATGGGTGAAAGGAAAGTCTAGGAAGATGTGAGGTGGAGGCGGTCCTGGGCCCTATCCACACAGGAAGTGATTATGACATGAGCTCTTATGAGTAGTGGGTACGAGGCCATTGTGTGAGCTGTCATGGCAGTGGAATTGCAGTAGGTTGCATACAATCTTTGGTCTTGTGGATGTTGTATGATTGTTGTGGGATTGTTCGTTTGGTTCCAGTGGCCAGGTAACGCATGTAATTAGTTGAGATTGACATTGAGGTACAGCTGCAGGAAGGTGCTATTGATATTGTCCACCCACGTAACTTTCAGTGGTACATGTCCCTCAGAGTTAATAAATAGATACGAGTACTTTAAGGACAAGGATTTACACATAAAGGAACATTAAATGGGGGTGGTAACTTCAGATCAGTGGGATCTTCACCTTTATAAATTGCGCCGTAGCATAGATTGACAGTTACATGATAAAACTGTTCCTGGACTAAGTTCCACTTTGCTTGGGAGAGATGGCCAACAGTTCGATATTTCTTACGACTTTGCTCTGTCTGGGTGCCGTCTGTGCAGCTTTAGCTAATGACCAGGCTACCCAGTACTGTATTATTGGAGCGGGACCAGCAGGTATGCTATTATTACACAGCTTACAGGCCTCAAGAGTTACTATGGCCGGTACAATATTATGTTGATCATGATTGGATGTTTCCCAATAGTGCACAGTTGCATTCACTGGCATGGTGTGTAAATTTACACTCATTGTACTGTCAGCAGCTCATTGGGGGGGGGGGGGGGGGGGGGGGGGGGGGCAGCTATAGGCACCTGTACTGTACTTCCACCAAGTTTTTGACCAATCGTAGTAATTATTCTCCTTGACCACATGGAGATACTGCCCCTTGTCAGTTGATTGCATTAACCAGACCCGTAAGTACTTGGAGACACTTTGACTATTTCTAAGCCTATATATCCCAATTCCCCATGTAGTGTGTCCTCCCTTGATGAAATATGTATGTACCATGTGGCTATGGTTATCTGAGCCCTTCCTACCCCAACAGATCAGCTAGATATATAAATCTTTCATTTCTCTTCATCGCTTGTGTATATTATTAGTATAAATCTCTAGGACTTCAACTAGGTTATTTCATGCAAAGGTCAGGGAAAGACTATGTGATATTTGAGAAGAACAGTACGGCAGGTGAGGCACAATATCAAACTGCTTACAATTACAAAAGTAGTGGTTCTTAAATAATATTATTGTCAACGTCATCTGTTTGCATGATAAATGTAATTCAAAACTGAACTAATATGTAGTACAATCATAGTATAAACATACAGGCACTGGCACTTTCATTTATTATGCAGGTAGCTTTTATCTTCACTACCCAAGACATAGGACACTGATTTCAATCAATAAAAGGAACACAGGTAAGTGATAAGGAGAGAGCTAGGGGGGTTGATGAGAGAGGGAGTGAGAGAGAGGGGGAGGGAAGGAGGGAGGGAGGAGAGCTCAGTACGGTGGCCCAGAGGGAGAGAGAGTCATGTATGTACTCTGTGCAGGAAGCACCAATAAGGAATTCAGTTTCCGTCACGACTGGAACTCTCTCATCAGTGATGATGAAACCCTTCTCATGAAATACTACACCAAGGACTACTTTCCACACGCTGATGTTTACGTGAGTGGTATTTGAGGTCCTACATGTATACAAAAAGTTACAAGTGGGACTATACTTTCACCCTAAATCAATAGTTGGTCAATTAAGCTTCAGCCACAGCCTATGTATACATGTATATGTAGCTATAATACAGTTGCCAGTTTCTTAATTAATTGCCGAGAATTTTTGGGTAAACTAATTCACTTTTCTGACATATTGAGTACCCATAGATGGTGCTGCAAGGTGGTAAGTGATAGCAACAGTAATTCTGTAGGTTGGTGATATCTTGTACTACCATGCAGACTCTTAAGACAATACTATTGTGGCTTTGCCACCCCCTCCTCGAGTATACAATCCTGAGGCATCTGCCCACAAACCAATAGATGCTTAACTGTATACTCATTAGCTATAATATTTTGTGGCTGTCACCAACACTGCTCTTTCAACACAAGCCAGATTTGTTCCTCTGTAATATTATTGACATGTCAGTAAATGTTGTGCTAGACAAAATGGAAGTGAATTTGTATCAGTAGACATCTGCCGTAATGTATACATGTATAATACCTGTATATTATGTACATTGCATGGAAGTGCAGGTACATGTAATGTCCATGTACCATGAATATAATCTTTGCATGACAAATTTTCATATCGAAAATTTTTCATAGTGCCATGTCGTTAACGTTATTAGTGTGCAAGTATTTTCGTAAGGTTAATTTTCATAGCTACAAAATAAAGAAAAGTCAGACATAACAATGTCTGGGTCTTCATAATGACATTGTGTGTTATTTCCCCCTCAGATTAAATATTTACAAGATTTTGCCAGTAAGCTTGATCTGAACATTGAGTATGAGACGGAGATTGTTGATGTGAGTAGAGTTGTTGCTGGCTTCCTGCTCGCTGATAACAGGAACAATGTACACCGCTGCAGAGTCCTCATTGTCAGGTACATACATGTTCAGCTTAGCTCTACATGGCATGACTTTTTACGGACAGCATTTTTTGCATACTCGATAATGTCATGATTATTGTACATGCAGGTTTTACCGGTTAATTTTAGTAAGTTGATATGGGTTTTAGGGGGTATATACCTGTGGGAAATTAGTCTGGCAAGATAAACCCTCCTACTGATTATTAAGAGAGAGACTCTATTAATAATTACACTCACTAAACGGCTGGCTAGTGAGAGCACTGAGAGGGTTAGCTTAGTCAATGTGTAGTACCTATAATAGATGCTGGTAATATTATAATGATTGGCGATCATGTATAGTCATATCAAAATTGCCGCTTGTACCACTTATTGTGGTCAAGAATATTATGTCCAATCAGTCCAGTTGTGGTTTGCTTTTGTTGCTGATGACCACTATATTATCTGGCATAGCTCAATCTCTCTACATTTTGCTGGAATTAGGACTGGCAATAGAATATGTTTGGGATTTGTTGCAGAAACACAACTTTCGTGTGTGTCAGATGATATAAAATTTAATGAGCACAACAATAATTATGGTGTTCACTCCATACCTCTCCCACTGTAGCACTGGTCTGTGGGTCCCCAATATTCCAAAGTTTGAAGGTGTGGAACACACAGTGGTAAGACAGCTAATTGTGTCCACCTGTGAGGCATACATAATTATGCATTAATATGTTATGGCCGGGTACCGCATTCTCTCTCTCTGCCCATACAGGGATACGAGTCTATGTCCATTAATCCTGAAGATTTTGAAAATAAAGTTGTACTGATATTAGGGAGAGGTATGTATGCACTATCATAATTATTATAATTATATCCCATTGCAATCTGATACATCAATAATAATTATTTATTTTTATTTTCTGCAGGTAATGCTGGATTTGAGACTGCTGACAATATTATATCTCACACAGCTTATATCCACATGCTAGGAAGGTGAGATCACATTTTATTGTATGTGTGTGCATGTGACAAACTAAAATTAGAGCTCTCTCACTTTATGCCACTGGCCACCCGTGCATATGTATACGTACCATGATGGTTTTGGTTTTTCATAGAAAGCTAATCTTTGAAGCATGTTATATTAAATTTAGATTTTGAGGATTTATGTCATGCAGATCCAGATTGCATGTGATATCTCGAGATTTGGGGATTTTATGTGAATGAGGATGCCAGATAACTTTTCTCCTTGTATGCATGTAAGATATACACTCACTGGGCAACCGTAGTACATATCATCAAGTAATGCATACAGTGTTATCATTATCATGTGTCTGCCTATGTAGATCAAGAATCAAGCTAGCATATCAAACACACTATGTTGGAGATCTAAGGTACTTCGGAGTGTACATTCAGCTCATTGTTAATAATTTGCAGAATTTCTTTGTTGTCTTATTCCCCAGAGCTGTTAATGCTCAGCAGATTGATACTTATCAGCTCAAGTCCCTGGATGGACAGTTTGGTAAGTATCAACTAGTGGATACTATATTATTGTAACAATGACTTGCATAGAAGATTAGCTATACTAATTGTATCGATAATGCATGAAGCAGTTTAATACCATAATATTATACTAGCTTTCCACTGTAAATTAGTTCTATGTACCATTGTATTCTTATCCTTATCTCTATAGCCTATACTTAATCCCAGGCAGTGTTGGGTATAAAATTTAATACCAAGATTGGCTTTGAGACTATTATTTAGGCTACAGTACAATTATGCCGTAGTGTCCTGGGTAAGCTCCCATGGGCGCTTTAACATAACTCACGATTTGGCCTGCATGGGCACTCACCCAGGACATACATTTGTATAGAAGCTGCTACACTGATCCCTTGAAATGAGCTACATGGGCGCTTACCCGGGAGTGGGCTCTAGGCCTGGGCCAAATAAATCTGCCCATTATTCAAATACCGGGTAATTATTCTTCACTTATCTACCCCATTATTCAAGAGAAAGTTACCTATTATTCTTAAAAAAAGCTGACAAAATGCAAATGAAACGTGAATATGACCAGAATGTACATGTACATGTACATTTTGGCCAACAACTTAGTGCTGGATTACATGCAAATTTTCTTTTTATTGTAAGTTCTGAGGCTAAAGAACCTTCAGCACTCCCAAAAATGATCGACAACTAGCTGTCTGAGCTGTTTGCTCAAGTGCTTCCTCCATTTGATCACAGACTCATGTCACATGACACAAAGTTTTCTATTTTTAGCACACATTGTGTATGCGCACTACTTCCTTGAGCAGTTGAAAAGTCTATTATTCAATTTCTTCAAGAAGCAAAAAATTATTCACAAATATTTGGCCCAGGCCTAGCTAGTGGGCGCTTGCCCGGGACACTAATAGTAATATTTCCTTTGCCTTCGCAAGTATATCATGTTAACTGTTGCTGGCATTCACACTATGACTAATATTAATATGCATGAGTGTGTGAGAATGGTTTATCTCATGTATTATGTTCATTGCATCATGGGTATATATGCATGCTTGCATAATAATATTATATTATTTGAATGCAGAGGGTGGAGTCGGTTCAGATGGACTGATATTAAAACAGAAAGCTGATGGAAGGTTATATTTGGTTGACGTATTGGACGATCCTAATGATAATCAAGGTAGCATAGACATGCATACATGTCCCTTCAAAGGAGCTGAATATTTGATGCATACATTTATTAACTATCATTTGGAGCATAATATTATACATGTGCATGGCTTGATCAATGCATATAATAATTATATACACTGTTCCATACGTTGATTTTGTAGAAAACATTCTGTATCACCATCCCTATGACATTGCAATCCGCTGCTTTGGATTCAAGGTAGGTATATTATGTACATGTATCTATGGAATCCCTTAAAGCAACTACCTCTCCTATAGTTTGATTTCTCTCCGTTTAATGCTACAACTGTCCGTCTTAGAACGGCTTTTGATAGGAAGTTCCCCAGCATTCAGCCAAACTACGAGGCAACTGGAATAAAGAATATGTTCTTTGGTAGGTATTACTAGCCTAGCATACTACACTATATGACTCCATGCAGGGAACTTCACTTTCTGTGGGCTTTGAAAATAAAGAGTTACAGTTTAGTTTTTGAGACTAATCTACTAGCTATAGGTATACATATCTTGGGTTAAATCCTTGAGACTTGGCAAAGTATATAGCTGTAGCAGTAAGCATACCTGGGCACTTAAATGTAAAGAGCAATTTTGGTCCGCATGCATGTCATTGGGCATTTACCATAAAATAATTGCTACATTGCTTACCATGGCAACCTGCAATTATTAGAGAACTCCTTATCTATTGTAATGTTAGCATGTAATGTCACCCATATCCTTAACTTTGTAGCTGGAGTGAACACTCATTCCCTGGACTATAAAAAGTCAGCTGGTGGGTTCATTCATGGATACAGATACACAGGTAACTACTAGCTGAAGCATGTGAGGGTTGACAATAAGAATTCTCTTATGCCTAGTATATGTATCATGCATACTAGTTGTCATTCAATGACACCTTTACATGGAATGTAGTACACCATAATATTACAGGACCTGGTGCAAGTTGCTTAAAATACTTACATAACACATTGACTCAAGGGTTTTTCATCTTGTCCGGAAGGGTGGGGGGGGGGGGGGGGGGGGGGGGGGGGGGGGGACAGTTCCAATAATACCATTTTTTGTTATGACTTGAATGCAAGATTCCACTATACCACTTCACTGTATGATTGTAGTAGTACTGAACTGCCTAGCTGATTATGGTTTATCATGAACTTGTCGTTCTTATCCAGTTCGAGCCTTATACCATCACTTGGAGTGGCGATACCATGGTGTACCCTGGCCGTCTGTCACACTACCTTTCAGCGACGTTCTCGATCACATGATCAAGAGGATAAACGAAGCATCGGTTAGTGATCACCATGGCACATATGTACCAGACTACACAATCGTTATCATACATTTCATCACAGGGTCCCTACCAGATGTTTGGTGTGCTGGGTGATGTGGTCTTAATCAGAAGTAAGTACCCTCATGCATGTACCTGTATGAGAGTACTATCTGTAATCTGTTATCATGATAATCATTGCATGTGATTATATTTTCTTCACTTCTCTTCTCTCTTTCTCTTTCTCTTTCTTTCTCTTCCATTCCTCTCTCCCTCTCTCACCTCCCCCTCCCCCTCTACATGTGTTCATGAAATGCATGTAGATGACAGCAGTACAGTGGTATACCTCAAGGAGGTGCCTCTACAGTCACTGAATAAATTCAAAGGTAAGTATTATGTGTAGTCTGACTATTGTATAGCAAGAAATTTTTGAGGGAGAAAACTTGCCACTTTACAGTAATATACGTCTCCCAAATTTTCCATGCACTGTCCACACTGACTTTTTGTGCTCTGCAGAAACCACTGGCCATGACATTGAGAGCTTCATTATTTGGAATTTTGAGTATGGAAAAGGCTATTCTGGACCAGGGTAGGCTTTAAAATGATGATTACTATAATTGTACATGTTAGCTCATTCCCGTACCATAATATCTATGAGATAAGAAAGGAGAGAGGTTGCAAGCCTAGCCTAATGTAGTACACATAATTATAGGGGAATGCACCAGTCCTGAATAATCTATCATCATACAATGTCATGTAACATTATCACGAGGAATTGATTATTGTACTTTGATTTTGTGTTTCTTATGCCAGTAAGGATGTCCTGAGAGAGGGCAGAGTGACTGGTAATCCCAATAAAGCAGATAAGAGCAACTTCCTCCATCCGGTCATCTACTACTATAGACAGCCTCCTGGTAAGAGCATACCAGTCAAGCTGCATGCCTGGACAAATTGACCTCATAATTATTATTGTACTTCAACTCACAACTCTGCTCCAAGCTTAAGAGTCTGGTGCAAGGCTGTACTGCATTTTAGTGTAGTGCATTTCATGGATTTGTGTGATGCCTGGCATTTCATTCTTGCAACATCTGAAACTGAAGGATGTGTCGATCCTTCATAGAATTCGTTTTCTAGATAGATCTGGCCTAAGAATACCTCTGGGTTCTGTAGGTCCTCACTAGGTTCAGGATTCTTATCCATTGGTCTTTTAACTTTTTGTTAGCTATTAAGAGATGGAGGTGAACTGGCAAGATTTTTTTACTAGCAAACAAAACTTTCTGGCCATACATCATTAAATTTTTAGCTACTGGGGATGTGATTTACACATTACATCGTATGCATATGCCCGGTAATAATATTTAATATTTGCATGCATGTAGATCCCAATACCGTTATTAAAGTTGGTTCTCTTCCAAAGCCTGATCTCTACCACCACGTAGTGGAGGACCTACTAACTGACTGGTGAGACTGCTCGTCCATGCAGTGTGTGGGTATCTCAACAGCATGAAATAAGAATCTTAGAATCCGATGTACCATTTATCCATTCAGACTTCGGTGGGTGGGTATCTTACAGTTACTGATCTGGGGAGGTATCGTATTGCAAAAGGTGCAAACCCAGCTAGTAGCTATGAGGTGCTTTCCCTCGGCTGCTACCCGCAAGTCAATAATAAATAAGTTATACATCTTGCGGGAGTTATTCATCTTGCGGTTATAGTTATATTATGTCCTGTGGGAAGGCGATTGTGTGATAAGCGATTTTTAGCTGTTATCGGCATCCTTTGATTTGTATGACTTTAGTGCCACATTATTATTATTAAATTTTATACGTGGGCATGTTATTCTCCCATAGGACATCTAGAAGTCGTCACATCATTCCCTTGAGAAGATTCTTGGAGGGAGTGTTTGGACAAGATCTGCGCAGCTTCTTTGCTGAGAGCTGCTTTGAGGTACATACTTGCATCATTCTTTATAATATTATAAGTATCTCCATAATATTATTATTCATTCTCAGATGCTGTTTGCTTACGGTGACAATGTACCACTATCATGCAAGCAGCATTACTTACAAGGTAGTAACCAACAATGAATTTTCAAATTACTGTTAATTCGGCCAGACAAACTGAATTTGCAGTTTATCATCACTGCCTGCATGGATTTTCAGATTAAATTTTTTTCAAAAAATTCAGTGTATACAGCAACTAATGATACTTTGACCCTGCACCCTCAAGCGTTGCAATTGAAGGGTGTGGTCTTGGTGATCATGAGTTCGAACCTAGCATTTCTTTTACTAGTTTGAAATCTGAATAATGATTGCCCACCTGCATGCAAATCGAAAAGTCTGTGACGATAAACTGTGAATTTAGGTTGCCTCACCTTATCTGGTTACATTGCCACTATACTATGATCAAGAGTATTATATTCTCGCCAATATGTGTGCACACTATTATTATATTATAATATTATCCCTACAGGGTCTGGTATTTCAGCAGCAGGTGATCTTTTCAATGTAAGGAGTGCAAAAGTGGTTTAAGCCCTCAATACTGACTCTTAAAACAAATAGAGCCCTTCTCTTTACAAGTACTGTATGCATAATTCTTCACCCTATATAATGTTAGTTTCAAGCTTTCATATTATTATGGTATGCACTAACTTTTGTGCTGTCAACTTCGCCACGCACTATAATATTAGGAGATAGCTGCGCATGCGTACTATTGCGGCGAGTGGGCGTAACCTGCCAGGCACGTAGTAAGTGGGTGGGGCTGATCTCAACTACGCTCTGCACGCGTGTTAATGGCTTGATTGCATAACATCGAGTTAGCTGAGCGTGCAGCTTCTTGATACTTCAGAGAAAACGAAATGGATGTTGTAAGTTGTAGAGGATTGCAATTGATGCCAAGCATCGGTCACGAGTTCCTCTATCATGATCAGACAGGCAAAAATGTCAGGAAGCCTTTCAGATACTCTAAAATTGCTTTTATGTACTGAGTATAAATTTGGATTGATATTGAGCAGCTAGTATGACCAATTGCAATTGAAAGCTAAAGGAACTACATCACTGGAGCAAGCCTCAATTTGAGCCAACTTCGAAGATATTATCATGGGAGAGAAATCAAAACTTGATCTGGAAGAAGAGCTCTCAGAGAAGCCAACTCCAAAGAAGCCTTCTGTTGCTCAGATAGTCTGTGACAGCGTGTGGCTGACTGTGACCACTGTCGTACTCATAGGAGTGTATGTTGTGAGCTATCTGGCTAATGATACAAATTATGGATTTCGGAACTCAACTGGAGAGATATCTGACAAATATTACACTCAGGTATGTCATTTTTATGGCAAATTGCATTGGATTGAACAATAATAATACATACATTATATCAATTAGCGATTGAGGTAATTTTGTTGATACCATTGTTCCCATGCACGAATACTCCAATCCTTGTACATAAAATTAATTTATGACATAATTTTTGAGAATACAGTCCATTAATATAATATACCGGTAATATCCACATGCAGATCACACCGGCTTCCTTTGCCTTTGTCATTTGGACCATCATCTACATCTGGCAAGCACTGTGGATCATTTATGCCTGGTCGTTCCTCTGCCGACCATGGATGCCTCGCACCATATTCACTGGCGTCTACATCAGCTACACCATCATAAACATTCTTGACATTTCCTGGCTGTACATCTGGGGTAACCTGTACATCGATGCTGCTAGTGCAGTCCTCTTCCTCTTCCAAGTGTTCTACTACCCAACGCTTGCAATGCTCGTTGGATACCTCTACAAAGTCCATTCCCAGGCCCATAAGATTGACGTCCTGCTCACATGGATCCTTCCAGTTAATGGCATGTTTATTTATGCCACGTGGACAACCATCGCCTCGCTTGTCAATCTTGCTGTTGTAGTCCAGTATTCTCACAATGTCAGTGCTACCAACAGTGGCACTATATCCTTGTCGCTACTCTTGGCTGCCCTGGTGGTCTACTTCATTCTTGAGAACACTGTGTTTTATCGGTTCCTTCAGTATGTGTTTACAGTGTATCCAGTTGTGATCTGGGCTCTCTCTGCAGTGCTCGCTGCTCACTGGAGAGAGGAAGGGGAAGAGAGAAATAATCAATTTGCCCTAGGACTCCTAATTATCACTATCATTTTGTTTATTATCAGGCTTATTATAGTATTGATTTTTAGGATTATTAGACCTCTCTGCAAATACCGCAAGTCACAGTATGTATAGAATGATCTAATTTTTTTTAACTTGGAGCACCCCGCTACTATCCACAAGTATTTCATTATGAAGATCTTGATGATAATAAATAATTATTCATTGATGGGTCCCTTGAATTTGTGGTGTATACATGTGACATGCATGCGGCTAGCTAAGCGGGCGCCTAGCCTTAGCTAGAGCATTATACATGACATGCATAATGTGCATGTGATGTTAAGTGTTTGCATAATTACTTATAGCATTTGCATAATGTGATTTTAATAATTAAATTTTTGAGATAAGTGGTCACGTACACTGGTATATATTATTAATAATATTATTATAGTGGTACAAGTGTGCATGACATCACTGTAAATAATATAATATTATTACACCCAAGGGATCCTCCCTCCGAGCTATGCGCGCGCGCAGCGCTTGTTGCATAATAAATTTATTATGCATAGCGCATGCACGTGCCTCCATGCTGCATGCATGCAGTATTGTGTATTGTGTAATGGCGAATAATAATGCCATGCCACTCCAATTTGCTTCTGAAAGACGTTCTATGTGTGTCATAGCCTACACTTCATAATCTTTCCCGTATTAAAAGAGTATAGTATGGAGCTCGAGAACTGTCCAGTGAAGCCCATCCCGCCCAGGGCCACCAAGCTGAAGATCATCGGCGAAGCAGCAAGTCTCGCGGTGACAACCGTTATCCTTCTGGGTGTGTACGTTACGAGCTACCTGGCTGCGACTGGAGCCGGTAACATCTTTGAAAATACTACAGCACAGGTGTCTGACAAATATTTTACACAGGTAAGGTACCAAACAATTTTTTTTTCAGTTTCATTAACCATTGCCCCCCCCCCCCCCCCCCCCCCCCAATATCCTAGGAAGGGCAAATTTACAGGCCTGATTTTGAGTAAATGTGCCTCAATAGCTTCCAAAACTATTCCACTTAACTAATAAGCTCATTTTTTCATCAAGAAATTGTGTTAACAGCCTTGATCGTGCAGAAAATGGGCATGGTTTGACAGAAGTAGGTGTATTCATAAAAATTTCGCACGTAATTATATATTCACCCCCCCTCCCACCCACTTTCCTATGCCTATATCCTAAGAAAAGGTCCTATGAAGCCTAGATTACACAGGCTAAGTACTAGACAACTAGTCGGAAAGGGGTTCATCCAAACCCATTGGATCTGCCACTGGACACCCACTTGTATATTGCATTTTACCCCAAATTTTTGTTGCTTAGATGAAGCTAGCTACCTGGAGGTATGTTGATAACTTGTAAGAAAATAATAACAATGCAACCACATTGACCAGTCAGATATGGACTGTCTCATGAGCCTGAGAAGACCTTTAGACAACTCGATGTGAATATTTAGCCCATTAAATGATCACCATGGAGGTCACACCTTGACTCATACCTGCCGATACAAATGTATTGGCTGTATATGGGAATATTAAACTACTTTTAGTTGGTGTGACGCGATAGAAACTGAGCAGCATCCGTGAGCCTGAGCTAGTGCAGTAGGATGGACCAATAATCTCGACGGTAGATAGCTCCTAGCTTACACATAATGATAGCACATTTTCCCCATACTTGTAGACTAAGCATGTTTTTGACCAGTGGGTGCGCATTCCTTTGATTCACATTTCTTAGTAATAATGCCGTAGAATCCCGCGATTACGCCGATGCCAATGCCAGTTAGTCTTCCAGTTTACCAAATTTTTAATCATATGCATAAACATTTTCGCTGGATAAGAATTTCGCAAGCCCAGCTACCTCGGTATTTCAGAAAAAGTCTATTTTCATCAATGCGGTAAAGATAAATTTTCTCCCGGAAAAAATTTCTACGTATACAGTAACTAGTGGTGATGAAAATCATCTGTGCGGGGCGAGCCTTCGCAAGTCATAAGATTTCTTTGAAAGCACACAGGCACACATGCACACATTAGGTTGGTACCCCAATAGCTAGGCCTGAGAAGCTACCACGACAGTGAAAGTATCAGATTGTTAGTATGGTAGCTATAGTCCAATAATGTTGATCACCTATACTATGCTTAGTAGTCTACATGCCATGACCATGAGTCCAAGTACCTGTAGCCAGGCCCTGAGAGGATAGCAGTCATCTTTATGCTCAGGAAAGTGGAGTCTACCAGTGATGTTAATCGTGGACCTGAGCTTGCCAGAGTGGTACAGCACTCACCTTTCCAGTTTTATGCCTTGCCTACACTCGAGTTGTCTCTCAGATCGATTGTGCAGTGCGGGCGTATGCGCATGACGACCATTACCTTACGCATTCAAAATTTAACTCTCTCCTTACTGAAATGATCACCCCACAAACATATATATATATACATATAAAACCGCTTCCTGTACCTCGTGTATTCGGGGCTCGCTCAGGCTCGCCCCGAATTACTGAATTGAGGACACGGAGACCTTTACCGCATTGGCGAAAATCACCATCCACATTAATAATATTTGTGATGATAAACTTTGACAATTACGTGTATCCCACCTATTTGTGCATTTTTATACAGGTTACTCCAGCTGGTTTCACTTTTGCTATCTGGGGTGTCATCTACCTCTGGCAAGGACTGTGGGTGGCCTATGCCTGGTCCTTCCTCTGCCGACCCAATGCTTATCACACCATTACCACTGGCGTCTATGTCGGCTTTGCTGCTGTGAATGCCCTCAATATCACATGGCTCTTTTTATGGGGATGCCAACACATTGTTGTTGCCGCTGGAATCTTATTTAGCATAAATATGGCCTTCTATCCCACGATTGGTTTGCTTGTGAGCAACTTTTACAAGAACTCCTCCAAATCTGACAGTCTAGACCAGACGCTGACTTGGATCCTTCCAATCAATGGCCTCTTCTTCTACATGACTTGGACCTCCATTGCTTCGCTTATCAATCTCACGGTGGTGCTTCAGTATACCAACGTTATCGGCACTTTCACCGCTACTCAAAGTGGAACTGTAGCTCTGTCACTTCTTCTGATAATGTTGGGTATCTACTTCACCCTTGAAAACACCGTGCTCTTTAACATTCTTCGCTATGTCTTTTCTGTGTATCCGGTTGTGATCTGGGCTCTGGTAGGAGAGCTGTCTGCTCACTGGGGTGCTGCGGGAGAAGAGAAGAACAGCTGGTATACTCTTGGGCTGCTGTTGGTCACAGTGGTTCTGTTTGTTGTTCGCATTATTCGACTTATTGGTGCGGCTGGTGTTATCAAGACTTCCCGACCAAAACATTATGAAACTCTTGTTACAGTTTGAGTGTACTTTAGTGTTTTGCTTACGACAGTAACATGATGGATACATTAAGATTGCCAATTAACTTGTAGAAATATTATAGGTTCTTGCATGATCATGATTTTTGATGTGCAGCAAGCTTGTTAATACATAATAGTAATATTATTATGTGGCCATCCACAAGAAAACCATGCATAGTGAGCTGGAGGTCAATCTGAGATAAAGAACATTGCCATTGCTGATCGACGTCTCGGTGGATAACTGGGTTGGGACACATCAAATTAATTGTACCCATTGATCACTTTCAGCATAATAATATAATTATGATACATGGTACAAATACAATGTCATAATTATACAATATCATACAAAATTCATTAATAATAGTAATTGGTATATTATAATTGTGTAAAAATTAGTGCACTTGTGTAACTGTTATGAATGAAAATGTGGTCCACAGGAATTGTTATGTATCATGATAAGCCAAAAAGAAGCACCCATATGCATGTGATACATAATAATTACTTAATAATTTGCAAACAAAGATATGATACACTAAACATGGAGAGCTAGCATGAGGTGATGCAAGGGGAATTATTTTTCACTAAAAACAGCATTCACCTGTCCAGCCAGCACCTCGAAGTCACAGTCTTCGAGCAGTTCAATGAGTTTGCGCCATGAGCAAGGTCTTACTCCACTCCCCTTCAACCAGAGTTGGAACATTTCACTGCAGCATTCTTGTGGGTCGTTGTTATTCTTGATTTTGATAGCATCCAACTTTGCACCGAACTCATCAAATTCCAATTGAAAACCCAAAATCTTCCACTTCGGTGCAACTGTCTCTATGATCTTGATCCTCTTTCCTTTGGCTGTTTTCATCATGAATAAGTTCTTGAGGGTTGGAGTAGCATCTGTATAATTATAATAATATAAGAGCTATGTGATGAAATCCTACCATGAAGATGAAATGAATTATAATAAAATGTATTACATACCAATATTCTTTGAAGGTGATGCTCCTGGACCACCAGTAGAACTTTTTGAAACTGACTCCCCTACGCAATAAAAGAAGAATATCTATCATACTATGGTGCCATAAACATTGACAAGTGTAATAAAAGCATACATCTCTAGACATACCTTTTTGGCCAAGCCAGAGCTTGTGTTGCTCTGTCATTTCACTGTAGACTCGGCGGTCACTGGTGCAGATCAGAAATCTTTTATCTTCTGAAATAATAGCTGGGTGAAGATTGGCATGCTTTGGGCAAGCAAAGGCAATTTCAGGAATCGAATTGCTATAGTTCAGTTTTTGTGACGCCTTTCGTATCCCAGTAAGTATTGTCTCACGAATCATTGGACATATTTTTTGCTGGATTCCATCAGTGCTGGCACCCTCAGGAGGCTCAAGCTCTATAATAACGTGAAAATATGAGGAAAATGGATCGGTTATTGTCACACAGCCTGGAGTATTTCCTGGAAGAGCAAACTGAACTCGATTGCGAGAAACTTGCACAGGGTAGCTGTCCTCTTCAAGAAGCTCCCACTTGGCTTCAGTGATGACAGAAGCAAGGAGAAAACAGTAAACTCCAAGCTTGGGGCCATCTCGACCAAAGTAGAAGAGAAGAGCGGGGATGACTAGCGATGAAGCACTTGCCACAAGATGTGGTATGCCTTGTTT
This sequence comes from Cliona cf. orientalis, assembly GCA_963930775.1. NCBI lineage: Eukaryota > Metazoa > Porifera > Demospongiae > Clionaida > Clionaidae > Cliona > Cliona cf. orientalis. The sequence continues at coordinate 4,347,837 of OZ005695.1, forward strand.
CCTCAGAAGGCAGGGCATGAGATACTCACCTTTCTCAACCTCCGCCATGATCCTCAGGTGCTTGAGGACCAAGATCAGCTGCTCCTTCATAAAAAGCTTAGGGACGTAATGAGATGAGAACTGTTCAAGTATCTCAGCTGTCACGATTCCATGTTTCACAAATTTCTTCAAAGCACCAAGAAGCTTATCACTTGACTTTGTTTGCAATGATAGACTGTGAACCACTAGCTCAGTGATTTTATCGAGGATGGCCTGGGAATCAATGAACACGACATCCGGAAGAACATCTTCATAGTAGAAGATCAGTTTCAGTTCGTGAAGGTACTTCAGTGCTGCCTCAAACGATTCTCGTGTAAAATTGTACGTAGCTGCTACTTCAAAGCACTCTTCTTTGCTCATCACTGATTTTCGTTGCTCCTTGGCCATTCGCTGAAAGGCCATTTCCAAGGGAATGTATCGAAGTGGCATCCTCTTTGGTTTCAATTTACGCAACTCTACGATCGCTTTCTCCCTCAAAATGGATATCACTTTCTCATCTTCTTTTCCTGGTGTTTTTACGTTGACAGCAAGCAGCAGTGACTCTCCATCGACGATGATACTATCCTCCATCTCCTGAGGTATTATGCTTCGGAGCCTTTTCTCCTTCGTTTCTATGCTCTCCTGTGGGCACTCGTGTGCGAGGTCTTTGTGCGTGCCCACAAATGCAATCTTTGGATATGTGTTGCGGTCACAGGTTGATCGTATCACCCTCATGCAGTGGCGAAGCGTATCCAAGTGTGTGAAAGGTGAATCAAATGGCTCTCCAACACGTTCTCCCCTGGTGTAGAACTCGACCTTCGGAAAGCTGTCTAAGGGCTCATTGAGCTTCACTGTCATTATGCCCAACATCGTGTTTTGGATGAACACAGGAAGGACCTCATGAAACATAGGTTGGCCTCCTGTGTCATCAACATCAAGCAAATCTTTATCATTGAGATTTGATTTCTTCTTTGCTCCTGCCTGCATTCGCCGCAGGTACTGCCTCTTCATAGCACGACGAACACTCCATGTTTCCTCTTTTCGTGAAGCATCTTCTTTGACAGCTGATGATGGCTGCCTCGTGGTTTCCTTCTGACTAGGAGGTGAAGAACTAGCTAAACTGTTCGAGTCATCCTTAGCCTCAGCTTGGGTAGAAGATTCAGAAACAGCTCCACTATTGATTGACGCCTCAGCTGTTCCTACAAGCATGTCAGAATAGTGGTTGTCGGTGATTCGTACAAAGTGGTTGTTGCTCACTCCTGCCTTACAGCGAGCTACAGCTCTCACTGGCTTCTTTGCACATGGAGTGCTTTCTCGTATTGATGGAGGATCTTCCTTGAGGAAAGCTGCAAGGACGTGTGTTTTTCCTGATCCTCCCACCCCTAAAAGTAAGGCACTGCCATTTCGTAACAACACCTCACCCTCCATCATGGCTGCATCAAAGCACTGCTGGGTTTTCTCCGTCACTGTGAGAATAGAACAAAGCAAGGAGTAAGTCTAGAGGTGAGCTAGCTTATTCTGGTGTACCAGAGTGGTATCACTTGTGTGAAGGATTCATGTGTGAGTGTGTGTGTGTGAGTGCAAGAATGTATGTGCTATGTGCGAATTGTGATTAGGATAATATAGCAGGAAATTTTTGAGGATTCCAATTTTATGTTTTTCATGGATAATTGCATAATATAACTAATGTAGCACCACATTGCTAAATTTTGTACACATTATTGTAGGGATGTATATATATGTACATGAGTAATAACAAGGAGTGAGCTCGCCTACTCCTTGATCCCTGTGCTACTATTGTGCATGTGTAGTCGACGACCTTTATGTACATATTTTTGTGTGTATGCACAGAGAGCAAGCTAGCGCACGTGCACGTCCTGTCTAATCATATGATTTGGTCAATCAGCTGCATGGCTAAAGAAATTCGTTACTTGTCTTGCAGCTTCATTCTCAACGGCTGCCAAGAGAAGACGCTTAGAATATAGAATCGCCTCCCTCTGGAAAACACCTATGGGCAACACTGACTCTAGAATGTCACTGTTTCGCATTCTCCAGGCCGCCATATGTAAGTGTACAGTTCAGTCTAGTTCTGCCCTGCTGTTTTTTTTGAAGCAGCTCACTTCAGTCGCTATTGGACCATAGCCAGCCGTGTCAGTGGGCTGTCTGTTGTATCACCCCAAGTCCAGTGACCCTGAGAAAGAAAAATTTTTAGCTCAAGCTGAATCGCTTCCGGTCACCTCCTGCTCGTAAGCACAGACAACTATAGTCTTAGTATGATGAAGCATGATATTATGCTGTGTATATTGGACACCGTACTGTGTGGGGAAGAGCACATACACTTGTTGATCATTACTAAATATGAAAACTTGACCACGTGCCCAGTAACTGCATAATGGTTCGTATGGTAAAAGGTCGTCAACATACATGTAGTGCGTACACTGTCTCGATGTCGGCACCTCAATCGCAGAGATTGCGTCTGAGACCATCTCTCGATCTCGACACTGACAATTTTCAATCACAGGAGACGAACTCGACAGCGCCATACAGCTTCTGAACATTCGAATTGGTCGCGCCATGGCACGCTGTCTGCGTGCTATATAGAGCGCAAGGCTAGCTTTATTTATCCACGGGATTACGTCATCCAAGATAACGCGTAAATTCGGCTGGCGGTACTTATCAGAGAAAGTAGCGCTCAGCTTGTATTGTATTCGCTGGATACATGCGTTAGATACTCTACATATACACCGATTTTCAAGTCTCAGAAAGGCTCCATGAAGGCCCTGAATTTTCTGGCAATTACCGCATAGATTACACCATATAGGTTTCATCATATATTACACTATAATTACCTCATAACCACAGAAAAGTAAATTGTTACTGGGCACATAATTTAGAGTTTTAGAGAGAGTAGCATACAGAGTTTCCTTATATACTGTGTATCTTGTGTACCTTTGACGTAAGTATTCTCCACCAAGTCAGCCTCTAGGGGAAGATTGATGATGTGGAGTACCAAAGCAACTTGGCCCCAAGTAGGGCAGGGATGTTGATGGATGTAGAGGTCTAGGTACGCCTCTTTCCTCTGGGTGGGGCTCTGGTAGTTCTTCTGTAATCTGTCTATCTCAGACTGTGGTAGACCTAGGTAGTCTTCACCTCCAAGTTTATCTACCTTCCCAGGGTCCAGTGGTGCAAACAACGTCATTAGTTTCTCAGTAGTTAGAGTGAGATCTATGCAAGGACAAAATAAGAGCAAACAATACATATGACACAAAAACATTCCACACAGCCCACAATAACAGTTGAGGTCTCCTAAATCTCCCCCCCCCCTATTCTGGTTAGATATTTGCCTATCCAGAGTTGTGCTATTATTAGGTTTAATACATTCACATAGTAAAGCAAGGCTCACCTCTAGGAGGGATATATGACCTCACTTCCTCAACTGCAGCCACCTGGTGATGACCGTACAGTGACCTGGCAAGAAGTTCCCATGAGGAGTATGTGTTGCAGTTGACATACAAGTCAGCACATTCATGCTCCTTCCCAGACGTGCACAACTCCTCCATCTTATTCTTCTCCATTCCAGTACCACAAGCATCCACCCATACCTGTGCCTTCAGTTTTGGCTCGACCTTCTCCATGACGCGACTGACATTACCCACTGTTAGAGTGGGATCTGGAGGGAAGAGGGTGAACAGCATCACTACTAGACCCCACACTAAATCACACAGGCTCATACCAGTATGTTTGTACGGTGTATGGTAAACTAGACAGTGCTAACTAATGAGAACAGCAGTTGTACAAGTAGCTTTATTATACGAGTATGTCAGTTGTAGTGGCAGTATTCTTACCAGTTGACATGAATGACTTGGATTCCCTTGCTAAGGCGAATTCCTTGTAATTATACAGTCCCGCAGTAATATTTTCCCATTCAGCCTCAGGATGGCAGTTCACATAGTAGTCTACATGTGCATAGTTCTTCTCTGTGTCAGTGGAGTATCTCCTCTGGATCTCCTTCAGTAGTGGCCTGGGAATATCAAGTCCACCTGCACCCATCACCCTTTCCCACTTATCTCGTGGTAGCTTGTTCAGTATTTGAGTGACATTATCCACTGTCATAGTGGGGTCTGGGGGGACAGAATTATGTGCAGTAACACACTTGTTATAATGACCAGTGCTATGGAAGAAATAAGTTTGTAAGGAGAACCCTTTGAGATTTTGAACATTGTGTCATAACAAGTCTTTGTACACTCTTGGATAGTGCATGAGTATATATAAGCAATAAACTCTTGATTATTTACGTAGTCTATTACTGTGCTACTCGGTCACTGAGTGGTACTGGTACTGTGCACACACACACATTCTTCTCATGTACATGTACATACGTAATAGTCTGACTGTAATAAGCTAAGGGTGCATACTGTATATTATTTATCTCTCTCTCCACACTGAGATCCACTCACCTTGCTGTGGTTCAGCATTGGCCTTGATCTTTTCAGCTAGGTAGCTTTCCTTTGCCTCGTGTAGAGCATGGATCAGCATCCTCCATGAGGGTCGGTGTTCACCTTCCCCCAGGAGGAATGCCTCCACCACAACTTTTAGACGAGCATCATCAGAGGTGTTCTGACGTTCGATGGCATCTAGCTTCTTATCCTCGAAACCCTTATAGTCAATCCAGCCCATAAGCACCCCGGCCAGCTTTCTCCAGCTCCTCGTTGACTTCACCACCTCAAATACGTTATTAAGTGTGAGGGGTGGGGCTGGATAGGGTACACAACTTTTACAAACACAAAAGTTAAGTTTCCCCACCTATAAGTACATAGCTACAGGTCTACACACAGCTGGCCACAACTAGCGATTCCAGATCTCCAAGGGCCTCCAGTAAATCGGGAATATGTCGGCTCTGGCTAGGGGTACACTCATGAAACAAATTACAGTAGATAGCTCACTAAATGACCTATCCACCAAGGCCTTAACTGCGCAAATTGGCTGTGCGGAATTGACGCTAGCTTCATTTTTTGTTGTATTAAGTTTTTATGGAGAAAATTTGGGAGGGCGTGGCTTTGTAACGGTTTTGACTACAATCACATTACAAGTGCCTTTGGATAGAGCTCGTGGAGAGCTGCCTTCTGATGCTTGAACTTTGATATTCCACTGGGAGATATTCCGCGGAAAAATTGGTGAAATTTGGAGATCTGGAATTGCTACCACAATCCCCTCCCAGTTGATGTTCAGTTTCTGTGAATCAGGATTCCTGCTACATGTATAGCCATGAAGCAGAGCATAGCTTATTAATACACTCTATGTGGACACCAACAAAAAAATGGATTCCTACTTCCATGTACCTCAAACCACTTTTAATATCGATTCAGCTAGCCTACACATCAACTTGTCTTAATAGAGTTACTAGTACTTATTTTGTGTTGATTAATGTTCATCGATACTTACTTACTCACCTTCTTGGCCGCTGGTTACTGCTCGCGCCGCCATTGTATTAGCCACACCCGCCAAAAAGTATACCAAACGACCATTACCTAGATCTACAGACTAAAGCGAGGAGGGGCTTATTGCACAGGTTTGCGCATGCGCAACGCGTAATACACTCGTCCGTCGTCGTACATGTAGCACAAAAATCGCCAGATCTGGACATCTAGGCATCTGAGTTCATAATCTGTCGAAATCGTCGAAAAACTTGCTTCATAATGTTCTCTTCCTCTCTCCTTTTCTCCCCCCCCCCCCGCCTCCCTCTCTCTCAGATTCTCCCTATGGAGGAGGCTGATCACTTGTGAACGAGGATTGGAATAATGAACTTTAATTTAGTCATCTTCGCTGTCTGGGGAGCTCAAGTCTAAATTCAGTACTGGGTACATACCAGTTGGCATTCAACTGTGCTCCAGGTGATGTGGAGTAGTTTGTCAGAAACAGGCTGTGCACATTGAAACATATGTAGGTACATTGTAGGGTATATCATCATAGCCTCGTCCCCAAAAATTTGATAATTGCATGTCCAGCTGTTCTGCGTACAACATGGGATGAGGCTGATTATGGTATAATTTTTCAAGGGAGGTGCTTTGCAAGTGGTGCATCTCATATAATTATTATACATCTCAACTAACCTTTTATTATCAATGACCTACTTGATAATTAGAAATTTCAGTTCCTTGACACGTGACTGTAGATTTGTGTAACTACAAACTTGAGAAGGATGATTTGTGTGTGAGTGAGCTCACCGGGTTTAAAATGCTGGACTTCGTCAAGTGGAGATTGGGATACTGGACTGGGGCATCAAGATGACAACCGTTGCTGGAGAATAGTAAGATTAGTGTGGACATGGACATATACATGTACATGCATGTTAGATTCCTTTGTCATCCCCCCTCTCTCCAATGTTTTTGAACATTGTCAGGCACAGTGAAGATCAAAGAATAAAGATCTCTGCTTCCATTTGTCCTGGGTGGTTGCCATGCCAACAGTGCTTCCATCGAAGAAAAGTACAAGTACAGAGGAATAAGTAACAGGTTGCGTAAAATTAATAGTTGATTAACTTACTATGTTAATTACAGTTTACCTCAAATTTTTGAATATCAGACACTTATTTTTTGCATTATTTAATAAATACAATGTAACTTAGTTGCGTGCAATCATGACACAATGTATATGGCTACTGTACTGATCCTATGTCCACTCGTTGATCAGTACCACCACCACCACCAGCCACATACAACTCCCCACTGGGGAGAACTGTACAGGTACAATGTGATCGTCCAGTAGGCAGAACCCCAGCCTCGACCCAGCTACTGCTGCTAGGTTGATAATGGTAGATGGCTATGCTCCCCATCCAGTCCCCTCCAACAGCCAGCAGAGTTCCGTTAAAGGCCAAGACAGTGGAGAAGATCAGTGGTGTATCAGGTAGTGACTGCCATGGTGATGATGTGGGTGGAGCACTTGCACTAGTAGCTGGTTGGGAAACAGCTTGAGAGAGGTCATCCAAACACACACTGAACACTTTCTTGGATGCATCTTCCTCAGTGTAGCCACCCAAGAGATAACACATGTTACCAATGGTAGCTGGTAGTGCGTGAGAAAGTGGCTGAGGTAGTGATGCAGCATGGTGCCATTGTGACAGTCTTAATTCAGTGTCCAGGATTTCAACTCTTGAGAGATGACTTTCATCATCATAACCTCCCATTACCACCAGCCACCTGTTGTGGGTAGCTACTGAGGGTGAGTAGCATGCTGTGGTCATTGGTGGTAAGGGATGAGTCCATCTATTTGATTGTTCATTCCATACACCCAGCTTATTGGTCACCTTGTGAGTTCGTACAATGTCATGTATAATATCCTTCCCACCGACCAGTACTAGCTGGTTGTTGACAATGGCCATGGAGAACCGTGTGTATGTATATGGAGGTAGTGTACCATAAGAGTCCAATTTAGGATCATAGACAATCACGATTTTCTCCCTGCTTGGTGATGCCCATCCTCCTCCAATGTACACCTTCTCTTTGAACACCACCACTGTTGGGTATCCAGACATTCCAAAAGGCCAATTCTTCCCTCTCTTCCATTTCAGCTTTAGTTGAAGCTTCACCTCTGACAGTGGTGTCTACAAAATTAATACTAGTATTTGATACATAATATTATCATAATCCCAATCATGTATAGCTACCTTTACTTAGCAATGTCATGTACTTATATTAAAATTTAATCAGTGTAGTTACCTTTACTGTTGGTCTTTGTTCAGCAGCAGAATGCTGTGTCCTCAGCAAAGAGTCCTGTAAGGAAATAATATGTCATAAAAGAAATATAATATTACCCCTAATAACTTTGAACTGTCTTATGCCTTGGAAAGTGTGCACAGTCATAATAAAAATCATATAGCTAGCAACTTTTATGCCAACCTGTAGTCTTTGTATTTCTCTCTGGAGTCTGCTGATTTGTTGTATCTGAGTGTCTTTATGTTGCAGCTGTTCCTCTCTCCGTCTGAGTCTACCCTCCTTCTCACTCAGTTGACTGGTCAGCTGCTGGACTGTAGTCACATGATGCTCTAGTTGCACATCTTTCTGCTGAATCTCAACATCTTTTTGCCGAATTACAGCATCTTTCTGCTGGAGATCTGCCAGCAGTCTTGTATTTTCCTCCTATTTATTAATTTTAGCAACAAAGAAATAAACACTTAAGGGTTTGCTACCTTATGATGATAACAGATAACATGATTTGGCATTAAATGACATTTTGCAAGCCCTAAAACTAAATCATACATGGAAATGGTAACTACGTACAGGGTTGACAAAATTAATTGTGTCTGCAGAAATATCAAGCATTAGTAGCTACTCAGAAAAAGGTCATCTTAAGCCTGTAAACCACAGTCATGCATAACATGATGAAAAGTATCAATGACATGTGATGTCCATTGTGTCAGTTTAATTTTTGTTATTAGTTCGGTACGTTAATTAACTGGGTGCATACTAGATTAGTTTTATACTATTATGTATCCATTGCATATCTACTGCATAAAGTATTATAGACAAAAAAGCATTGTGGTCTTGTTGGACGAAGAGGATTGGGAGTGCGACACAGCTCACTTGCATGAGAACAGGGTTAAGTACCTGAGTTTGCTCCAACTGAGCACTCTTTTGCTGGATTTCATCATTCTTTTGTTGTACCTCTTGTTCACGTAACTCATCAGCTGCCTGTGATATAGCAGAAATATATATTACCATATAAGATTTATAATCCCAATATATATTATTTATACAGAGGACGGGGTGCCCTGGATTCTCCCACCCCTGACTCTACTGCATACTTTATATTAGTTTCCCACCCCAGTGGCATCACTACTGATCACAAAATCAGTGATTCTGTATGAAACAATGAATTCTAGCACTATTTATCCCAAGCAAGCAACATTAATGACTACTATAATTATTATATCAGTCCTTACAGCTAGTTGTAGTTGTAGTTGTTGTATCTGCTCATCCTTTGCTGTCAGCTCATTGACCTTGTCCTCACTCCTGCTCTTCAAAGCCTTCATTGTCCTCACCTGCCTCACAGCATCCACTGTAGCCAGCTCTCCGTAACCTCCTTCAATGGCTCCCTTCATTCCCTCCAAGGCTGTCACCAGTTGCTCAGCTGTGGGCCTCTCTTCTGGGATATTCTCCAGACACTGCTTGATCACACCCACCAAAGGGTAGCCTGCACTCCTCCTGAGCTCTATCTCTAGATACTCTAAGTAGCTAGGTCCCTCGACGATCTACTTCAGAACGACCCATGAGCTGTCTAGGATTGTTTGGGTCAGGATAAGTATGCTCTAAGAGATCACCAGGAAATACCTGTGTACATAAGGGAAAGCATGATTGAGCTACATAGGGGGAGAGAGAATGCTATTTAATTATACGTGCTAGCATTAATGAATAGTAGCATGCAATTGCACAAAATACGAGGTGACAGCATCAACCATTCCCCGTTTCAGATTAGCGCTGTACCTGTGTGAGAGTAAAGAGAGCCAGGTGACCAAATGAGAAGATGTCAAGGCTGGGGCCATAGCGGGATGATGATGAAAGAGCCTCTGGAGGCATGTAGACCAGTGTCCCTGGTACTCGAGACAGCGTCCTCGCTAGCTGCCCGGGCTGTAGGTTCACGATACGAGAGTTCCCCATGCAGATCAGTGATCTTAGCCATGAAGTAAGAATTGAGCAGCACGTTCTTTGCCGTCAAGTCCCTATGGATGATTTGAGGAGTGTGTTTGTGCAGGTAGAGAAGGCCCCTGGACACATCTTCCAGAATGGATCGCTTCAATGCCAGAGGGATGTTGGGGACTGTTTCAATCAGATCATCGAGATTCCCATCCAGTCTCTCCATCAGCAGCACAGGGAGTTGGCAGTCGGGGAGGAAACACACACCCAGGAACAGCGTGATGTTGGGGTGACGAAGGTCAGACATCAGCTGGCATTCCTGCACGTACTTGCCAGCAACATTTTCCACTCCTACATTACCAGCATCAATGAGAACATCGTGAATCTTCTTTCCAGCACATATCAGACCATTCATTTCAACCTGAAAGTAAATATATAAGATGAAGGTCACTATTCTATAAATTGCTAGCCTCGTCCCCAGACCACTCCCATGTTTTCAATGTTGCACGCAGAAAACATGGAGTATCCTTGGTTCTGCGTGCAACATTGAAAACATGGGAGTGGCCTGGGGACGAAGCTAATGAATTGCCAGTTAGACTCAGTATTTCCATACCTCTTCCACTGATCCATAGGAGCCAGTGCCCAGTTGTTTTCCGGTGGCTCTGCCTTCTTGTACAAAACGTGCCAGTTGGTGATTATTCTGCAGTGCACGTAGACGCTGTCTCTGCTGTCCTTCAGCCATTATAATAAGATTTGTTTTGTGAACACGCCCACATACACGTACACTAACAGTATTAAGAAACCAGCCCCGCCCACCTTCCTGTATAAAGCACCATCAGCAATTTTCTTTCCTACCTGCGTGGAAACTACCGGTATTCATGATAGGTCTACTGGATATGATATCAGTTATAGTATTCAACTTACATTGTGTCTCAGCTGATATCACTGATATCGAAAGACTTTGTCAGGAAAACTTCTGAATCAGCTGTTTGCATTGGGAAACCCGGCAAGTACTATAAAATAGATTGAGAGTCATATGAGGTCATCCAAACTCACTGAATACTTTCTTAGATGTTGCAAAATAATATTATGTCAAGTGTGTACAAAATTTAATTTGTTATCCCGGTGTATGCATGCCAATGCATTCAATACAATGTTGTTGTTCTCTTTCTCTCTCCTTTTCTCCATACCGCCCCCCCCCCCCCCCCCCCCCCCCCCCCCCCAGATTCTCCCCATGGAGGAGGCTGTTCACTTGTGTAAGAATCGAGGGGTTCGAAACTACCCTGATCTCGTACAGCACTTCAGAAATCTTAGCTGAAATCTTGAAATCTGAAATCTTGAAAATAGATCCGAGTGTCCGTATATCCTTGTATATTTCCACTTTTGCGTTCATCGCGTGCGCGCACCACACCCCCCAGAAGGGTGTGGCTAGCAAGACTACCCCCGAACTACTAACAGTGCTCAAACGCTGGAGACTCCGAGTGTGCTAAAAGCTAGCTAGCTAGCTATACACCTCTCTGTAATAGATTCTCAGCCCAAGTTGATGATACATTGTATTTCCAGATGGTAAGCAATCAAAATGTCATAGGCCTAGCTACTTGAAATCTTATGTGAAATCTTGAAATCCCAACGAAAATCCGGAAATCTCAAGCAAAATCTCGGGATTTCGAAATCTCGTACATTTTTTGGGTGTGTTTCGAACCCCTCGGTAAGGATTGTAATAATTTTGCATTGGATTGAACAATAATAGTTATGTAATTAACGATGATTGAGGTGTTTACGATGATGCGAGTAGCCTGTTGACGACCTTTACCTACATCATAGGCCTACATATTGTGCCAGGTTGTGCAGTCCGAGATCGGTTGTGCGCATGAAAAGAGAGCACATACTATGTGACATAGTGGGCAGTGTCCATAGGCGTGGCCAACAAAACGCAGTATTGGCAACGCTCGTGGGCCTTGCCAAACGTTTCGAACCGTACTGAAGCCAGTTTTTCGACGATATTGATGGATACGTTGTATTTACGAGTCGCTCAGATGCCTAGATCTCCAGATCTGGCGATTTTGTGCTAACGACAAACGACACATTACCCCGCGCGCATGCGCAAGGGGTAATGCACAGATGGCACAGATGCCGATGGATATGCATGCACGTGCCTCCATGCTGCAGGCGCTATAAAAAATGGCGAGTAATAATAATTATTATTCTACCTGCATGCCACTCCAATTTGCTCCTGCAGTGACGTGAAGGCGCCCTGTGTGTGTCATAGCCTAACTTCATAACCTTGTCCATAAAGACTTAGAGCATAACATGGAGCTCGAAAACGTTCCAGTGAAGCCCATCCCGCCCAGGGCCACCAAGCTGAAGATCATCGGCGAAGCAGCAAGTCTCGCGGTGACAACCGTTATCCTTCTGGGTGTGTACGTTACGAGCTACCTGGCTACGACTGGAGCCGGTAACATCTTTGAAAATACTACAGCACAGGTGTCCGACAAATATTTTACACAGGTAACTTACCAAATGAAACAATTTTTTTTTCAGTTTTAAGTTGACCGAACCCTTGCACAAAGCCGCGGGGGGACATCCCCCCGAAATATTCTAGGAAGGGCCCCCCTTTATTCAATAATGTTATAACTCAAATTTAAACATTCACCAGGCTAATTTTGAGTAAATGTGCCTCAATAGCTGCCAAAACTATTCCACTTAACTTTTTTTTTCATCGAGAATCTGTGGTAACAGCCTTGACTGTGCAAAAAATAGGTATGGTTTGACCAAGAGTACATAATAGGAAAAGAGGGAGAGTATCTTACTCTGTATGCTGCTGTACAAACGCACTGCGGATAATTAAATTTGAGTGGTTGACTCAAACAAACTGTGAAATCCACCAGTACTGCAGCTGGGTAGCACCAGATGGGCTGTCCTAGACCAATTATTGGCCAAACACTCACTAACTACAAGGTGGTATGTGTAATATACTACAGTTTACAAGGATATACGGATTTAATTATCCGCAGTGCGTTTGCACAGCAGTATACAGAGTAAGATACTCTCCCTCTCTTCCTATTATGTACTCTTGGTTTGACAGAAGTAGGCATGATCATAAAATTTTACGCGTAATGGGGGGGGGGGGAGGGTTTCTTATTAATAGCACGTGTGCAGTGTGTGTGCAAATTTTAAGCCATGCCCATTTTGCCCGCTCGTTGACCATGCCCATTTTTCGCTATGTTCAAGGTCTTGTAATGTGCTCTAAGATTTCAAATCAACCAAATATTTGCTAAAAGGCAGGGGATTCCAGGAAGCCTAGATTTACACTACTACACAGGCTATTAAGTACTAGACGTAGACAGCTAGTTGGAAAGGGGGTTTATCTGAACTCATCGAACCCCCTCTGGATTCGCCACTGGACACCCACTTGTTGCACTTCTATCCCAAACTGTTGCTTAGATGAGGCTAGCTACCTGGAGGTATATGTTCACACCTTAAGAAATGCAACTACATTACCAGTCAGATATGGAATGTCTCATGAGCCTGAAGACCTTTAGATAACTCGATGTGAACGTTAGGTGATCACCATGGAGGTCACACCTTGACTCACACCTGCCAATACAAATGTATTGGCTATATACGGGAATATTAAACTACTTTTAGTTGGTGTGACACGATAGAAACTGAGCAGCATCCGTGAGCCTGAGCTAGTGCAGTAGGATGGACCAATAATCTTGACGGTAGATAGAATAGTAAACATCCTTACAAATAATAGCACATTTTCCCCATACTTGTAGACTAAGCGTGTTTTTGCATGATCAGTAGGTGCGCATTCCAATGATTCACACTTCATATTTCCATTTAATGTTCATACCTTAAGACTATAGTGTTGAATTCCTCCATGATAAACGCACTTCATGTGCTTATCCTCAAAGAACTATACACGTTGCAGAGTGTGAAGGTCCGGCTTGAGAGAGAGCATAAAATTAATTTATTTGGGACCCCCCAACCACTCACTTACTGATATTAATCAGTTCACCAAATTTTTAACATTTTCGCTGGATAAGAATTTCGTAAGCCCATGCAGCTACCTTTGTATTTCAGAAAATTCTATTCTCATCAATGCAGTAATATTATCAGCATGATTGGCAATAATTTTTCTTGGCAAAAATTTCTATGTACACAATAATGAACCCTTGACCATCTCCCCAGTAGCTGCATAGTGTAATGGTGCATGTGGTAAAAGGTCGTCAATAGAATGCGTACACATCGATCGATGCTCGCCCCAGAAATCATGGAGATGGCGTCTAAGATCGACAGTCAACCTTGATAGCGACAAATTTTGATGCTTCAATCACAGAGACGAACTCGACAGCACAGTATTCCTTCCGAATCTCAGGTTGGTCATGCTGCTGCAGTCAGTCACGCACGGGCCAGCCCCTTGTGACAATGATGCGTGCTATATATAGCACAAGGCTAGCTTTATTTATCCACGGCAGTACGTAAGCCAAGAAAACACGTGAAGTTCAACCAATAGTACTTCTCAGAGAAAGTAGCGCTCAGCTTGTACAGTCTACGCTAAGACCGCCTTAATTGGCTCTGGAATGCGGTTTGAGCAGCTGTACAGTAGTATATGGGCGACCGCATGGTGGAATAATGCATGTACTAAAATTTTCGTAGCTACCTAGACATAAGAGATGTAAGCTACACACTTAAAACACACGGTGCAAAGGGATTATAGAACACCTGGGAATACAAGATCATAGATTCTGGCCGCTCATTCGAGCAGAACAAGGCCAAACGGTCCTTAGGCGAGTCTGGCCGCCTCCAACTTCAGTTGAGTGTTCAACATGCAGCAAATAGCCTCCAGCAGTTCATAGTTACAAATCTGGGAGCTAACTTTCAGGTAAGTATCTTGACAAATACTGGAGACATACCGTTGTCGTTACCTCCAGAAACACCAGCTCAAATATCAGAAATAATTCAACAATTCTCACAAAAATAGCTTCATGTACAATACGGTAGTACTAATAGATCTACCTTACTACTAGTCTCTGTAACAGGTTTCAACTCCCTACCTACAACTGTTTGTTATTTATGAACCGATCTTCATGGCCATCTCCAGTCATCGCTCTGTTTCGGCGAAGTTCAAGCGAGTGTTCAACCTGCAGCAAACTGTCCTGGCTGCTTGATTAATTTGTCACATGAACATTCCATCCCATAGATCATTGGCCTGCCTTGGTTTCCGGTAAATCCTTGCTCGTGTTCAGATATAGCTGCACAAAATCTCAAAAAAGTGAATTTGTAGCCTAGCCGTGTCGACCAGTGGTGTGACGTCATGCATAGGGCTTTAATCGCTGTTAGCTTACGCGAGGCATGCGCAAATAATTATATTCATAGACCACCCTTCCTGACTGTGGCGCGCGTATACGTCTACCGCGGTTGATTGATGATAACATTCCATAGTACCACTTAAGGAGGTCTTAGCGTAGACTGGTAATGTATTCGCTGGATACACGCGTAAGATAGATACTCTACATATTTATTGATTTTCAAGTCCCAGAAAGGCTCCAGTGAGGCCCTGGATTTTTTCATAATTACTTCATAGGTTGCATCATAATTTCATCATAGATTACACCACAATTACCTCATAACCACAGAAAAGTAAATTGCTACTGGGGTGATAATGAAAAACTTAGAGACTACGTCCAGAGTACCTCATGAATATGCCGCCATAATTCGAACTACAGGACACTTTGACAAACTGCGCATGCTCCGTATACGCGAATATTGGGGTGTGCGGCTTGAGCCGGTTGACCCGGACATGACCTCCACCTGCCATGTGCTAGACTGAATAGGGAAATCCCCCCAAGTGCGAGCTCGCCAAAGAAAGCGAACTGAGAGAACCGCCATATCTCATCGATAGTCCACGATCTCTTCTACGCTAGGTTCGAATTCTGGGTCTCAACACCCTGTCATGCGCTCTAAACATTTTGAAGCAGTTTTCACCCCAATTTCATCATAGGTTTCATCATAGGTTTCATCATCATTTCATCATCATTTCATCATAATTACCTCATTGCGAGGCCGAATAGCGATTTGTTGATTGGGATTCTGGACATAATTACTGAATAGAGGACATGGAGACCATTACTGCATTGGTGAAAATCACCGTCCAACTGTGACAATTATAATATTATTGTATTAAATTTATCCCACCTAGTGAGAAGATGTGCATTTTTATGCAGGTTACTCCGGCTGGTTTCACTTTTGCTGTCTGGGGTATCATCTACTTCTGGCAAGGACTGTGGGTGGCCTATGCCTGGTCCTTCCTCTGCCGACCCAATGCTTATCGCACCATTACCAATGGCGTCTATGTCGGCTTTGCTGCTGTGAATGCCCTCAATATCACATGGCTCTTTTTATGGGGATGCCAACACATTGTTGTTGCCTCTGGAGTCTTATTTAGTATAAATAATGTGGCCTATCCCTTAATTGGTTTGCTTGTGAGCAACTTTTACAAGAACTCCTCCAAATCTGATAGACTAGACCGGGTGCTGACTTGGTTCCTTCCAATCAATGGCCTTTTCTTCTATGTGACTTGGACCACCATTGCTTCGCTTATCAATCTCACGGTGGTGCTCCAGTATACCAATGTTATTGGCACTTTCACCGCTACTCAAAGTGGAACTGTAGCTCTGTCACTTCTTCTGATAATTTTGGGTATCTACTTCACCCTTGAAAACACCATGCTCTTTAACATTCTTCGCTATGTCTTTTCCGTGTATCCGGTTGTGATCTGGGCTCTGGTAGGAGAGCTGTCTGCTCACTGGGGTGCTGCGGGAGAGGAGAAGAACAGCTGGTATACTCTTGGACTGCTGTTGGTCACAGTGGTTCTGTTTGTTGTTCGCATTGTTCGACTTATTGGTGCAGCTGGTGTTATCAAGACTTCCCGACCAAAACATTATGAAACTCTTGTTACAGTTTGAGTGTACTGGTACTGTAGTGTTTTGCTTATGACAATAACATGATGGATACATTAAGGTTGCCAATTAAGTTGTAGAAATATTATAGGTTCTTGATCATGATTTTTGATGTGCAGCAAGCTTGTTAATAATAATAATAATAATTAATATTTGGCCATCCACAAGAAAACCATGCATAGTGAGCTGGAGGTCAATCTGAGATACAGAACATTGCCATTGCTGATGTCTCTAATGTACCTTACTGCTGCACCTGTTGTGGTGTGTAAATAAAATTAATAATAATAATAATAATAATGTAATATAATATTATGCGGTATGGATGGGAGGGGATGGGTTGCCAATGGTCAATACAGAAGTGAGAAAACTTATTTCTAGACAACCTGAAATACAAACCCTCCTTCGTGACGCAATGCAAGGTGTGATTTGTACTTTGAATGAAAGATTTTCAAAAATGCAGATCAAGGAAGAGTCTGTTAATATTTCTGTACCTGCGTCGGATGATGAAATAACTATAACCATTTTGAACATGTTCATTTTATCGAGCCTAACCTAGAGCAATGTAACTTAAATGAAAAGGCTCTAAGAACAGCAACAAGCCTGAAGAAGTTTCTTGACGGTCACTGCAGTAGCACAAAATACCTCTTCCAAATCAAGAAATGCACTGATTCGTCATGCTACTATTGTCAACAACATTCCTGTCTATACACATGTGGGTCTTCACTATTTCCCCCGTCATCTCCATGGTTGTGAGTCGTGAATCACCGATCGAATCACAGTACTATTCAGCAAGTCTAGTACATTTCCCACCAGTATGTTACTGGTGTGGTGGGCAGGAAGAGACTCTGCTTCTTGACGATGAGTACTATGACCTTCAAGCACACTTTCCGACTAGCTATTCGTGCAGTTTGTTTTTCAAGTTGTAAGCGGCCCAAGGGAAGGCTCTGTTTACAAGACACCCATTGAACTCGGCCAAACGACCTCAATTAAGTTAAGTAATTTTTGTATTCCTCATTAAGGTACCATTTAATTGCGTGGGCGTGAGCGTCAGGAATGGCTAATTCAATTAGCGAATCGTGAAGGGGCGTGGCCGAAGAGGCCATACGAGTGCTTTTGGTCGAAGGTGGGCGTGTCCAGAATCGGCCAGGGATGATTATGCGCGTGTAATTAGCGACCGGAAGTGGCCCCTGAAGAAAAGGCCGGTAATTGCCCACATCAAAGCAAGATCAAAGCATTCTTGCTTAACTATTAACCGCAACGACAAAAAAAAAAAAAAAAAAAAAAAAAGCTAATTAGGCCTAATTAAGCATGTGGGCGTGTTCCTGGCACTGTGTGGAGTGTGTGCGTGTGCGTTAATGCAGGTTTTATTGCTTCCGATTGGGCGTGGCTTCACGGGCCAGTGCTTGGACATCGGGGCCGGGGACTTGGCTGCGGCGATAGGTGGGCGTGTCCCGGATGCGGTGGTGACCTTTGAACCCGTCCAGGAGGCTTGGGGGGCGTAGCAGGAGGTCAAAGGTGAGGCCATGTCCGTTAATGAGGCACTGTACGGCGGTGCGATCGAGGGGCCTGTACGGCTGGACGGAAGCTGACGGTGGTTTGAAGCGGATGTGGTTGCGATGACGTGTTGTTACTCCGCCCACACAGGAAATGAGGTGAGCTCTTGCGTGGGCGGTGTGGCAGAACGGCCTCCAAGTGTTTGTGTGTGTTTTGGCCTTGAGGAAGCTGTGTGTTTTAATTGGGATTGATTGTGGGCTTCCGGTGGACATCCGGTGGTTAGTAGGCACTTGATTGAGAATGGTGGTCCTTGGGGAACGGGGTGGGGCTGTTTTGGGCGTGGCCTGGCCCCTCCCTTCCGGCTCGGCTTCCGGTCCATGGAGGATATTAAATGAACACTTCCGGCTCTAGCAGCCACACCCCTGAGACCTGTGCAATTAAAAGGGCGTGGTTACACAACATGCACCTCACTAATGACTTTGATGTGGTTTAGGTGTCATATCCCCCATTTCACGCCCACGCAATTTAATGGTACCTTAAGATGTTGTGTATGATCATTCAATTCATTGATAATCATGAGTATGATGTTCACTATATAAATTTTATTTTATGTAACAGGAAATTAATGGAAATTGAATTAATTACCTATTTAATTACAGGAAATCAGCAACTCGAATTGCTTTTTTTACGGGGCAAGTGGAAACGGAGGAAACGGAAAGTTGAAACGGAAAAGCTGAAATTAGGAAATGGTCGTCAACATTCGTGGCGCTAATGGAACCTTTTGCGCATGCACGATCTGTTTGGGGCTAAGAAATGGCATTGCCAGTGTCTTTGAGCTTAGCCTGACAGCTGGATACAAGATTCCTGGTTCGACCTAAGCTTGAGGATTAGGTTATACTAATTGTGACGAGAGGTAGAGGTCTACTAGACCTCTACCTCTCGTCACAATTAGACCGTCTAGTTCACTGTTGGCTGCTAGCAATAGCACACCACCTCCTATGGGTTAATAGTTACTACAAACAACAGGAAGACTCCAGTATGGCACCTAGATTCTGGACCAGAGTACAAGATGCTGAATGCTAGACCAGGCAGTAGAATTTAGAAATTGATGAAGGAAGTCCAGAGTGACAAACTAAATATCAGTACTCAGTAGCTTAGAGGTGATTATGGCCCTTGTTCAAGGTCAAACGTGGCTCAAAATCTGCTATTATTACTATTTATTACCATATTAAACTTGGAATCACACTGTAGCCAATAGCTACTAGTCTAACTACTTCAGGCTTGGTACAGTAACTATTGATGAGCCTGAGGGCTCAAAAAGTAGCTGTTGTACAGTCTGTACTCTAGAATCACATTATGATATTAAACAGGACATCAAGTGGAGCACTTACTGAATCAGCGACCCTGATGTAATATTATATCAATCTAGGAGTCCAGTAGTAACATAGCCTCGTTATCTAGCCCCTAGGGACGAGGCTAGTAGTATTAAACATTAACTAAATCGTTGATACAATTGCATGGTGCTATAATAATTATTATCATGGCTCTCAGACAATGATGATCACTGACAATACATTAAAGTCACTTGGATGTTTTACAAGGTCTTTACACTAGCTGCAGGGACCGAATAATACACCAGCCTTCATTATGCACGGCCAGATATCAAAGACATTGCATTGTCAATACCGTTTATTTTTCTGACGACCACTACCAATTTTCAGCTTTTCCGTTTCCGTTTTCCGTTTCCTCCGTTTCCACTTGCCCGGGCCGCGACTGCGGTTAGAAGTCTCAGCCTAGGGTTTTATCTATGGTCTATGAAAGGGGGAAAATAATGATTGGCAGGAACGACAACAACGGTGGTGTAGTGGTTGGGGCTCTTGTGTGTGAAACAGAATGTAGCGGGTTCAAATCTCGCTTTATGCTTTGACTTTTTCAAGTTCTTTTTATCACTTGTTATACCGTACGCGTTCAAAATTTAACTCTCTCCTCACTGAAATAATCACCCCATCATACGTAGTTAAACAGAGTTAAATACAAAAGTACAAGTACAAATTATGCGCGCGCACGCACATGCATGCAGCTGATATGAGCGCGCGCTAAATGGCAGATATAGAGTCGCAGATGTACACAACAGAAACTACCGGTATGGAAGGAGTTACTAAAGGCAACAGCTATGAAAGTTTATTGGGTAAGTAATTTTTAATACTTCTGAGTTTAATAGATACCGTACTGAGTGTCACGTTGCCAGATGATACTAGCAGCGAAACTAAATTTTGCCACATTATCAGACAGTATTTTTATGTGGCAAATTCATGGCCGCAGAGAGAGACCATGGAGGCCAACTGGGGATCTACACTGTTTGATACTGCATGGTACAACTGGCTACACAAAATTAATTGATGAGTATGAAGACAAGATTACTGCCAGACCATAGATAATTTAGTCTAAATTATCTATGGCCAGACTGACTTGAATAGCCACTGTGTGTGTGACACTGTGTCCTGTTGCACTAACTTCTGTGTCCCTAGCTCCCTCCCCCGCCAAAAGCTGCGACCACGATCAAGACAGTTTAATATTTGAATGTCCTTAAACTGTTTGACTATGGTGATTTTGTGCCGTTGACCATCAACTAACTGCCTGCGCAAAATCTCGGTCATGCCTCTTGACCGCCTAGCTGTGCTGGAGCATAGGGCCCAGAATACTGCTTGACCGTGTGACTGATTCCCAAGAAGTGCCTTGACCCTGGAATGCATCTTGACCTGACAGCTCTGGACATAGTCTCGTCCCCAGACCCCACCCTCGAGGAGGAAAAGGGTCTGGTGAACTTGGGCTGAATCCTCGGTTCTCGTTCTATGGCGCATGCGCATATGTGCCGACAAGGCCATGCAAAGCTTGGTTCTGATCGCATGCCCGCAACCGGCAGTAAAACAAACCTTGAATCTGATTGGTTGGTGAAATTGAATAGCTATACAGACGGTATAGCGATGTTGCATTCCTGCGGTAGGCTTGTCATTGGCACGTGGAAATTCCTCAGCGCAGGCCCAAGGATTCTGCCCAAGTTCACCAGACCCTTTTCCCCCTCAAGGGTGGGGTCTGGGGACGAGACTACTCTGGACACAGCACCTATGGGAGTGACCCCCCCCCCCCCCCCCCCCCCCCCCATTTGTGGTAGCTGATGGTATATTTAATATAATATGTTCCTGTGGGATAAGTCTATTATGGCAACAGTGCATGAATAGTGTTGATGGAAGTACACATTGACATGGTGAAGTGATGATATGGTGGTTTTGCCAACACAGTGTAGCATAGATGTTTATGTGTTTTCTGGCTGGGTGCCATCACCCCTGGGACACTGCATGAGCTGAGCTGTGGTTGAGTATCCCACCATCTTTCTGTGGAATTATTATTGGGCTATTGAAGAATTAGTTATTGAAAATGAAGCAATGCCTTGCCCACACCACAACGTAAAACCATCAGTCTCCATACCCACAAAGCAAACAGAGAAATAGATCTTCTTACTGTTTTCCCCAAACTATAGGCATGAAACATCACTTTGAGATCAGTAGCTATCTCAGCGATCTGGACAATGAGCAGATTGTTCAGGTGGGTCTTGCCTTTGGAATGAACTATGCTAAGCTGAAGCGAATGCGCAGTCTCCCTGGTGACATGGTGGCAGCATGGTTGAGGAGAGAAGATGATGTTCTAGAAGTCAGTGGTGTTCCAACATGGAAAGCCCTCGCAGAAGCTCTCAAGGATAATGGACAGACTGGGCTGGCAATGAAGATTCAACAGAAACATCAAAATGGTAACTGACCATTTCATACACAGTACACACATTGAAATGCCAATGGCCAGTCTTATATTTTATAAACTACATGTACATGTACCCCCCCCCCCCCCCCCCCCCCCCCCCCCCCCCCCCCCCACCTTTGGGCTCAATTTCCTGCTAAGGTCTAGTGTTTACTCGAATATGCGCCCATGTGTAGCTGCCCTTGAAGATGCAGCTGAAATGGCTGGTTTATGTGAATTGAACTTCGAATTGTCTATGTAAGATCGATAAGTATCCTGCTAAACAGCCGTAACAGGCCTTCATTTAGAAAGTTTCCCAAGGGGGGGGCGCATCAAGTTAGTACGAGATCAAGGAGGGCAAGACCATTTTCCATGTAAGTAAGCACACAATCTCTAGGGGATCTGGGGCCAAGAAATTTTCGCATTTTGGACTCCCTGAGATTGCTTCTGGTGCACTCTCAGGCACTAAATTTTGAATGCTCTTATTATTCATGTTGAGGCGATTTCTTGGCTTTATATGTGTGATAATGCTACCTTTGCAAGGGGGGTGAGCATCCCCCCTGCCCCCCTTCCCCCCCCCCCCCCAATGAATCTCTGTGTAAAACAAAGCCTAGCTAGCTTTATGCCACGTTTCAGCACAAATGAGTGATATCATGCACAGCTAGCGATCGTAACCATGCCCACTTACATGTAATACGGCTGCAGTCAACGACACACTGTGAAGTATCGCGGCTGCCCTTGCTCTGGATTGGTAACCGTGTTTGAATAAGGCTGAAATCAATACTATTGCTACTATTCAAATTATGAAGATAGCATGGATAACTTACCTCAGCGCTCTTTCGTGTCTAAATGGGATGCTGATACCTCGAACATTGGCCCAATGTAAGGTGCACCGCCCATAGGCCCTCTTTCGCGAGGGTATGGTATTTCTATAACATTCCTTAGTAATATTATGTTGATACATGTACTGCTGTAAGTCAACTGTTATCATGACATAATCCCAACACCTATGTGGTATGACCCGCTACAACTGTACCAAAATCATTAAATAACGAACACCACTGGTGCTAAACCCTCGGCTCTGTCAGATTTATAGTAATGATATTATACTATGCAGGTAGCTATAAAGATGATTGTATAATATTAGGCTGTGTCTAAAATATAGTGCTTGGAGTACCAGCAAACTAGCCCACCAAAAAAACTTAGAAAACTTTCGAAAGTGGAAGAAAAAAAAATTCAAAGATCAAGCGGGATTCGAACCCATGACCACCTCTCCACTAGCACCAGCCCTAGTCCACTCAGCCAACCCAGCTCAACGCTGCTGGGTGCTGTTTTTTTGCCAATTTAATACATCTCATCCATATGTCCCCTGACCCCGCCTCGTAATCCTTGCGCATATATGCGTATAACTATTAGGCCTATGCTGTATATAGCGCGACACACCCAGCGTTCTATTTATACGAGTTAGCTGGCCGAGATCGGAGAAGTCAAGAAGCTTAGAATCAGCAAATGACTCCAAAAACTAGCGAACAAAGCGTTCTCTACGAAATCCACACAAATCATGAGTTTGGAACGCCATAAGGAACCTTATAACATCGCAATTTGGACTCGCAAACGAGGTATGTAGCAGTTAGCGTGATAACAGACAGACAGACACACACACACACACACAGAACGACTACCGTAACCCTCGCGCATGCGCCGAGGGTAATTATTATCTAGCTACCTACGTGTGTACTTCCGTAAAATAGAAACCAAAAACTGAAGCACACATTTCATCTTATGCAAGGGAATAAGGTGATTGATTTACTTGCACAAGAATCACCAAAACTGAAAATATGGGCATCATAAGCCACAATAAATCTGTTGAAAAACTGGCTTTATTACGTTGAGAATATTGCAAACACATCGTTTGTAGGCCATACTAGAGGCCATGTACTCTCTGCTCATGTATGGAACATAGCACAATATGTAGGTAAAGGTTATCAACAGGTGCACGTCTTTTGTAGATTCAGGATGCAGATGCAAACCCATGAAGGGTTCATGTATGTGCTCTATAGAAAGCTCAAGTATCTGAGTTCATTTTGCATAGTGTGGTACCTGGTGACTACAAGATCAGCAGACTCAGCAAGCATGATCATGTGATTTGCTCACCATGCTTTTGCATAATGCAAGGTGGATGACCAACATTGCAACCTAGCCATGACCATTGTAGTGGTTAACGCCAATATGGCATGACCTGCATGACCTCTAGAGATAAGACAACAATGCACTTTGTCAGTTACAGTTCTAACTAGAGTGGCAGCACCACTTGAGAATTGATGTGCTAAAACCACTTGATCTTTATATATCATAATTATTGAGTGTCAGGCAACTGCATGAAATCCTGCTTGTTGCATCAAATTCTGTAAATGCTATTCGAATAGAAGCCGCACCCCAATTAGTAGCCGCCCTCGCATAGTAGCCGCACTTGAAGCTCTGCAAAAGAAATAGTAGCTCCCCTCAAATAGTAGCCGCACGCATGCATGAACACAATTAATGGCCACGATCACAAGCCATGAACGATCATTAGTTTGAGGCAAAAACATGGCAGAAAATGTTGGTTCTGCTGCTTATTTATTGATCATCTATGTCGAACATTCGAAAGTAAGTCCTGAAAATTGAGTCTATTGTGTTGATGTCACCAAGAGATGTCGCTCCAAATTAATAAAAGCCGCCCTCAAATAAGAGCTGCCCTCGATTAGTAGCCGCATTCCAGCAAAGCTGAAATTAATGGTAGCCGTGGCTATAAATACGGTATGTACATGTGCATATACCGTATAGCGGGAAATTTTCGAGGGAGAAAACTTTCACGAATTTCGCGATTTCTCAGCCACCCGCGAAAGTTTTCTCCACGAAATTCTAGGCATGCCACACCCATTATGCGACCAGTTTTAACGTTCCGCGAAAGTTTTCTCCGCGAAATGCTCCTTTCCTACCGATCCGCGAAAGTTTTCTCCCTCGAAAATTTCCCGCTATACGGTACATTATATGCCTAGGTGGAGAGGAATGTTCAGTATAGATATGCAAAACTTTGTATGAATCAACACATAATAGTGTTGTACTCACGCTTAGCATGTGTGTTACATGATCTCGCATGGGCATGACAATATAGCTATGCTGATAGCGAACACAAAAGTTAATGATCATCAGTGTTACCATACTCCCTTTTTACTCTTAGTCTACAATAGACACTTTTCAAGATGCAGATATAATATAGCCACACTCCGATATAAAAGTGAAAATCTCCAACAGGTGTATAGAAACTGTACTGAACTCTGTGATGAACATACATAGAGAGCACAGTGACACTAACTAGAGCATGACAATAAACCTATAGGTTGACTACTGCTTCTTTATTGCTAGCTAGTACAAACTGCACTTGCAATTGAGAGCAGCTGCCTGTTTACATTGTCACTGCATTGACAACTGACCAGCTAAGCACTGAGTGGCAATCAGTAACCTAGCTGAGATAGGTGTCATGTAAACACAGATGGGCAACAGCTGCACACTACTAAGTACACCAGGACTTAACTTGACCACTATGAGTGTACCTCAGAATTAATGAGTATTTTCTCTCAGACGACCCTTACCATTTAGCACAGGAGGGTTGCGAAGGAACAGATAAAAATTGCCAGTAACCCTCCGCCTACGCTTTGCGGCGAGGGGTAATCACAGGCTGCATAGTATTTCAATTCCTGTAGCACAGTACTCATTGTTGGCCCATCACTGTGCTGTGGGTTGCTGTTTGTAAAGGGTCTACTTTCCTTTCTGACCCCTGAGATACTGTGTGTGGGATAACTGTGTTCTTTAAAAGTATCTACATGTATGCTGCCAAGCGTGTTTGCGAAGTCATTGGGATGATACATGTATTTCTACAGATATATTTTTAGTTGCGACACGTATTCTTCCACTCGTTCCCTCTGGCTACTAGTGGTTGGTAGCTATACCCCCACCCCCTCGTGCTTTGACAATATTTACAGAAATATTGGCAGTGCATAATCATAATTATGATAATGTTTTATTCACATTTTACAGGTGAAGTGGAGAAGATAGATAAGCTGCCTGTGATGAGTGCGTCAGGGCAAGGAAACGACTCCTCAGTTAAAAAAGGTAATACATCTTTGCTACAACTATAATGCATATAATAGTAATAAGAATGGGTCTACCTTTAAACTAGGAACTCCTCAATAGTTGTTCCAACACAAATGAATGCTGTTTCCCACTCTTGATGAAATGGACTATACAATTTTAATATGTCTGCTATCTGTGTGCATGTGATTATTGTATTTTGGCATTTAGGACCCTACAAAAGTAGGGGATAGCTAGTAAATACCGTGGCAACTGCATATACGTGTAGAGTGGTCTTACCTGTGATGAGGTGCAGTTGTACACTGTGCCACTACTCCTTCTAAGGATGCAAGGCCACAGGCCAGAGTATTGCACAGTGGCTGAGACTGCCCTTTACCTGTGTTCTGGAACATTCTATTGAGCATGCGCATTCATGGCATCCTGTTTGAGCACATGGCTAAATCGATCAACTGTCCAAAAAAAGTCGTTAGCTTGCTCGTAGTGCTCCCCTTGCAAGGCTCGAGAATGCGAGAAGTCAAAGTCAGAATCTACTACCTCCGTGATGACCACTCGGACAATGTCTTTTCACGAATCGAGCTGCTTACCTAACTGCAGGCCACTGAATGTAAGTCTCCATTTGTTGCTTGGTTTTGTACAACATAGGTGCCAACTGTCCCGGAACGTCAGGGACAGTCCCGAAATTGGAGGCCTTGTCCCCCGTCCCACACGGAACTTGCTTTTTGGCTTAAATGTCCCGGAATTTCTACCTGACTGAGCTGATTAACAATTACATGTATAGCTTAAAATTTACACTTGTAAACGGCTGAGCAACTTTCAAA
The DNA here is from genome assembly GCA_963930775.1 of Cliona cf. orientalis. Classification (NCBI taxonomy): domain Eukaryota; kingdom Metazoa; phylum Porifera; class Demospongiae; order Clionaida; family Clionaidae; genus Cliona; species Cliona cf. orientalis. The sequence goes on from OZ005695.1 coordinate 4,374,684, forward strand.
ACTGCTAGTAAATCACTATAAAACTCTATAGTGAATTGTTGTGCCAAACAGCTGGCTTGGGGGTGGAGTCAACCATTAATGATTAGTGGCACTAAGGTCACATTCTCGAGTTTAGTGGGTGTGGAATGGGTGTGTTTTGGGGCATGGTCCTTGTGTCCCTGATGTCCACCAAAAATAGTTGGCACCTATGGTACAATCCGTCTAAGAAGCTGGTGTTCGTGCCAGTAGCTAGTTCCAAGACTGGCACTTGCAGAGATTACCTTCTTGTAGCATGTAGTGCTCGAAGGCTAGAGGTATAGCGTCATATGTCGCGGGGTCAATTCACTTCCGCTGACCCTCTGTTACGGACGGGCGGACAGACAACTATAATTTTAATATCAGGGACTTTTCATTATCTTTCAGATGGACTGGAAATGTGCGCACCGCCCTACTACAAATTAAAGTACATGTACACATTTCCGTTTCTGCAATCATCGTTACGAGTAAAAATATCGCAAGCAGTAAGAAGCTACAAAGGCTGCTTGGAAATCCCAATGGTGGTCGACCTGACAACGGAGTTAGCGTCTGTGAGGGCGTCTACTGTAGACCATTGTCATAGTACAATGTGCTGAAAGCCATTTGTGGTGAGTGTGCTTCTGAGTGCACTCTATGAATGAAAAAATTCAGTGTGGCTACATTTTCATGTCCTGGCAATACTTTGTGCTAGATTAGCTCAGAAAGTGAAAATTTACTTGACAAGATGGACACCTTTTGTGCTGGATAATCTCAACTAAAACAGATATGAACATTATTCAAATGTAAAAAATAAGTTTACCTGTTGCTTCACTGGATAAACAACATTTGGTGTGCTAAACATTATCTAAGAGTTTCCTACAAGCCTTATTACAACTCAAATGCGATCTATCAACACTTAGAAAAATTCGACAGGGAAGAAAAAAATCAAAGTGTATGGCAAGATTTGAACCCGCTCTATTCCGTCCCATACATAAGAGCCCACCCACTCGGCCACCACCGTTGTTGCTGCTGGTAGCCGTTGTTTCAACTATTTTATAGATAAACCCTCTACACAACCCAGCCCCTCCCACACTAACCCTGCTAACCATTCACAACCCAGCCCCAGATCTCCCAGCCCCTCCAGTCCATGTATACGCAAACCCTAGAGACTAACCCTGCTAACCATTCGCAACCCACCCCCTGACCTCCCAGCCCCTCCCATCCATATCGTCCAGCGATCGCGGCGGCGTATGTACCGGCGTATCGCGAACGGGTCGGGATTGCATTTGCGTCGTTACAAGCCTTCATAGAAGCACATGTACTAGATGGCCATATTGAATGCCGTGGCACCCTAGTACAGTATACATGTACTAACAGTACTGTCAGACATTTCTGGATACACTTCCGGCCGTAATGAGGATTATAGAATTTTCACGAGCGTAATAATGTAGCATTTCCAGTCCATCTGAAAGATAATGTATAGTCCCTACATATATATAGCTCCAAATTTTCATGGTTCAAAATTTTCGTGAAATTACTGAAAATCCCATCTATCATCTGTTTGGCCATCTCTTCAACATGGTTGTTGGCAGATTCGATACAAGATGAAGGAAGTTGTTTGGACTAAGGTCCTTGTGGATTTGGTGGGCAACTTTGCTCATATTCTGAAAGTAAGCATACAGCGTCTGTACATTGTTAGCAGCGATTCAATACTTTGTTTCAGACAGTTCACACGTTCACTAGTATTGCATGCGTACACGTACGCACGATCGTGCTTGCGATGCGCCTGTGCACAGAGAATGTAGCCATGCCCACAATAATACCAAATTTTCGTGAGGAAAATTTTCATGATCAGAAGTCAAATCACGAAATTCATGAAAATAATTATTGTGCCACGAAAATTTGGAGCTATACGGTATATGATGTGTGTCCATGAGCCATGATTAGTGGAAAATGGTTATCAAATTCACATATTTGGTTCATTGAAGCTGTACTATGATCATTATGCATACCGGCGGAATATTGAGAGGAATGGGAAATGGAAAGCAAATAATATTATTTGGATTGGTTAATAGTTCTCTTATAATATTATATTATTATAATATATAATATATTGTAGGTACCAAGAACGTGTCCATGAAGAACCTCACCCTCATAAAGTGGACAGACTCGCAAGGAAAGCAGCATAAACTGCGCATAGTGCAAAATGTTTGCCCCAAGTGGAGACAAATCGGAAATTTATTGAACATCTCGGACTCTCTGTTGGAGTCAATACTCTCACAGTATCGTGGAGATTTGGAGGAATGTTGCTATGCAGTTTTGAGACAGTGGCTTGACAATGGATCACCAGATTATCCACTGACTTGGGAGGGGCTGCTCGAGTTGTTGAATGATGTTGATTGCTCACAGGTAGCAGATGATCTCAGAGATGCTCTTGGTCTCAGTACCACTCAACCAGTTGCTGTGTAATCACCCATCACTGCAGTACCTGCTCAATAACAATCAATTTAAAATGCTATCAGATTCTATTATTTATTACTATTTATTCTGCAATCCAACTATCATGCTTTGAGTGATCTACTTTGGTCAATTATACCAAATTTACTCAAACATATCTGCTTTGGGGGCACTTCCAAACTATGAAATTGGGGGAAGATTAATGGAATGATGACGTTGAGAATATGACGTGCACAATCTTAGATCATAATGCTATGCGGGTAAGGGTCGTCACGATCAGCACTCATTCATGTTGATCAGTTCTCTCAGAGTCTTCACTGTGCAGATAATCATAGATGCAGGATGCAGATATAATGACATACCCTGCACTATTATAATGAAGCAAGTTCATCATTACCAATAACATCCTTTATCATCACCAATTCAGTTTCCGTCAACATCACTCCACAACCCAGCAACTTCTGATCTTTTTAAGCGATATCCTCAGTGCTCTCAATGATTACAATTGTTCCCAATGTGATGTTGTCTATCTAGATTTCAAGAAAGCATTCGATAGCGTACCACACCAAGAGCTTTTGATGAAGCTGTGGAAGGCCGGCATTGTGGGTAGCTTATGGAAATGGTTCAGAGAATACCTAGCCAACAGATACCAACATGAAAGCATCAATAACTGCAAATCCTCCACTCTACCTGTAGTCTCAGGAGTTCCTCAGGGAAGCATTCTTGGTCCCTTCCTATTTCTCTTGTATATAAACGATTTATCGTATTCAATAAACCACTCCAAAACATTCCTTTTTGCTGATGACACCAAATGCCTCCGGCCAATTCGTTCTCCACTAGACCATATCCTACTTCAATCAGATCTCGATGCATTGTCCCTGTGGAGTACCAACTGGAAATTAATGTTCAATGAGACAAAATATTCTTTGCTATCTATCACCTCTCGTGCTTCTCCAGATCATAACGATACCGGTACCTTCACAGAGTATTTCATCAACGGACTCCCTTCTCCCCATGTAACCAACAAAAAGACCTTGGTATACTTATATCATCGGATTTGTCATGGTCCCACCACATATCAAGGATAATTTCCAAAGCCTACAAAATACTGGGCCTACTTCGTCGCACGTTCACATCATCAAACAATGTCACCACTAAGAAAAAGCTTTACCTTTCCCTGGTGAGATCTCAACTCATCTATGGATCCCCAATTTGGAGACCACTCCTACAAAGAGATACCAACACATTAGAACAAATCCAACGTCGTGCAACAAAGTACATATTAAATGACTACACTTCCGACTACAGATCTAGACTAATTATACTTAATGTCCTACCGTTATCAATGCTGTTCGAACTCAGTGACATCTGTTTCTTTGTGAGATCTTTTAAACTCCGTGAGTCACCCGACCAATCATTCAATATCCTCAACCACGTCTCCTTCAGCCAGAATAACACCAGGTCTGGTACCTTCAACAAACTAGTCCAGCCGCCTATCAAGCTCAATAGGGATAAACAATTTTATTTCAACAGACTTCCTCATCTCTGGAATTCACTACCACCTATTGATCTGAACTTATCTTTCGCAACAATCAGAAAGCAACTAATAGACATTTTTTGGAAATCCTTCCTCGCCAAATTTAATTCTGACAATAGCTGCTCCTATTACTTCACATGTCCTTGCCAGAGATGTTTCTCCCAGCCAAAGTCTTCCTTCATCTGATGTATTATACACAACTAACAATCACCAAACTAATTTTTATTATTATACTTATTATAATATTATTATTCTGTACATGTACGTGTCAGGCTGTTACAACCCTGTAACAGACCCTCAGCTATGGAAGCTGTAAAGCATTAGTAATAATAATAATATTATTATTGTAATTATTATTATTGAGCTTTAGTTTATTGACTGCCACTGAACCACATATTTATTGAAAATTCATACAGAACAGAACTGTTAAGTGCACGCTAGCTATATCAAGTACTGTTGTTTTTCATACATGTTTCTTTGTAAACTGGCCTGTATTAGGCAACGGTTGTATTTAAACTGTCGTAGAGGGTACAATATTTATAAATGGGATCTCGCTTGGTACGGATTTTACGGTTGGTAATTTTGACACTACTTTTGCAAGCACTGGCCACTCCTCCTAGTTTCGCAGTGTTTTCATAGATGCTGGCTGTATTGATGTATAGTCTACTTCCAGCAATGGCAATAGCTCCTCCTCTGCCACTTGCATGGTTAACTCCAAAGGTGGTCTGACAGATTCTCACCTGGCTCCCAGCTCTTCCCACATACATCACTCCACCATCACCACCAGCTTGGTTGCCCGTGAATGAAGTTTGGGTAATTGTGTAACTGGTAGGATAGAAGTATGTGTGGAACACTCCACCATTACCTCCAGCTGCGTTGTTACTAAATATAGATCTTTCAACAGTTACATCACTTTCATCCACTCGTAACACTCCTGCGTCTCCTGCTGCTGAATTGTGACTGAAATTGTTGTCCAAAACTGAAATAGAAGCATTTCTAATACAGATAACTCCTCCTCCATTGTTTCCAGCAACTTGTCCTACTGCTCTGTTGTAAGTAAACATGTTTCCAGTGAAGGTTGTGTTATAATGATAGAAGTCACCAACATCTATCGCTCCACAGTAGGCAGCTGTGTTGTGACTGAATATGTTGTTTGTCAGTGAAATGTTGGTATAGCTATTACCAGCGTACATTGCCCCACCTCCTCCATTGTTGGCTGTGTTGTTGATGAAGATGGTGTTAACAACCGTAACTTTACCACCATTGATGGCAACAGCTCCACCACGACCACCATTGCTTGCCACTTCATTGTAGATAAAGTAACTATCAGTTATATTCACTCCTGCGTGTCCATCAGGAATGTAGACTGCTCCACCATAGCCACTGCTGGTTACTGGTGCCAAACCAATTGCATTACCTCGAAAGTAACTGTTAGTTATGGTGACTCCCCCTCCAGCTGACTCCACGAAAATGGCTGCTCCACTGGGACTACTGGCATTGCTAGAGTGTACTGCATTGTCACTGAAGTAACTATCAGTTATAGTGAGTACTCCTTCGGCAGAATTTACAGCCAAAGCTCCACCAGTACCATAGCTCGATCCGCTTTTTACAGCATTGCCAATAAAATAGCTGTTGGTAATGTTGATCTGTCCTTTGCTTCCTCTTGCATAATTCACTTTCACGTAAATCGCTCCACTATGGCCACCCGCCACATTGCCATTGAAGTAACTGTTGGCTATTGTCACTCCATAGAAAGTTGAAATGGAATAAATGGCCCCGCCAGCTTGCCCGGCACCTACAGCATTTCCTGTGAAGTTACTATTGCGTATTTGTAATGCTCCCTGATGGCGTATTGCTGCTCCGCTATTGGTACCAACCTCATTGTTTTCGAAAGTACTACCGTCGACTATTAAAGTGTCGCAATAGCCATATTAAATGCCTCCATTTCCATTCTTGTTGTTAGCATATGTGCACTATTTGATCACCAGTGTATTCACAAAGCCGTAATAGCAAAGGACTCCGGGGTGACAGGCATTTATATTGCATAGGATATCTGTGTTCTTGTTTATCTCTCGAATACTACATAATCTCCTGAGTTCATGTTTGTATTGCACCCAACGAAAGTTATACCACTGATAAGACCATACTTTAGATTATCGAAGTAGAAGCAATAAGAATCAGGAATAAGTTGGAGTTGCTCACTGCAAAAGACTGCAGCTGTGGTCTTAGCCCTCATCGTGAAATTGGCGATAGAATGTAAACTATATTGAGCTCGAGTATTCATTTGATGGTTTCCAGGATGTAGCTCTAGTGTTAGGTTGGAAATGCCATCAAACTGAAATTGGCATTGAACTGGTCGAGTGTGAAACACGGCTCTCCAGCAGACCTACCAGGACAGGGGCTGTCCGGTGATGGGATGATGTTGATTGTATCACAGCTTGCATAATGAATAGCATTATTCAGCAAAAATAAGACCACCAATAGCTTAAAGATGCACGTATCCATTTTCATGTTGATGTTGATGTTGTCCACTGACACAATAGACTCTGAATCACTGTAATCACAAGAAGATAGTCACTGCCACTAGCTATAGTCAGGAAAACTTGTTTACCTTAGCATATGGCTACTTATGGTAAGTCTAGCTTGCTGATGCAATAGGCTAGTTTATTGACCATGAATTTTAAGTAGCTATTCACATTCATGGAGTCATTGAACACTACTTCAGAAATTCATAGAGCAAAGGTGTGTCCTTGCATGTGCACTGTCCATGTTACGTTGTAGTCTAATAGTAATAATATCATAGGCCTGTATATCTCTCTAAATCAATGTCCTTGATACTCATGGTCAGTATCCTTTGCTTGTTCTCAATGCAGCAGGAAAGATACATGTATTATGTGCTTGGTCTCAATGCAGCAGGTATGTAGAGGAACACTTGACATGTGACAGTGTGCCATAGGACCGCCCACAGTTTCTTCTTCGGGTGAGTGGTTGTCATAGAAATGATTATGTCCTCACCATGATTTTCAGGTTTTACTGGACCCTTTTGTGATCATGATAAATACCCTGTGCATGCTACTGGATTTTTCTCTATAATGTTTCTGCATTGAATATGCATGGACACACAAGTAGCCATAGGCTAATAAGTAAATGTACCCTATAATTATAATATACTAGTCTAAGAGTAATTAAATTAAGTTATAGTGTTATAAAAATGAAATGACATACTTTTTAAAAGTTTGGACAGATGTACATTCGGTAACCTCACTAGGAAGGCTCTTCCAATTTTCGATGGTATTTGGAAAATAGGAACTCTGATACGAGTTATAGTTCTACACTGCAGCAGGGGAAACATTTGTCAAGTTACATGTTGAGTGGATGTTGTAGCTAGCTATATGTATGCTGTTGGAGCGGTGGGTCATGAAAGTCAGTAAAACCTCTTGAAATCTTAAAAAGGTGGCACAGACTAGTCAACATACGACACTTCTGCAGAGATGGTAGATTAGAGGTAGATAGCAGATCCTCGTAATCTGTGTCCCATGACTTTAGGCAAACTCGCAGTGCAAATTTCTGGACTCTCTCCAGTTGATCAATTTCACCCTTTAAGTTGGGGTTCCAAACAGCCGAAGCATACTCTAAATGTGGGCGAATGAAACAGCAGTAGAGCCTCAGCAAGGTGGGAGAAGAGGCATGTTGATAGAATCGCCAATATAGGAGTCCAATAAGTTTTCTGGTCTTATTGCAACAATCACTAATATGGGAAGACCAAGAGAGATTGGTGGTAAGAGTAATTCCAAGATATCTATAACTCTGCACTCTGTCCAGGATTACACCATTCAGAATTACCTGTGGAGGAGTGGACATATTCGATCTTTTTCTTGATATCAGCATTATTTTACATTAATTTTTAGTAGCATTAAATTTCTCCTGAATGCATGCAGATGTAGCGTCAACATCCTCTTGAAGATGGGCATAATCAGCAGCAGTTTTGATGATACGATAGACTGTTATATCGTCCGCGAACATGTTTACATCACTTCCAGAAGAGATGCGAGTAGTAATATCATTAATATATATTATGAAAAGAAGAGGGCCCAAACACCAGACACAACGGGTAGGTAGTGAGAGCTGGCACCATCAACACATACAAACTGAGATCTATCAGAAAGATAATTCCTTATCCATTGTAGAAGATATGGATCCAGTCCAAGTTCATGTAATTTGGCAAGCAAAAGCGAGTGTGGCACAGTGTCAAACACTTTTGAGACATCAAAAATACCACACACACTTCATATTCTTGGTCTAGAGCTCTTTGCCAGTCATCCACAACTTTAATCAGTGCTGATACGGTTGATCGGTTAGACATGAAACCCCACTGTCTAGAAGATATTGGCGCATTCGACCTTAAAAACTCTTCAACAATGGATTATGACGTGGTGTGAAGGGATTCAGCTATAGTGAGTCTATCGAATATAGGCAAGTGCCGCAGCGCGAAGAGTTGGAGTTTAGAGCTAAATTTCAAAGACAAAATATGGAATAAAAATGTGCGCTTATATAGGAAAACTAGGGTAGGAAAAAGTACAAACTCAAAGAGAACAAAAGTAGGCACTGACAAAACCAAAAGAAGAATTATTCAAGCCCACAACCCATTCTATATAGGATTATACAGTAGAATACCAAAATCTACCAACACAAAACAGGCATAGAACTATTGAAATCTGGTGACTCACAAAAGTAGGTGTATACATGCAATGCATAAACCATAAGCTAACCAATACAGTACGTAGACACAAAAAGATATCAAACATAACCCTATAGACACAAAAGATCATAAACCAACTCAAAAGACATGCATAGATAACCATAAAGCCAAGCCTAACAGTCACAAATAAACCAATAATAGACACAAAGGAAAAATTACATAACCTACTCAAACACCATGCATGCATGATCAACCAAACATAAATACCATAATAATAATTTTATTATTATAAGGTAATACCAACAAAAACAAATAACTCCATCATACATTAATGAACGAATTATTGTTCAGTGACACACGTGGTGAGCCAATTGCTTGTTTAGCTACATGAATCATAATATTATTATTATTATGGTATTAGTAACTTGGGATACATTGAAGTGTATACCTATCTATAGTGCATCAGACCAACTGGTTGACAGTACAGCATAATAATAACACATATTATTAGACTATTAACACCATAACATTCAGTAGCTACAGTTCATTCCTTTGTTTGTGTGTACTTCATGGCTAAGAGAGGGTTGTATTTGAACTGTCATAGAGGGTGCAGTATTTATAGATAGGATTTGGTTTGGCTCGGACTTTACAGTTGGTAATTTTGACACTACTTTGGGTAATCGTGTAACTGGTAGGATAGAAGTATGTGTGGAACACTCCACCATTACCTCCAGCAGTGTTGTTACTAAATATAGATCTTTCTATAATTACATCACTTTTATCGACTTGTAGCACTCCTGCATCTCCTGCTGCTGAGTTGTGGTTGAATTTATTGTCAAAAACTGAGATAGAAGCATTTCCAATGCAGATAATTATAACTCCTCCTCCATTGTTTCCAGCAACTTGTCCTACTGCTCTGTTGTGAGTGAACGTGTTTCCAACAATGTTTGCACTATAGAGATATTGGTCATCAGCATCCAGCACTCCACAGTAGGCAGCTCTATTGTGGCTGAAGGTGCTATTTGTCAGTAGAATGATGTTAACATTAATAAAAATTATGTCCGTTGGAGTGTATTGCCCCACCACCTCCAGCGATGGCTGTGTTTTTGCTGAAGGTGGAGCTACTAATGGTGACATTGGTAAACTGACTAACACCATGACCACTAGCTATAATAATATTATTGCCACCATTGGTCACAGTACCATGAGTGACTACTATGATGTGTATAGGCAGGGTTCTATTCATAGGGGGGGGGGGGGGCAGGGGGGAAGCTTCCCCCCCAAAGCACCCAGCTTCTCCCCCAAAGAAGAGTAGCAAGACAAAAAAGAGAGAGGGACCGGAGGGAGAGGGAGGAGGTGGGGAACGTATACTACATGTAAATAGCATTCTTCTGAATTATGTCAGAGTATACATGTTATACCTAAAACCCACAAATATCTATTAGATTATAGCTGCAGCATGCAATTTGATTGGCTACTGACAGGCATCTATATCTCATAGTCACCTACAAGATTTTCATAGTCACCTACAAGTTTTGCCCTCTGGCTCTAGTAATACAAAGCTATATGATCTAAACTTGTTAGACACTGTTTAATCGGTTTCTGTATGATTTAGAAGACCCCAGAACCCTCGCTTCGCTCGGGATTCTATATTATGGAGTCCTTCAGTCTTCAAAATCACACAGAAACCTCCTAGACAGTGTCTAACTACTATTTAATGGTTTGGAGGAGGGGACTGTGCGTGAAAGTGCCACACCCCCTTCCACCCCAAACCAAAATTTCTAGATAGAACCCTGATAGGTGTGCATAGTTCCTTAATTAGAAACAAATACACATGGTCTGTGTCAAGGTCAGAGTTCGAGTCCGTATCCTGGCTACCATAGCCGCGAGAGAATAGATCGCGCGCCCATGTGGTATTCCTGCGGTCGGTAATGGTCATCACACGGAAATGTAACGATGCGGCGTATAAGCCAATCCTAGCATGCAGTGATGCACAAAGAGGGGCGTAATCGTGGGATTCTATTGTATTATCTTTTTTTTAAGTGCACGCTTAGCTATATCAAGTATTGTTGTTTTTCATACATTTTTTTGAGAACTGGGCTATATTAGGCAACGGTAACTGTCATAGAGGGTACAGTATTTATAAATGGGATCTGGCTTGGTACGGATTTTACGGTTAGAAATTTTGACGTTACTTTTGCAAGCACTGGCCACTCCTCCTAGTTTTGCAGTGTTTTTATAGATGCTGGCTGTATTGATGTATAGTGTACTTCCAGCAATGGCAATGGCTCCTCCTCTGCCACTTGCACGGTTGACTCCAAAGGTGGTCTGTTGGATTCTCACCTGGCTCCCAGTTCTTCCCACATACATCACTCCACCATCACCACCAGCTTGGTTGCCCGTGGAGGAAGTTTGGGTAATCGTGTATATAACTGGTAGGATAGAAGTATGTGTGGAACACTCCGCCATTACCTCCAGCTGCGTTGTTACTAAATATGGATCTTTCAAAAGTTACATTTTCATCCACTCGTAGCACTCCTGCGTCACCTGCTGCTGACTTGTGACTGAAATTGTTGTCCATAGCTGAAACAGAGCTGAGCATTTCTAACAGGCATAGAACTATTGAAATCTGGTGACTCACAAAAGTAGGTGTACATGCAATGCATAAACAATAAGCTAACCAATACAGTATATGTAGACACAAAAAGATATCAAACATAACTCAGCTTAACCCTATAGACACAAATTTTAGACCATAAACCAACTCAAAAGACATGCATAGATAACCATAAAGCCAAGCCTAACAGTCACAAATAAACCATAAAACCAAAATAATAGACACAAAGGAAAAATTACATAACCTACTCAAACACCATGCATGCACGATCAACCAAACATAAATACCATAATAATAATTTTATTAATACCAACAAAAACAAATAACTCCATCATACATTAATGAACTAATTGTTCACACGTGGTGAGCCAATTGCTTGTTTACATGATTATGGTATTAGTAATTTGGGATACATTGAAGTGTATACCTATCTATAGTGCATTAGACCAATTGGTTGACAGTACAGCATAATAATAACACATATTATTAGACTACTAATAACATTAACACCATAACCAGTGGCGTAGGAAGATGTTTCTGAGCAGGGGGGCTGAAAGTAAGCAGGTGAAGACTCGCTTTACGCGCGCATAGCGCGCGAAAACTAGTGGGGTCTGGGGGCATGCTCACCCAGGAAAATTTTGGAGTTTTAGACCTTCTGAGAGCATTTCTAGTGCATTTTCGAGGACATTCTGGACTCTTAGCTTGTCACATGTGAACACAGATCAGTAGTGACTACTGATCTGTGTTCATATGTGACAATTATTGATATCTACACACTGTGGGGCTAAGATACACCACAATCATGAATAACTCAACCCTGATTGTGGCAATAGATGAAAAAGAAAAGTGCAAACCTCAGAGGGTGAGCCCCACCCCCTGGCTTGTACAGCAGTCTAAAAATCAGAGGGGCTCTGCCCCCCCAATCTTATGACTGGGGGGGCAATTGTCCCCCCCCCCCCCCCAGCCCCCCTGGTTCTTACGCCAGTGATAACATTCAGTAGAGTAATTTTCCGATCATCGGATATCGTCGAATCCCGGACATGCGGTTTTAGATGAGTTTGGTCGGAATCACAGTCATGGTAGGCCATATACTAAATGATTCCATGCCTCCTACACTTTTCTTTAGCTTACAAGTGGAGCTAGCCAGTAGTCATCCTCTATTAATTTGCGTCCGATTCATCGAAAATGATTGGGTGGAGTCCCACTGGTGGGCGTGGCTAAACACGATCGAAATGGTGGACCGGAGTTAGCTGCTAGTGCATGTACCTGTAGCAGCGTTGACCGATTCTGATCATCACCAAGATAGAATATGCAAGCATGTCCGAGATTTGAAGCGGAGGTCCGGTTTATAAATTTGTAATACTATATCTTTGAGCACAATTTGCACGCGTTGCAACAAAGATTGGGGGCATACGGTTTGCGTCATTCGTTAGCTGACTGGTAGCTCTATCTACTGAGTACTCTATCTTTTAAAATCATTGTTATGTCCGAAAGCTATGGGTTGCTTTTAATATAAAACCGTCCGGATTTCGATGATCTACAGTGCTCCACGCAAAGAGAGTAGATTTTGAAAATAGGCCCAGAATATTGATTTTGTAATCCAACTAAGTACACTGCCCATCAAGGTATTCATTTGAAACTATAGGCCAATAGAGTCACTTTGGTGGTACTAATTAGTCCCACAAACCACACCCTTGGCCGGGGCACACCTTTTAATTACTGTCCTAAAATCCCAAAATCAGAAATTTTTGCTATTTTTTGGACATTATGGCTCACCAATTCTGTTCTGTATAACATTAAGGTCCCACATTTGAGAATATGGAACTTTAGGGACATGGCTAGCATGTTCTAGGAAATTAGCCCTTAACTACAGGAATCATGGAAGTTTGGATCCTAACCGTTTTGGTCCTTCAAAACGTACAAATCTTTAATTAAAATCTCAATCGTCAATAATTAAGAACCCGCATTAGGCATCAAGTTTCTTTGTTAGTTGGTCCATGTGTATGCAACATCTTAGCCCTTAAGGTAGCATTAAAGTGCGTGGGCGTGAGCGTCAGGATTGGCTAATTCAATTAGCGAATCGTGAAGGGGCGTGGCCGAAGAGGCCATACGAGTGCTTTTGGTCGAAGGTGGGCGTGTCTAGAATCGGCCAGGGATGATTATGCGCGTGTAATTAGCGACCGGAAGTGGCCCCTGAAGAAAACACCGGTAATTGCCCACTTCAAAGCAAGATCAAAGCATTCTTTCTTAACTATTAACCGCAACGACAAAAAAAAAAAAAAAAAAAAAAAAAAAAGCTTATTAGGCCTAATTAAGCATGTGGGCGTGTTCCTGGCACTGTGTGGAGTGTGTGCGTGTGCGTTAATGCAGGTTTTATTGCTTCCGATTGGGCGTGGCTTCACGGGGCCAGTGCTTGGACATCGGCGCCTGGGACTTGGCCTCGGCGATAGGTGGGCGTGTCCCGGAAGCGGTGGTGACCTTTGAACCCCGCGAGGAGGCTTTGGGGGCGTGGCAGGAGGTCAAAGGTGAGGCCATGTCTGTTAATGAGGCACTGTACGGCGGTGCGATCGAGGGGCCTGTACGGCTGGACGGAAGCTGACGATGGTTTGAAGCGGATGTGGTTGCGATGACGTGTTGTTACTCCGCCCACACAGGAAATGAGGTGAGCTCTTGCGTGGGCGGTGTGGCAGAACGGCCTCCAAGTGTTTGTGTGTGTTTTGGCCTTGAGGAAGCTGTGTGTTTTAATTGGGATTGATTGTGGGCTTCCGGTGGACATCCGGTGGTTAGTAGGCACTTGATTGAGAATGGTGGTCCTTGGGGAACAGGGTGGGGCTGTTTTGGGCGTGGCCTGGCCCCTCCCTTCCGGCTCGGCTTCCGGTCCATGGAGGATATTAAATGAACACTTCCGGCTCTAGCAGCCACACCCCTGAGACCTGTGCAATTAAAAGGGCGTGGTTACACAACATGCACCTCACTAATGACTTTGATGTGGTTTAGGTGTCATATCCCCCACCTCACGCCCACGCACTTTAATGCTACCTTAACTAAAAAGAGTGTAAAAAATATTATCCTAAAATATTTTTCATGTGAGTGGTCTTTGAGAAGCCATAAAAATCACAATCCTTGTGGTTAATGGAATTTGACTGCAGAGGTAGATAGGAGATATATAGAAGGGTATATGTATCAAGTTTGAGCACCCAAAACCATTGCAGAAGAAAGTTATGGTCCAAAATGTAAAAAATTTCAAAATCTACTCTCTTTTCGTGGAGCACTGTAGCTAGCTACTCTAGCTACAGTTCATTCCTTTGTTTGTGTGTACTTCATGGCTGAGAGAGGGTTGTATTTGAACTGTCATAGAGGGTGCAGTATTTATAGACAGGATCCGGTTTGGCTCGGACTATACGGTTGGTAATTTCATAGATAATTTAGACTACGTACACGTGTACGTAGTCTAAATTATCTTGACACTACTCTTGCAAGCACTGGCCACTCCTCCTCTAGTTTAGCAGTGTTTTCATAGATGCTGGCTGTATTGATGTATAGTGTACTTCCAGTAATGGCAATGGCTCCTCCTCTGCCACTTGCGTGGTTAACTCCAAAGGTGGTCTGTTGGATTCTCACCTGGCTCCCAGCTCGAGATCTTCCCACATACATCACTCCACCATCACCACCAGCTTGGTTGCCCATAAAGGAAGTTTGGGTAATCGTGTAACTGGCCATGGTAGGATAGATGAAGTATGTGTGGAACACTCCACCATTACCTCCAGCAGTGTTGTTACTAAAATTACTAGTGACGATGTTTGAACATCACTGGGGCGAGCCTTCGCTAGAAACATAGCTGCTGTATTGAAAATTTTGTTTGTTCAATATTGTGTTTTAGGTAAAGAGAGGATGATAAACTTTAATCACAATATTTTGAAATAATGAGAATTGAAGATAATGAATAATAATGAGCATGATAACTATATAATCACAATAATAATGAGAATTGAAGATAACAGTGGATATGTAATATGTGAAGTCAAGTTGTTCAGAAGATTATTCAGTGGTGCGCCAGACTTTGTTGATGGTATCATTCCAGAATGTGAATTAACTTTTAGCCCAGGGAATTGCTTACAATTAACAAGTTGTACAGGTTGGCATTTCCAGCGCTGCACAGTGTGCATGAAACTTCAGCATCTTTGATTGAACTGATGACTGTTCAAGTAAGGGTAGATGGGTCACTTGGTCCCTGTGCCTCTCTCTATCAGCCTGCAGCCTGGCTTCTCTTTGGTCCAGAGTCTCCTCAGTCAACCTCTCATTTCGGCAAGCTGTTACATGCGATAGGCGGGCCTGTCTTTCTTCTGGAGTCTCGGTAGCCAATCTTTCACTTTGGCGAACACTCATCCTGTCAAGCCGGGCATCTCGTTGCTCTGGAGTTTCAGTGTCAAGTGCTTGACGTGTATGAATATGGACTCGCTCCAACCTGGCCAATCTGTGCTGTTCACTCTCTGCAGCCAATCTTTCGCTTTCCCTGGAACGTTTTTGCTGTAGTCTTGTTTGTCTCTGTTCCTCAGTCTCTGCAGCTCTTCTCGCTCTATCCCTCATTCTTAAGGTACCATTTAATTGCGTGGGCGTGAGCGTCAGGAATGGCTAATTCAATTAGCGAATCGTGAAGGGGCGTGGCCGAAGAGGCCATACGAGTGCTTTTGGTCGAAGGTGGGCGTGTCCAGAATCGGCCAGGGATGATTATGCGCGTGTAATTAGCGACCGGAAGTGGCCCCTGAAGAAAAGGCCGGTAATTGCCCACATCAAAGCAAGATCAAAGCATTCTTTCTTAACTATTAACCGCAACGACAAATTACACAACAAGTAGAAAAAAAAAGCAAATTTAAATAATTAAATAATTAAATAATCTAATTCATGGGGGGTTTGGGAGCACTTGGGGGGATAATTTTTACATGGACACGCAGAATGGGTCAAAACTAGAATTTTGATGGCGGGAAATTTTGATTCACACCTTACAATTAAAGTTATGGCCCTTTGAAGTTTCCCCATATGTTTGTATAGGAAGCCATGCATTTGCAATGTTTCCGCCCACGCGCTACGTGAGGGGCGGGGCTACGCGCGCACATAGACGTGTCGACCTTTACCCAATTTGGCCAAAATTGGAGTATAGGCTGCCTGCTTGCATTGTATGGCTCTACTAAGCATCCAGCTCAACTATATCATGGTTTCCGGACAATTTTTTTTCTGCTTGTTGTGTGGTCTCCTTGAAAAAAAAAAAAAAAAAAAAAAAAAGCTTATTAGGCCTAATTAAGCATGTGGGCGTGTTCCTGGCACTGTGTGGAGTGTGTGCGTGTGCGTTAATGCAGGTTTTATTGCTTCCGATTGGGCGTGGCTTCACGGGCCAGTGCTTGGACATTGGCGCCTGGGACTTGGCCTCGGCGATAGGTGGGCGTGTCCCGGAAGCGGTGGTGACCTTTGAACCCCGCGAGGAGGCTTTGGGGGCGTGGCAGGAGGTCAAAGGTGAGGCCACGTCTGTTAATGAGGCACTGTACGGCGGTGCGATCGAGGGGCCTGTACGGCTGGACGGAAGCTGACGATGGTTTGAAGCGGATGTGGTTGCGATGACGTGTTGTTACTCCGCCCACACAGGAAATGAGGTGAGCTCTTGCGTGGGCGGTGTGGCAGAACGGCCTCCAAGTGTTTGTGTGTGTTTTGGCCTTGAGGAAGCTGTGTGTTTTGATTGTGGGCTTCCGGTGGACATCCGGTGGTTAGTAGGCACTTGATTGAGAATGGTGGTCCTTGGGGAACAGGGTGGGGCTGTTTTGGGCGTGGCCTGGCCCCTCCCTTCCGGCTCGGCTTCCGGTCCATGGAGGATATTAAATGAACACTTCCGGCTCTAGCAGCCACACCCCTGAGACCTGTGCAATTAAAAGGGCGTGGTTACACAACATGCACCTCACTAATGACTTTGATGTGGTTTAGGTGTCATATCCCCCACCTCACGCCCACGCAATTTAATGGTACCTTAACCGCGCTTCCTTTTCAGCCGCGGTTTCCGAAGCACGGCGAGCTCTTTCTCTCTCTCGTCTACGTTGAAGTTTGCTTTCATGTGAAGCACTCCGGCAAGGTCGCTTAGAAGTAGAAGGGGTAGATGTAGGATCCATACTTCACTGTTCAGTGCAAGTGAACCTCGAAATGCAAAAAAAATACCACCGTACCGCATGCACGAGGTGAAAATTGTAGCGTATTCGTTAAATTAGAGGTAGCGCATTTACGGAACGACGTACGACAGAAACATATAAACGGAAAAAATCTCGATTGAACTGACTAGTGTGGGGCTCGCTCCGGCTCGCCCCAAATATAGATCTTTCTACAGTTATATCACTTTCATCCACTTGTAGCACTCCTGTATCTCCTGCTGCTGAGTTATGGCTGAATTTATTGTCCAAAACTGAGACAGAAGCATTTCCGATACAGATAACTCCTCCTCCATTGTTTCCAGCCACTTGTCCTACTGCTCTGTTGTGAGTGAACGTGTTTCCAACAATGTTTGCACTATAGTGATATTGGTCATCAGCATCCAGCGTGCGCACTCCACAGTAGGCAGCTGTGTTGTGGCTGAAGGTGCTATTTGTCAGTAGAATGATGCTAGCGTTTTGTCCGTTGGAGTGTATTGCCCCACCACCTCCAGCGATGGCTGTGTTTTTGCTGAAGGTGGAGCTACTAATGGTGACATTGGTAAACTGACTAATGACAATAGCCCCACCATGACCACTAGCTATATTGCCACTGAAGTGCCCATTGGTCACAGTAACTTCAGATATAATATGAGCATAAATAGCTCCACCATTACTACCAACTGATGCTGCTATGCTGTTATTAAAATAGCTGTTATTAATGATGGATGTTCCACCTACGACATAAACAGCTCCTCCGTACCCACTGCTGGGGCCCGCTGTATTGTTAGTGAAGTGACTATTGGTTATAGTGAATGTTCCTGTGTTGAACAACAAAACCGCCCCACCATTCCCATCTGCTATGTTTCCATTCAAAAGTAGCTATTGGCTATGATTCCCGGACCAGTAGACAGATAGACAGCTCCACCTTGACTGCCTTTATTGTTACTGAAATTACTATTGAAGATATTAAATTTTACCTCTCCGTACACAAGATCTACTGCTCCTCCACCATTGCCATTAATATTGTTTTCGAAGGTGCTTTGGTAGATTGTTATGCTACCATAGCCAGTACTTGAAATGGCTGCACAACCCTCCTTGTTGTCAGAAAATATGCACTGTTCAATCAGCACCGAAACTGCAATATCAATATCCAAAACTGCTCTTGTGCAGCCAGTCTTGTTAACAAATGAACTGCTCACAAATGTTGCATTTGATGCGTTGTAACCCAGCCCTTTTGATAGCCATATGCTACAGCCATTGAAAGTAATGCCCTGGATATTAATTGTCTGTACTTGAGTAAAACTGAACCAGTAGTAGTCACCAGATTGGAGTTGCTGACTACATAATACTGAAGCTGTTTTTGTAGCCCTCATCGTAAAAGAATTGATGTTTGATGCCAAAAGACTTGAATCCAAGCGATGGTTTCCGGGGTACAGCTCTAATATTATGTCAGAGCCGAGACTGGGACTATAGATATAGCAATGTACTGCTGCAGGGTCAAACAGGGTTCTCCTTTGATTGCACTGGGACAAGAGCTTTCTGCTGTTGGAATATTGATCTTGTCACACCTTGCATACTGGACAGCACTGTTGAAAAGGAACAAGACTATCAGTTTCGTGAATAAGATGTATGTATCCATTTCTATTCACACCGGGTTCCAAGTTTTTCACCAGCAATTATTAATTGGCATAGCTTATGACTAGCTATAATATTATTATATCAAACCAACTTGTTGGCAGTACTTTCGTTCACGAACATCCGGCTAATTACTCATGCATAGCACATGTTTTGCATACAGATGTCACAAGTGGTGATGATTGTCATAATAATAATATTATTATTATGAATTTAATTAACACACTTAATGTGGTGGACTAGGATGATGCAATAACATTATTGATCTGGTTGCATGCAAGCAAGTGCATTATGCAATTAGACCGTTATGCCTATAAACACACAGTGCTCTGATAAGGACACCCTTGAAATGAGGATCTCTCCTCTACTAGCTAAGTCTTTCTGTTGTCCCAACTATAAGACTTAGTATGAAAATAATATATTAATTAAATATTATGTAAAGAACTCCCAGAACACCTCTGTGTAGCTAGGTGTGCTATAAAGAATTTATTTCTAGTCACTGATTTACAGCCAAGCAGATCAATGTATTGAACTTACAGCACCACTGTGCATGCTCTAGCTTCTATCTTTGACCACTTGGTGGTTCAGATTGTTTAACATGTTTCAAAACAAAATTAGGCTAATTTTGCTATACTATCTGAGATTCTCTCTTCATTCTTTTTTCACCAAGGTTTGTATCGATAGAGTTGATGGAGGAAGTGGTATCAGTGAACCTATCCGGACTCTTCCACGCCTGAGTGAAAAAATATCAAGTATACTATAAGAATAAGTAATTCTCTCCTTCTTGTTTTGAAATTTCATTTTTGCGCATTTATGAACAATGTCTGGGTGACTATTACAAATGAGCTGGATTAGCTATCTATGTTTACCGCTTGAAGTTTTGGAGCACTACTTGAAGGTGGTCGCTAGGCTTGCTGAAGCTCTAGAACAACAAACTGAATTATTTTATTAACATTGTTGTATTAGGATGACAACCTATAATTACACAAACATAATGACACATGGTTGACATGCTCATGAGGATGCTGGCCTAGGGAAAACTATGCTAGCTACTGTACTTACGAGAAGGATCCAATCTGACAGCTTCCTCAATACAGCCAGATGAGTATAACAAAAAAGTAAGTACATAAACAGTGTTAGATGGGCTCGTACGCCTCTAGTCAGTGACGATTCGATAAAGTAGGTCCACCATTGAAGAAAACATCTGCTTTTTCCATACCATCTTTTCATTAAGTTCTAACTTCCTGGTGAAGCACTCAAGAGTATCTGAAGTGTATTAATGAGTGAGGTTTTGAGCTATCACAGATACCCTGCTAGCTATTATCCAATTGATCTGTGGAGTACAAGGGAAACCTTAGTCAAAAATAGACCAATTATTTACAATGCACATACAATTAGTATATAACTCACCAGTTGGTTGAACAACATGCTGTTGAAGTCCTCGATAAGCTACCTTTGTCCACAACTGCCTGGCCCAAGGAAGTTGGTCACAAGGGATGAACTCCCTATATGTTGAGCAAAAGAGGTTCTCTACAATCGACATTTTCCAGTGGAGAGAAGTTCAGAATGTGTATGTTTTGAGAGGTTGAATGTTTATTTGAAGAATGTATCCTTTCACCTTGTTTGTGAAAGATTTGGATACAAGCTATCTTTAGCAAGCTGAACAATTTGGTGACGTTTGGCATTCCAGGTGCTTGCCGAAGAAATTTTACTGAAATTTCGACTTTTGCCACTCTGAAACTTACAACTAAATTAGGCCATACCAAGTTAATTTTTTGTTTCTCGGATTCGGCGGGTCTGTTTTTGGCTGATTTAAAAAAAAAATAAAAAAATTTTAATTAACATTCCTCACATTATGATAGTGACAGGCCAGGAGTACTCTTTACTCTTGGTCTGCTACTGATAGTGCTATAAGCTAAACGATCTTCAAACTTGCTCTAGAATGCAAGTATTCACTACTAAAATGATAGCTGGCTGTCTGTGGACTGGTGATGCTCATGATTTACTAGGCCACACCTCCTGTTAATTAGTTTTTTTTTATTTTCATGTCGACCACCCTGGTCTGTTTCCAGCTCCTGTTTGTCCGAGAAACAAAACATCAAATTGGTATGGCCTTAGCTTCAGCTTCTCCATCTTCTTCATGCCACTTGAAACAGATAGTATTATAGAATGGCTTGGGCTGAAAGTTGTCTCGTTTGGGAATGAAGACATTAGAAAATCAACTACATCTGTCTGAAGGTGGAATGGAATCGAGGCAATGTTGTATGTGATGTAGAGAGAAGTAGAATCTGTCAGGTCAAAGTCTGACCTGAGGGCCGGATGGCATAAAATTTTAATGGTTGCAAAGTGGACGTACCATTAACTTTTGTCTTCTTCACTAGAATGTCTCATGTTATCCATTCGTATGCTGAGTTTTTAGTTCATCAAGAACTCGCATGATGAATTTGGCATTTGTCATTAAATTTTCTCCTTCTCCCTCTCCAGGCCAAAGTTCCTTGGCTAGGTTCTCAGAGAGGAATCCTAGGTGTGTCCCCTCAACATCCTGGAGTAACTCGGCATTAATTTGGCTAGATATTGAATCAACGTAATAAAGCTTGTTGACTTGTTTGACGAACTCAAAAGGATTCAGGATGATGTATTCATGAAGAAAGAGAAATAGGAAGACAATGCTGGCCATGCTGACCATGAAGATCCCATCCCATACAATTATACCAATCATACAAGACTGTTAGGAAGCTGTAGGCCTAATTATAGCTTACTGCTTTGGAACTCCTTTTTGGGGGGTATAAGAACAAATACTGTTGGTTCTGTAATCAACAGTATTGTGAATCTCGTGTGTAATACTAGCTAAATGCAATTTACATGACTACTCACTCAGTAAACCCATCATCTGACATCATTTTCACACACTGAACCTATCACTCTCACTGTCTCCCCATTATTGCAATCACTAACATTGCAAGGTGATAGAATTGAATGTGTGAACCTCCAAGATAGGGACAACCTCCGAACAAAGGACAAAAGGCCCGGTCCCAAAGTGTCCTTTCTTCGGAGATTAGACTATACAGGCCAGGAGGCAGCTATTTTTAGTGGTGTGGACAATATCCAGTGGCGGATGTACGATTTTGTATAGCGATTTTCAGATTACACGTGTGCAAAAAACTTGAGCCACACCCACTTTATTGTAATTGTATACCCCAACAAGAGGAACAATAAAAACAAATTGCACACATAGCATAATTTAGAGAGGGAAGAGAGAGAGAGAGAGAGAGAGAAAAGAATATGTCACACTCCAAGTGCTGGTTAAGAATGGGGTGACATTTTGCATCATGTATAACTGCAGCACACATCTCATCATCAACTGTGTAGCTTTTCACATGATTGACACCAAAAAGATCATTGTAGCCAATAAATGTGATGGCTGACTGTCCACACTCGTAAAAAAGGCCAGGAATCAAGGCCGACTTAGACCTTATGGTAGAAGCAAGAAGTCTCCTAAAACGATAGACCACCATGTTATTATACTATGTATATACTTGAAAGTTTTGCAACCGAATGAACAATTCCCGTATGACTGTTGTGGCAAGATAGTGACCGTATCTTCCACAAAATATTGTTGCACGACACCTCAAGGGCCTTTAGCTTAGGTGAAGAGGATTTCCATGAGGCAGCTCCGTACAAAGAAAAGCAAAAACTTGAAAAAGGTGAGTCTTGACAAAAGGATCACAACAATTAAGAGAAGGTATGCAAAAGGAAATTGGCTTTGCGACATATCCTTGGAGACTGAAATGATATATTATTATCATCATCGTCCGATAAATTAAATGTCAGGATGTGACCAAGATGGTTAACAAATTTACTAAGCTGGAGGAATTGACCAAGGAATTCAAAGTCGAATGAGGCGACTTATAAACTCAATAAGCTGCAGTGAGTCTTAAAATGATGACTATCAGCAAAATTAATGAATACATGTGTTCAGCATAATACGGAGAACAGATTGAGAAGGAGCAAGAAGAGCAATATCATCAGTGTAGCAAACAGCTACGACAAAGTAATGTTTACAAAAACAACCATCACCAGAGCTTTCTAAAGCAATTAGAAAATCATCAATGTAAATAGGATTGGAGGAAGTACACCTCCTTGACGCACTCCATTCGATGTACTAAAAGGCTAAGAAAAACAGTTAGACAATCTAACTTTCAATTTTTGCGATGAGTACCAAGACAAAAGAAGTCTAACAGGGAGTTTCCTCTGGAGTAAAATCTAAAATAAATTGAATGAGCCACTTGATCAAAAGCCTTACTAGCATCCAAAAAGCAACCAAATATATGAGAATCGTTTATGAATTACATTCTTGAGTAGGCCAGTGCACAAGTCTGCAGAGAAACCAGGTTTAAAATCAAACTGGAGTGAGGATGTGATGAAGCATGACTGATACTGAAAAAAAGTCACCATTCAAACACCTTATAATTACTTAAAGTTGGAGTAAGGACTATAGGTCGATAGCTTTCTGAAGAAGATGGATCTTTCCCAGATTTGGGGATAGGTACAAGAATGCAATCACAAAGTGGATCAGGGACAATTCCATGACATAGCATAGCTGTAAAAGGCTTAGAGATGGGATTAGACAAAACTTCCTTGGCATAGATAAAGTGGTGTGACAAACGGGCTGAACCATCACACTTTCCAGGTTTAAGTTGTGATATGCCATTCAGGACAGTCTCCCTAGCGATCAAAATAGGGGAGAGCTCGAACGAACCATTAATGGTGCAGTGATCCAGACTTTGTGCCGAAAGGAGGCAGACTGTTTGGGGAATCATTCCAACCATGCAGGTAGAGGAGAATGTTGATCATGATGACCATTCTTAGGAAAGCAGAGGTCAGAAGCAGCAGCAATGCAGTTAAAAAGTTGCTCACAGTAGGAACTGAAAACCAAACGATGGGCTGTGCAATCAGGGTCACAAGACGTCCATCAGGGAAATTTGGAATGGTAAGAAGGATTTGGTCATTGTATGATGAGATATTATCAGGATTAACTTTAAGCCTGTTAACAGAAGAGTGTGTGGTGGCATGAGAGACATCAGCAGTCTCAACAGATGAACATGTAGCTACTAGAAGAAAGATTGAGAACTTAAAATCAAAACGTAAGGATCAACAGAATCATGATCTAAGAGATTCTCAGCAGAGTCATCTACAAACACATGATCAAAATAAGGCAAGCATTATAAGAGGAGGTGAGAATATGATCAGGTGAAGAAAAACAGGAGCAATCATCTTTATGGTAAGTAAAATTAATATATCAAGTGACAACACAAACTAGATTGTTAGAAGCATAGATATTAATTTGAGCAATTAGGCTTAGAGCGTGAAAAGTCAACATTAAAACCACCAGCAATGATTACTGTAACATCATTGTAATTCTCTGCAGAGATGATGCTGGAGGAATTGACCAAGGAATTCAAAGTCGAATGAGGCGACTTACAAAACTCAATGAATGCACAGGAGTGCAGAACCCTCACCGCTACACGCATGCATGACTCATGCACATGTAGCATATCTCAGTATGTATGCCTGCTCAATATCAGGAGTATTGAACTAGATACATACTAGCTACCATATACATACCCTGCATTTGGTTTTCTTCAGAGTCAGTGTATGGTGGGAGGGGCTGGGGATGGGTTGCCCAATGGTTAGCAGGGTTAGTCTCTAGGGTTTGTCTATGAAAGGGGGAAAATAATGGTTGGAAGCAGCGACAACAGCGGTGGTGTAGTGGTTGGGGCTCTTGTGTGTGAAACAGAATGTAGCAGGTTTGAATCTCGCTTTATGCTTTTTTTTCACTTGTTGAAAATTTTCTAAGTTCTCGTAGGATGTCTGTACATAACGAGATCTATTCTGTTGTAGTCTTGCACGCGCGCGAAATTTTAGAAGCCACGCCCACTTTCGGCTAAAACCACGCCTATTTTTGATCGTTTTGAGAACAATTACCAGCCCGAGCAGTCCAATCGATGGATTTTTGAACGAATTTTCTGCTAAAGCAGCAGTTTTCTTAGTTCTGTAGCTAGAGAGGGGGGGTTCCATTTAGCCTATCCTACTGGGTGCAGCCCAAAGGGGGATTCTGTCGAAACTTCCGAACCCCACCTAAATCCGCCACTGGGCTGGTGACTTGCTATACACAGAGTTGTTCCGGCGCTCTATACAAAGCGGCACCAATCAGATTGCAGCTTCACTGCGTTACCATAGTCACGCTCCTCCACAATAATCGCGCATTGTCATTAACATCGCGCGTCCTTTGAATTGTTAATGCAATGATGGGCAAGCGCGCGCCGCGCAATATAAACTTAACGTGAAAATGGCCAATTATTGCATTTCAGCAGAACAACTCTGCGTATAGCATGCCTCTTCCCCCCGCGTAAGGGTCCTTTTAATAACGCATGCGCAAGGAGATCGTTTCCCCCACACGAAAGGGTCTGATAGGCAAGTGCAGCATGCTATACTGGCTCCGTGCTGGAATGGCTCGGCCGGCTCGCAAGAACTTAGAAAAAATTCAACTAGTGAAAAGAAAAAAAAAAATCAAAGTATGAAGCAAGATTTGAACCCGCTACCTTCTGTTCCACACACAAGAGCCCCAACCACTACACCACCGCTGTTGTCGCTGCTGCCAATCATTATTTCCCCCCTATCATAGACAAACCCTAGAGACTAACCCTGCTAACCATTGGCAACCCATCCCAAAACCCCCCAGCCCCACCCACCTATACCGCGTATATACCATATACGCAGTATAGGTGGGTGGGGCTGGGGCGTATATGCGAACCGTTGTTGCGCGCGCCTCCCTATGGCCATTCCAGCACGTCGCACGGAGCCATTGTGGCACGGAGCCATTGTGGCACGCTACAGGCAAGGGCCCTGGAATGTCAGTCGGAGATGCACGCGTCATTGCGGTTTGACCTGTGACTTTAATGGTGATAACTATTGCCTCCGCGCGACTGACCGCACTTACGACTATTATAGACACGCAGACGATTGAGTAGCTACACCTCTCGAACTTGGAAGGCAATCCTTATCTATTATTATAGCGCAGCTGTTGTGGTCCACTGTTCAACTCTGCGTTCGAATTGGAGACTACTATGGCAGGGGGAGGTATATTATTATACCGTAGCTAGGGTCTATTAGTATTTTTGATACTTGCAGTACAAAACATGATCATATCTGTATGCGGGAACATCTCTAAAGGAGTTTCTGATAAGGGAGCAGGTAAATCTCTCCTCTGTAATCGACTAGTGAGACCTCATGAAGACGAATTTTGCAAAACTCATCGAAGTGATGTTAGCACAGACGAATTTCACAGCCCCACAATAAATTGTACGCATTTCCTGTACTGGGGAACAAGAACAATGGATAAAGACGTGCACTTTCAGGTTAGTAAATCATTAATGACTTAAGCCTAGCCTAGTACAATAACATGCTCGTGCCGTGGATAATATTTTCTTGCACCAACACATTAATTTTAACACTGTGTGGAATGTAGCCACTATATCGCATTTAGGCCAAATAAAATTGAATATTAGTTTCTCATCCCCGCCCGCCTCTAGTTTTTCCTCCGCCTGATCACATTTTAATTCGTGAATATTGATCATTAAAAAATGCACGAGGCATTACGTCATAGACGCGCCAATTTTTTAATGAAATTAATGACGATATTTAATGATATTCATGACAAAAAATAAAATAAAAAGCCACCCTCCCGCCCCTGAACATAGGATGAGAAACTAATAATCAATTTTGCTTGGCCTTAGCTGACTTATAATAGTGAATAATAATAATGTTATTATAGAGTCTGGGAAAATGTCTTTCTTTGCCTGGTAAAATAAGACAAGTACAGTGTCATCCAACTGTAGCTAGCTATATAAGCTAAGCGGCAGTCTCTATTCACTGTACTGGAATACTGACTAGCCTTTGACCCCAAAAATAGCACACAAAAGGCTTAATTAATTTTAGCCTCCTATAGATATATAGCTTGGTGGGGCAAGTGCTACTTAATGTTGTGTCGAGCCTGACCTATTTCAATACCCTGGTAGCCTCAGCTGCAGGTGCCTATGCCTACAAGTTAAGTCTGAGTGATAGATAGTAGAGCTCGAGGGGTTTGCGTTCGGGTTTGGTGTAATTGTCTGCACGAAATCACGCCAAACCTCAGCCACTATGCTGAGGATAGTTGCCACTATTAAAGTAGTTGTGATAAATCCAGCGTGCTATTAAGACAGGATTGACCTAGTCTTAAGTTTACGGGGATAGTGTTCTGACCGTCTTAGCAAAGACGAGAATTCATGTTAGTTGGCTGTACTGGAGTGCCTAGCTACATAAGATTGTGCCACAGATTAAGTCGAAATACCCCCCTCATCATAATAATATTTATTGTAATTAGGCCACGGAAGAATACTAATTTATTTAACATGCCTCTAGTAATTGTTATATCCATGTTGGATAGCTAAATCACTCTATTAGCTCTAGTCTAGATACTCGGGTGTGGACAACAGTTGAAGCTACAAAACCTGAAGACTAGTGACAAACTGCAGGAGCAATGAAATGCTACATTAAGAGTCAACTAAAGTAAGCAGTATTAGTCTATAGATATTGAAAAGGCCCCAGGGAGAGCCATAAAGAATTCACTTGTTTATTAATTGCTTAAGATAGACTATGCTATAGGCTAAAGGCTGACGAAAATTGATGACCCAATATAATTAGGAAGCCTACTGCATTTACATGTATGTACTGACATAATTATAGGGTCATAACTGTTAAGGGCTATCAAAATCTGAAAAAAATGCCCATTTAAGTTGGTATTAATAATTTTGGGGTCAAAGGTGAGTCCAATATTCCAGTCCAATAGTCCATTCCAGTGGTCCAGTCCACTGAATAGAGACTGCCAAGCTAAGCTATGCAATATAACACCTACCTATCAATGGCCTGCCACATATGCATAATAATATATAATATACCGGGATGATTGTACAATCAGCATGTAATTTCAGATTAAGAACTATCAATTATGTGCATAGGTGGCCACTGACTCATTACTTTTAGCTGATTAAGCCATTGTGAGCATGCATGGCCATCATGTGACACTGGTATGAGTACTGCTGAGTAAAAATATGTATGTGCAATAAATATGATCTAACCTACACATAATATTATTATGCAACACATAGCGGCTACTCCCACACCTAGCTGCTGTTATGACTGTAGCTAATTGTGGCCTTTTTTGGTTGTGCCTATAAAATGTCATTATCTGCTCAGCAAATTTAGTTCCCACAAGTAGCTATGTGGTTGGTTTATGTGAAGTCATAACCATAAACACATGCAAATGTGGAAAACTAAGAAGTATCATTACGAATACAACGGATTCTAATATTCTCAGCAGCTGGAAATTGGTATAAAATTATAGTGAGTAGTCTAGCATTGCATATACCCTCAAGCCTATACCAAGCTCTTAGCAATGGTATGTGATTAATTACTATACCATGGAGTAGGTTTTAATCTCATCTGATTGACATGCAGGCCGGTGTAGGAGAGATATGGGCATCCCCCGTCCCAATATCACTAGTGAAATGGGCTACACGGAGTCCCCATTTCACAATTGAACCCCCATAGGAAAATGGGAACCCCCACTAGTTAATGTGCATGCCTGTGTCACGCTGTCAACGGTCCCCCAAAATTGTGGTTCCCCCCCCCCCCCCGGACTGTCCAATGTGCTATATTTGGTCCCCCCCTCCCCCCCTCTAGCTCCCCCCCAGGACAAACCCTGGACTTATGACTAGCTATATAACCCTGCCATGCAGACCTTGGAGTCTAACCCTGTTAACTATTTATACCAGAAACCCAGCCCCCGATCCCTCCCGTAAATGGCGGGGGGGGGGGGGGGGGGGGGACCATGCACAGTTGCTATGGACAGTCTGGGGGGACCACTTATAGTATGACAGTCCCCAGTATGTAGGAATTACGTAAATTATGCGGGGCAGTATCAGCATAGATAATAGATAATCTATTGTATCAGAGAGCTAGAGCTGGAGACTGTAGCCACATTCAGGCTCCATCAGCATCAATGAGTTCGAGGTGCAGCTCAAGGTAGAGGGCGAGACGACTGACTACCTATAGTGCTATTTGCAGTATGGATCATGGATGGACATGATGATGAATCATAGTAAAACTTATTCAAAGCTACCACATTGGATAATTTTCTAGCTTTAGCTATGTAGCTTGACCTCACTTGACCTATAGGTGGGAGCTAGGGTCATAGTTGAAAGCTGCCCCATGTTTGCATTGCATTGAAATGACGTAGCGCGCTTGGTATTCAGCTATTTTGAATGATGAAGAATGTAGCATGTTAGCTGCTTTTTAGGCTCTTTATGTTATAAAACGTCAAAGTTGAATATTCCAGTAGAAAACATCTTCAAGACCTAAGGTGAGGTTGATATAGACATTCAAGCCAATTTAGACCATAATATTATACTTCTGCAATTCGCGCGTGCAAGAAGAGGAGATGGGCTAGCTCGCCAGACAACGTTGCAGCGTGCGTATATCTGGCACTATAACTCAGAAAATTATGTTGAGGTGATATGTCCTCTGTTTGGTGTACAGCAGGTAGCTATATACTTGCAGTCAAAAATCAACCTTGTCAACAAGCTATCACAGGATTTGATAATAGCTACTAGACTAGTAATACACTGATCTGGTCACCAAATTATACATCTTCATAGCTACCTTTGTGGTAACTATCAGTTGAAAGAGGTTCAGTCATGTATAATTCGAGATCTCTATCTTGAATCTGGGACTTCAAGACTCCATGTATCACGCATTAACGAAAAGTCCTGGACTTAGCTAGTCTGCCATGGTACATTATAAACATTAAAATTAATTTTAATTTTTAATAGCTACTATAATAACTAGACTATAATAACTGTAGCTGGAACTGCTTAGTTTGTATCTTGAAAGAAGTCTACTGTTGTTCATTCTGTCCATTGAAAAGCTGCCAAGGTGCGTTGAAGGATGGATCTATGGTGGAAGGTAGCGGTCCTGAGTAAATGTCGCCAGAACTGGAGAACAAAGCGTTTTCAGCGAAATCCACACAATACATGGCTTTGAAACACCATAAAGAATCATATATCACCGAGCTTGAGACTCGCAAACGAAGTATGTAGCAGTTATGTACCGAGGGTTAATAATACGTCTC
The DNA here is from genome assembly GCA_963930775.1 of Cliona cf. orientalis. Classification (NCBI taxonomy): domain Eukaryota; kingdom Metazoa; phylum Porifera; class Demospongiae; order Clionaida; family Clionaidae; genus Cliona; species Cliona cf. orientalis. The sequence continues at coordinate 4,405,017 of OZ005695.1, forward strand.
TAGCTATAGCGTCATGTTAACCTAATATGGGTCATCTGAGTTGCATTTGCTTCTAGCACATGCGAGTCAATAAAAAAGCCAACAAGAATTCATTAGATCCTTTCCTTCACTTGCCATTGTTGCGTGATAGCAATTGTTTTCATAGTATTGATCAGTAATCACAATACTACAGGGCATAAATAGAAAGCACTATAATTGTGCATATTATATGGAAATAATCATTATCATGCAACAATGGTAGGTGTACAAAAGAATAATATAATTGGGGCGAGCCTGAGCAAGCCCCACACTAACAGTACTACGAGAAAACCGCTGTACTTATGTATGTATGTATGTATGTATGTAACGTAGCGACACATGCTCGCTAGCTCATAGCGCATGCGCATGATTATCGCGGTAAAGATCGTCAACGCTGGCTGCGATCGCTCACTAAAAGATGCAGCTCGCAGTAGACGGCTAGAAAACAAGAAAAGGTAAGGCATCAGTACAAGTATCTACAGCAAAATTATTTAATGTCCATCATTTGTGGCTAACGCCTACTCAATAATTGTCAGTACCTTGCTGCCAGCGATAAACTGCGTCCAAAATGCTTGTGGCCACAATGAATGCAATGACATTCACTTCCGCATGGCAAATTCAAACTGAATCGCTCACTTTGTAGGGCTATATATCTTCGAATTTTTTCACAAACTAGCATAGCAGTACTATAAACCAAGTGGAAAGGCATCCATATGCCAGCAATTTCAGAACAACTGTAACTGTGGCTCGAGTATGGCACACATTTGTACGTGAGTCTTGCTTGCCATGCGGAAGTGAATTTACATGAAAATTTACATTGGTTTATATGGGTGATGACGTCATGCGCAGTCACTCTATAGCTATTGCTTGATTCATAGGTAAAATTAATATTGCCATTAGGTCAGTACTTTCGACAGCACCTGAGTACCAGTGTGAAGGATCGCGGAGCCGAGGATAGATAGCCGGAGAGTTTAAAATTTCTTATGAAGATAGTTAGAAGAAAATAGTCAGTGGAGAGACAAAGATTATACAGAACATAGGTACTTAAATAGAAAATACAAACAATAAACCTAAAGAAAGTTGAACACAAAGATGAGGCCTGTATTGTAGTACAGTCAAAAGAGACAAAAAGAGTCAAAAAGAGGCCCCAGCCTAACGGTACAAAGCCTATTCTACCTAGCCGGCTCAACACAAATCAATCTACCAACGTAAAACATGGTTACATAACATCAAAGCACAAATCATGATCAGTTATTAACACTTCAGCCTAAGTACAAACACTATTACATATAACATTAAGCAATCGACACACACCTGGTAGCTACTATCCTAATAGCACAACTCAACTAACATAAACAAATATCCCGTCCATTACAGACACAAAGGAAAAACTACATAACCTACTCAACCTAACAAAAATACCATATAAGGTGATGCCAATAATAACACAAATAACACAATTAACACTACCATACATTAATGAACCAATTGTTCACAACCAGTGTGGTAGAAGATCAAAGCTACATATAACATAATGAGGTTCAATAGAGGGATCATGGGTCATGATACGTAGGTTAGCTACCTAGTGAGAAGATGGGCACTTGAAAGTGCTAGCGCTAAAAGGAGTAAGTATCAAACTGCATGAGAAGGAAGTGTTACCACTTGTACTAACCACTTGGTGCTGATTACTGTACATGTTCACAACCATTCACTTTCACACACACACACACACAGAGCTGTCTACAGTTGATTTCATTTCAGTTGGAATGCCCGTGTGGCATACTGTACCCGCACGTGCATTTCTGTTTCCATATCACTTTGACCTTTCAAATTATGCACACGCTACACATGTAGCTGCACCATGTCAAGTGAAATCAACAGTACTAGCCAGATGCATGCAAGCCCTTGAACATGATCGTAGATAATGCAATTATGATGATTGCAAATCTCCAGAGATACCCAGTAGGGTTTACCACTAAGTTAGACACTCTTCTTCCTTATCTACTCCTGTTTGCATCTAGTCTGGCAAGATAGTTACTAGTCAAATTGTAATAATGGTCTGACTAGCGGTAGTCAAAACTAACTTGCACAGCTGCACTAGCTTGTACATGTACACACGCATTGCAAAAATGACAGCGAGCGTATGGAACGAAGGCTACCGACCAGGCAATCGCAAAGGCTGCCTGCCGTACGGTGAATGTAGAATTTTAGCATCACCAGAAAAGCATTGAAGCGGTTCTCAAAGGATATGATGTATTTGTAACCTTCCCAACTGCCTATACTATAGGCAGTTGGGAAGGTTAGCCTTGTGTAATAGTATCATCATTGAGCTTATACTTTCGTTCTTCTTGTAAATTACTCTATTGCACACAATACACTAAGGGCTGGGATGACGCACTTCGTAATTGTAGATGCAGACATCTCGCTATGTCTCTATAGTAGACTAGTTGTATCGATTTGGAGGCTATCATTAGACCCTTGGCAGGGGCCGATGCAGAACGTTGTATGAGGGGAGTATTAGGGGGTGAATGTAGCCAAAAATTGACCCCGCCCCTTCAGATGTGACCATGCTCACTTGTCACTTTAACGTGGTCCCTAATTGATGGCGAAAGGAATCAAAATAGTCGTTTCCACAGAAATCATGCCAACATGTGGTAGCTATCCACTTTTCTTCTAAATCACATTTTCAATCGTGTTTCCTTAGACGCAAATCAAGAAAAAATTAGTGACCGGAATTGGGTCATGAAGAAAAGATGAGTAATTGCCCACATCAAAGCAAGATCAAAGCATGCTTACCGTATGCCTAATTAAGTGTGTAGGCGTGGTCCTGGCTTCTATAATGTAGAAGGTGTGTGTGCATTAATGTGGCCACTCAATGCTCAGTTTGAAGTGGCACTGTGGAGCTGTACAGTGTAGTACATATACAGTCAGCTTCCGAGCGGATGTGTCGCAAAGAAAGTAGCCCCGCTGCTCCCTCGTATGACCTTTTATCCCTAGCCGCTCGCTCATTTGTCACAGCAGGGGCCCATACATTGCGCTTGGTAAGTTAAATGGCATGGAGATAAGGCCGAAGTTGTGTGCACAGGTGGTGCTAAGGTGTGGCTGCATGCATGCATGTGCGCGCGTATGCATGGTGGTGGTAGATTCTGCCACTGATTGTGTGTCATTATGGAATGGTAGTGACGACCCTGTGTGTTATAATTTTCATAGGTCCTGGCTAGGCATAATTTGTGGGATGCATAATTATGGTTTCTGAAAAAAAAGTGACCTTTGCTAGACCCTTCTCCTTTGCATTTGCCGCAGAAAGAGGAGAGTCTAGCTCACCAGACTACTTTACATCTAGTCTAGGTTCCCTTTTCAGACAAAACTACTTCATAATAATTATGATGCAGCCAACTATCAAGTACATGCATGCAGCTGGTACCGTATTACTGACTCAGTGTACAGTTCATGACTCCTTCATAACCTTTACAGATTATTGAACACACCGAGTTTGTCGATAGCTTCACACTAAAATCATACGACTTTGCTGAAAGCTATTGCAGCAGGGCAACAGCCTTAAAACTAAGACTTCAAGGAAGGCAGACTTACATGAATCCTGACCAATTTTGTGAACAGCATGTTAGTCATAGCAACAAGAATCTTACAATTGATGGTTTCATTCTTTGTGTTGATGTTTCGAAGAACCTTAAAGATGAAAAGTGTAGTGAAAGACTGTTTTTCAGATCCCTCCTTAGATGCATTCTTACTAAGAAAAAATCAGTCATCATAGTGTGCACTAAATTTGATACAGCAAGCGAAGGCTCCACTCAAACTGTGAAAACAATTGTTGCTACATGTACAACAGCCAAAAAGCAGATTCCAATACTTGAATCAAGTGCACTTCTAGGAGTGAACACTGACATTTGTTTACAGTGGTTTATTAAACCCGCTCACACTAAGATTAAAGCTTATGAAGCAGCAAGAGACTGTAGGAATAAACAAATAGATAAATGCAAATCACGATTAATGGATTATCTCCATCGAAAAATGGACCTTACTATACCTTCACAATATTATGGGATAAGTATGGAAGATGATGAAATTCAAGAAGTAATGTGGTATTGTGGAAGTATATTTGTTGAAAGAGCTATTCAAGGCCGATTAGAACAGATTAAACAAACTCTTGTGGACAGAAAGATTGTTAACTTTTGCAAAAGATTACCTCAAATTCTTAAAGAGTTAGTGCCAAACTTGGAATCAAATGTAACCATGGAAGGATGTAAAAAAGCCTTACGTTGCAATGATAAGTTTAAAGTACACTTCACAGAGTTGGGGAACTGGAAGGAGAATTTAGACTTTTTGAACGATGAAATGAGTGCCCATATTCCATTTGAATTTGTAGATGACCATCAAGCAAGAGAAGTGATAGACAAGCATATTACTAACTTAAAGGTATACTTGTAAGATATAGTAATATATAATTATAATATTGATCACCATAATATTATGTCCCAACTGTAATATTAGGTTGTCAAAGAGATTCCACATCTACCTCAAAGATTTATGGACCCCCAACTTCAGGTTGTACTGTTAATGGAACAGCAAGGTAATTACTTCCATTTCTACTTCATCCATGCATGCATCATAATATCACTTTCATCCCTTGTGCTATTTCTACTTGACACAAAAGTTCCAAGGATCAGTCAAGAAAGTTGTCAAACTGTCAACAGCTACAAATGTGGAGAGGAGTACATGTACAATGGATGCTTTCTTGAACATTTAGGAGAATTTGACTTTGACTTCAGAGGACAGGCATACAAAATTCCAAAGCATAACGTTACTGTTACTCTCCCAAGGTATGCACTAAATTGTGGAAGAAAGATGAAATTGGAGATGGCAGTTGTTTGGAACTCTCCCTTCAAGCTTTCAGAGGGGAAAAGGCAAATTTCTCCTATGTTCTTGTTAAGTCCACAAGAACCAGTATCACTTTTAAAGCCATTAGAAATCTATCTGCCACACATCTTCCAATTGACAGGTCTAACGCAAGAAGAAAAGGAGTCCTTTGGGGTTACGCTTGGAAAGGCAAAGCAGTACATATCAGGCCATGGTTTATCCAATGAACTTCATGGTCACAATCACTGCATGATTCAACATATCCCTACCAATAACAATGCCCAATTTGTTGTAAACAGAGATGAAAATGATACGGAGCTAAGTACTTGCATTTTGTGGTTGGAAATGAAGAAAGCAACCAGCATGTCTCCAATTATGGGTCATAGAATGGCAGACAAAATAGGATACTGTCTATACTGCATCGAATGCTTGGAACCACAGTACCCAGGATGTCCACAAAGAGATGTAATTTACTTTTGTGCCTGTTTGTATATCAAGACACATCAAAATGTAGGCCGTTCCAATAGTGTCTAGACCTCTTTCCTTACCATCATGTATTATATGCAATGCAGATTGTAGAACAACATTTCCCACTTACAAATCAAAAAGGTCAAGTAATCCACAGGATCCGTTCATTCCCTTTTAAACTTAAGGAGCCAACTCTTCAAGTAAAGTGCAACATCAAAGATGAAGGCTTGTGCACTGCAATTTTGTCCAATAAAGGAAAGGTGTGTGCTAATATTATGTTTTGCACAGCTCATTTACAATACAATATAATACAGATTAATGCATCATCTATTGATATGTGGGATCAAAAAGATTTGGACATCAAGCAAATGATAGATAGCAAACACTATCCCCCAGTAATTGAAATGATTGTTGAAACAAAACCAGAGGTCAAGTCCCCTTCTCAACTCTGCGTGAACTTTGAGGGATGCTCTTCTGTAGCGGATGAAAATCCAATTGAAATACCATTCCTCTTGCCTCTAAGTAAGCCTCCATAATTATTATAGTAATACACAAAATCATATGCATATTATGCATAATTATGGTCCTACTCCCAAGATTAAAAAAAATAATAGTAGATATTATACACCTGTACTATTGAGTTCTGTCGAAAGCACCCATGGGTGTTCATGCATTCAGGATACTATGGTATTTCTTAAATCCTGCAGCACGATGTGATTATCATGTACCACCACAAAGAGGTATGCCCCGTTAACAATTAACTACAAACAAACGTTCACCATAATTATAATTATAGATAGCAATGAATTCTCTATTGTAAAGAGGGATCATTCACTGCCAAATAAAAGTGAACAGAGTCAGTACATTTAACTTCTGTGCACTCAACTCTTAACTAGTGTATCCAATATTCCAGGTCAGCCCACATTGAGGTTGCTGATGAGGGAGCTACACCCAAGTGCAACTGACATATGGGAAGATATAGGCATAGAACTGGAAATTGATGATGGACAATTGAAGACAATAAAATCGGAGAACCATGGTGATATAAAGAGCTGTCTTCGTGAGACAATGAGGGTGTGGCTGAATCAGTCGCATCCCCCACCATCCTGGTATGCCCTCACTGAGGCTCTAAGACAGTTAAAAAAGCAGGACATTGAAAGTAAAATAAGATCAACATACATTTGATGAACATGGCACAATGTTAACGTTCTAGATGTACGTACTATGTTAAGAAAGATAATGAAATAGAGGCTCTACAACTACATACTAAAACTGAGTTCTCATCGAGCTTAGCTCACATGTGAATAACGTTATTGACAATGTCACAGGATCCTTCATAGCAGAGAAAGTAACTACAATCTTAACTCTAGTAATGCCATAATTATGATGTGTGATGTTACAGTAATGTTAATAATATTATTATTACATCGTAACATTTCCAACTCAGTGCAAATTAAAGAACTGCATCATGGCATAATATTATTATAAATCGAATGCATGGCCCCACACGCATTGTGTGTATGGTATGAAGATATCAGCTCAGAAATAATTATTAGTGGAATATTAGATGTGCTGCCACATGCATCACCAATTCTGTGACTTGCACTGCAATATATTCTGCAAGATTCTTAGCTCCCTTTCATAATAACTCTTGATAGTATGATGTAATGCCTTTGATGCAATATTATTATTATATCAATATTATTATTACATCGTAATAATAATATTATTAGCCTGGTTTGTAAAGAACTACATCACAGAGCATGTTGACTATACTCAGTGAACAAACACAGGGTATATATTATACTATACTGTGCACACAGCAGTAAGAAAGTTCAAACATATTATTAGTTCCACACAGATAAATCCATAGTCATGTAGCTACCACAATAAACACTAATTCTATGCATGACTTGTACTGCTCTTTATATCTATACGAGAGGTTGAGGTTGTGACACTAGTTCAGCTTATCTTCATTAGTATGTACTATTATAATACACATAGTGCACATACTGGTGCATTGTTACAGTATTGCATGGCATTGCATGTCTTATACACATACAACACTACTATTTGTCATCCATCTCCTAGCAATTGCATGAACCCACAAATTAAACTGCACAGCTTGTCACTGTAGTTGCATGACTACAACTCACTCTTGACCACTACCAACCATGAATAGTACGGTAGGATGGATGACAAATTATTTGCATAACCCAGAGAGGAGTGCATGGCAACCATGCATTGCCATGTAATCCTATCTGGGTCATGCAACTAGTACTTGTAGAGCCCTGCATGCACAGTGGTAATAATTATTGTTACAAGATGTACAAGATAATTATGCATAGCTACAGCTACGGTATGTTTTAGGCCCTGATCCTTGCATAATTTGTACAGTGTACATCTCACTTCCCAATAATATGTCTGACTGAGGGATGTTACTTACAACTTGGATCAAGTCGTACAAATTCTTTGTAGTATTCACAGGAATGTAGCAGGTTTGCAAGTGTTTTATTAGTTGTGTTTTATTCATCCATTCAAGGATGAGCTGGTAGAGAAGATCCGTCATAGCCCAATTGTCAATGACTTGCTAACTTGTGGACCATTTCAGGGCAAGACTTACTGGCAAGACCTTCAGCAATTGCAATTTTAAGTCCTGGGAACTCAGATAATCTGCAATGTATACAGTTAAATTGTGGCACAGCAAGTATTTTGGGTCGGAGGTTTTGTCCTCTATACGTTCCAAGCTCCAGTAGTTGTCTACTTGGTTCATCCCAAGGTTGAAGCTGTGTATCATAGTATGATATCATTATTATATATGTATACAGGTGGAATCAAGAGAGGAATCGGAGATGGGAAGTATTTCCCCCAAGTGGATAGAAATCAGAAATATATTGAGCATCTTGGACTCTCTGTTGGAGTCAATACTCTCACAGTATCGTGGAGATTTGGAGGAATGTTGCTATGCAGTTTTGAGACAGTGGCTTGATAATGGATCACCAGATTATCCACTGACTTGGGAGGGGCTGCTTGAGCTGTTGAATGATGTTGATTGCTCACAGGTAGCAGATGATCTCAGAGGTGCTCTTGGTCTCAGTACCACTCAACCATTTGCTGTGTAATCACCCATCACTTAGTACTAAAAACAACGAATCATTCAACTTCAGTACCTGCTCAATAACAATAATTTAATAATGCTATCTATTTAATATAATATTATTTATTATGCCATCCAACTATCATGCTTTGAGTGATCTACTTTGGTCAGTTATATCAAATTTACTCAAAACTTTCTGCTTTGGGGGCACTTCCAAACTATATTAAATTGGGGGAAAGTTAATGGAACGATGACGTTAAGAATGTGATTTGCACAACCTTAGATCATAATGCTATGCAGGTAAGGGTCGTCACGATCAGCACTCATTCATGTTGATCAGTTCCCTCAGAGTCTCTTCACTGTGCAGATAATCATAGATGCAGGATGCAGATAATGATGATAATATTATACCCTGCACTATAATAATATTATAATATTGTAATTATTATTATACGGCTCTAGTTTATTGACTGTCACTGAAACACATCATATCATAATTTTGTTTTTGACCACACTGAAAGAAAATTCATACAGAACAGAACTGTTAAGTGCACACTACCTATATCAAGTACTGTTGTTTTTTACACATTTTTGTGTAAACTGGCCTATAATAGCTATGTGGCAACGGTTATATTTAAACTGTCGTAGAGGGTACAATATTTATAAATGGGATCTGGCTTGGTACGGATTTTACGGTTAGAAATTTTGACACTACTTTTGCAAGCACTGGCCACTCCTCCTAGTTTTGCAGTATTTTTATAGATGCTGGCTGTATTGATGTATAGTGTACTTCCAGCAATGGCAATGGCTCCTCCTCTGCCACTTGCATGGTTAACTCCAAAGGTGGTCTGTTGGATTCTCACCTGGCTCCCAGCTCTTCCCACATACATCACTCCACCATCACCACCAGCTTGGTTGCCCGTGAACGAAGTTTGGGTAATTGTGTAACTGGTAGGATAGAAGTATGTGTGGAACACTCCGCCATTACCTCCAGCAATGTTGTTACTAAATATAGATCTTTCAACAGTTACATCACTTTCATCCACTTGTAGCACTCCTGCGTCTCCTGCTGCTGAATTGTGACTGAAATTGTTGTCCAAAACTGAAACAGAAGCATTTCTAATACAGATAACTCCTCCTCCATTGTTTCCAGCAACTTGTCCTACTGCTCTGTTGTAAGTAAACGTGTTTCCAGTGAAGGTTGTGTTATAATGATAGAAGTCACCAATATCTATCGCTCCACAGTAAGCAGCGGTGTTGTGGCTGAATGTGTTGTTTGTCAGAGAAATGTTGGTATAGCTATTACTAGTGTACATTGCCCCACCCCCTCCATTGTTGGCTGTGTTGTTGATGAAGATGGTGTTAACAACCGTAACTTTACCACCATTGATGGCAACAGCTCCACCACGACCACCATTGCTTGCCACTTCATTGTAGATAAAGTAACTATCGGTTATATTCACTCCTGCGTGTCCATCAGGAATGTAGACTGCTCCACCATAGCCACTGCTGGTTACTGGTGCCAAACCAATTGCATTACCTCGAAAGTAACTGTTAGTTATGGTGACTCCCCCTCCAGCTGACTCCACGAAAATGGCTGCTCCACTGGGACTACTGGCATTACTAGAGTGTACTGCATTGTCACTGAAGTAACTATCAGTTATAGTGAGTACTCCTTCGGCAGAATTTACAGCCAAAGCTCCACCAGTACCATAGCTCGATCTGCTTTTTACAGCATTGCCAATAAAATAGCTGTTGGTAATGTTGATCTGTCCTTTGCTTCCTCTTGCATAATTCACTTTCATGTAAATCGCTCCACTATGGCCACCTGCCACATTGCCATTGAAGTAACTGTTGGCTATTGTTACTCCATAGAAAGTTGAAATGGAATAAATGGCCCCGCCAGCTTGACCGGCACCTACAGCATTTCCAGTGAAGTTGCTATTGCATATTTGTAATGCTCCCTGATGGTGTATTGCTGCTCCACTATTGGTACCAACCTCATTGTTTTCAAAAGTACTTCCGTCAACTATTAAAGTGTTGCAATAGCCATAAATGCCTCCATTTCCATTCTTGTTGTTAGCAAATGTACACTGTTTGATCACCAATGTATTCACAAAGCCGTAATAGCAAAGGACTCCTGGGTGACAGGCATTTATATTGCATAGGATATCTGTGATCTTGTTTATAAATGAACATCTCTCGAATACTACATAATCTCCTGAGTTCATGTTTGTATTGCACCCAACAAAAGTTATACCACTGATAAGACCATATTTTAGATTATCGAAGTAGAAGCAATAAGAATCAGGAATAAGTTGGAGTTGCTCACTGCAAAAGACTGAAGCTGTGGTCTTAGCCCTCATCGTGAAATTGGCGATAGAATGTAAACTATATTGAGCTCGAGTATTCATTTGATGGTTTCCAGGATGTAGCTCCAACGTTAGATTGGATCCGGAAATGCCTTCGAAAGTGAAATTGGCATTGAACTGGTCGAGCGTGAAACAAGGCTCTCCAGCAGACCCACCAGGACAGGGACTGTCTGGTGATGGGATGATATTGATCGTATCACAGCTTGTATACTGAACAGCATTGTTCAGCAAGAGTAAGACCGCCAATAAGATGCACATATCCATTTTTATATTGATGTTGATGTTGTCCACTGACACGATAGACTCTGAATCACTGTAATCACTAGAAGATAGTCACTGCCACAAGCTATATATAGTCAGAAAAACTTGTTTTCCTTAGCATATGGCTACTTATGGTAAGTCTAGCTTGCTGATGCAATAGGCTAGTTTATTGACCATGAATTATTCATGGCGCCATTGGACACAGCCTCGGAAATTCATAGAGCAATGGTGTGTGTTCTTGCATGTGCACGTTCCATGTTACGTTGTAGTCTAATAGTAATAATATCATAGGCCTGTATATCTCTCTAAATGTTCTTGATACTAGGCCTGGGCCAAATATTTGTGAATAATTTTTGAATAATAGGCAGCTTCTTGAAGAAGTTGAATAAAATGGATTTTTCAGCTGCTCAAGGAAGTAGTGCACATACATAATGTATGCTTAAAATAGAAAACTTTGTGTCATGTGACATGAGTCTGTGATCAAGTGGAGGAAGCACTTGAGCAAACAGCTGAGATAACTAGTCGTCGAATATTTTTGGGAGTGCTACGTAAAAGTTCCTTTAGCCTCAGAACTTACAATAAAGAGAAAATTTTCATGTAATCCAGTACTTGTTGGCCAAAATGTATTATGTACATTTTGGTCATATTCATGTTTCATTTGCATTTTGTCAGCTTTTTTTTAAGATAATAGGTAACTTTCTCTTGAATAATCGGGTAGATAAGTGAAGAATAATTATTTGAATAATGGGCAAATTCAGTGAAGGAATGTTTGGCCCTGGCCTACTTGATACTCACGGTCAGTATCCTTTGCTTGTTCTCAATGCAGCAGGGAAAAATACATGTACTACATATACGTGCTTGGTCTCAATGCAGCAGGTATGTAGAGGAACACTTGATATGTGACAATGTGCCATAGGACCGCCCACAGTTTCTTTCTCGGGTGAGTGCAGTGGTTGTCATAGAAATGATTTCCTTAGCATATGGCTACTTATGGTAAGTCTACTTGCTGATGCAATAGGCTAGTTTATTGACCATGAATTATTCATGGAGTCATTGGACACAGCCTCGGAAATTCATAAAGCAATGGTGTGTGTTCTTGCATGTGCACGTTACATGTTACGTGTAGTCTAATAGTAATAATATTATCATAGGCCTGTATATCTCTCTAAATGTTCTTGATACTAGGCCTGGGCCAAATATCTGTGAATAATTTTTGAATAATAGGCAGCTTCTTGAAGAAGTTGAATAAAATGGACTTTTCAGCTGCTCAAGGAAGTAGTGCACATACATAATGTATGCTTAAAATAGAAAACTTTGTATCATGTGACATGAGTCTGTGATCAAGTGGAGGAAGCACTTGAGCAAACAGCTGAGATAACTAGTCGTCGAATATTTTTGGGAGTGCTACGTAAAAGTTCCTTTAGCCTCAGAACTTACAATAAAGAGAAAATTTTCATGTAATCCAGCACTTATTGGCCAAAATGTATATGTACATTCTGGTCATATTCATGTTTCATTTGCATTTTGTCAGCTTTTTTTTAAGATACCGTAGAAACTGGTTGTTAAGCGCTGCTCGCTGTTAAGCGCATACTTTTTATTAAGCGCATAGTTTTGTGCGAGCTTTACCGCTCTTTGTTAGGCGCATATGCCCAGCAAGCAGGCTAAACAATGAGCGGTCGGTTACATGAGCCCAGAAAGAAGGCTAGAAGTAGGCTGGAGAAGAAAACGTCGAGAATTACGCTCTCTGGTCGCTTCTTGGCCACCGTTGTAGGCCTTTCTACCCTCGACACGTTCTTTACGCACGCCCCACCTACCGTGTTTTAGCGCTTTTAATTAAGCGCATGCTTCCTGTTAAGCGCATACTTTTTGTTAAGCGCATATTTTCTTGCTGCCGCGTGTTATAAGCGCATGCGCTTAACAACCAGTTTCTACGGTAATAGGTAACTTTCTCTTGAATAATCAGGTAGATAAGTGAAGAATAATTATTTGAATAATGGGCAAATTCAGTAAAGGAATATTTGGCCCTGGCCTACTTGATACTCATGGTCAGTATCCTTTGCTTGTTCTCAATGCAGCAGGGAAAGATACATGTATTAGTAATACGTGCTTGGTCTCAATGCAGCAGGTATGTAGAGGAACACTTGATATGTGACAATGTGCCATAGGACCGCCCACAGTTTCTTTCTCGGGTGAGTGCAGTGGTTGTCATAGAAATGATTTCCTTAGCATAATATTATGGCTACTTATGGTGAGTCTAGCTTGCTGATGCAATATATAGACTAGTTTATTGACCATGAATTATTCATGGCGCCATTGGACACAGCCTCGGAAATTCATAGAGCAATGGTGTGTGTTCTTGCATGTGCATGCACTGTCCATGTTACGTTGAGTTTAATAGTAGCTAATAATATCATAGGCCTGTATATCTCTCTAAATGTCCTTGATACTCATGGTCAGTATCCTTTGCTTGTTCACAATACAGCAGGGAGAGATACAATTAATGTCATGTATTACACGCTTGGTCTCAATGCAGCAGATATGTAGAGGAACACTTGACATGTGACAATTGTGGTAACTTGACCACAAAGAGACTGCTACGGTGACTCTAGCTAGCTAACTACACTGACTACTGACCCACAAGTGGTGAGTCTCTAGACTAGCTAGGTACTTTACTTAACAGACACTGGTCACGGAGACTTTTTAATAAAAGTGCAGCAAACACAATGCACAACACAAGGACAACAATATAGGGTGACACGAAGTGACTGCACAACTCAGATACAACAATTTAAGTATGCACAAAGCAATACATAAGTAGGCGGAGACTTCCGCATAGGAAATAAACTTTACCACATTTCCTCCCTCCTAAATGTGGAGGTTCCACACAAAAATCAGTAAGCATGCATGCACAATTTTGACAAAAATGAAGAAAGAGAGGAGACAGAATTTAACAAATAATGACATAGTTAGTTCCAAATAATGAGGAATTGTACCGACTTGGTGGCTGCCTGTTTCTGGCAGGATAACGACGTGAACTTGATGTGGGTGGCAATATGGCTGATGGTTCCTCCGTACTAGGAGGTGTCGTTTCTTCGATAGGAGATTCAGGGGTCTCTGCTGCCTCAGAGGTTTCTCCAGTAGCACTGTTTTCAGGGGGTTCCACAGCAGCAGGTGGATCACCTTCAGTCTCATCAGCCATTTCCAACTCATCGGAAACAGTCTCACTAGGTGCTTGAATAAAGGGAGGTACAGAATTCAACCAGTTCTTCATCTGGTCTGCATGTCTCTTCCATTTGTAACCTTGCTCTGTCTCAACCGTGTACGTTACGGGGCCGAGTACTTCAACGACTGTCGCAGGAATCCAGTCAGGACCTTCACGATGGTTACGCACTAGCACTCGATCACCAACAATCCACTCTCTCGACTTAGCTCGCCGATCGTGAGCTATCTTTTGCTTGGCCTGTTTTTCCATTACCGACTTTTCACGATCCGGACGCAGCAAACTCAACCTCGTTCTCAGATCTCTTCCAAGTAAAAGCTTACATGGAGGAACTCCAGTAGTCGCATGTGCCGTGGTACGATAACCAAGGAGGAAAGAGGAGAGTCTCTGAGACAAGGAACGTCCATCAGCTGCTGAAGCTTTCAGACTCTGTTTCATTGATTTGATAAACCTTTCAGCAAGCCCGTTCGATGCGGGGTGATAAGGAGCACTTTTCACGTGTTTAACTCCATTTCGCTTAACGAATGTAGCGAACTCTTCAGCTACGAACTGGGGTCCGTTATCAGTGACAATCTGTTCAGGTATGCCATGAGAGGCAAACCACTCTCTTAGAACATTCACAGTCTTCGAAACGGTCGTTGTCGACATGATACGAACTTCAGGCCACTTAGAATAGGCATCAACACACACGAGAAACATTGATCCCTGGAAGGGGCCGGCGAAGTCCAAGTGTAGACGCTGCCAGGGCCGAGAGGGCCACACCCAGGGATGAAGAGGGACTACAGGAGGATTTCCCTTCACTGATTGGCAAGATTGACACGACTTGGCGATATGCTCAATTGCTGTATCCATTCCTGGCCACCACATGTAGCTACGAGCAACGGATTTCATCCGTGTCACTCCAGGATGATCTCGGTGCAACTCGTCCAGGAGTTTCTCTCTTAGCCGAAAGGGAATTATGACTCTGAAACCCCATAACAGGCAGCCCTCCTCCACCGTTAACTCGTTGCGTCGATCCGCAAACGGTTGTAGGCACTTCGGAACGTGGTGAGGCCAATTTCCCTTGACGTATCGGTAAACTTTGCTCAAGATCCGATCTGAATGTGTACCAGCTCGTAGTTGTCGAACTGTCACAGGTAGGGATTCCATTTGGGATATGTTGAATACCTTTGGATCCGAACTGGTGTCTTCGGGAGAGATATCGGAGAGAGGGAGACGGGAGAGACCATCCGCATTTCCATGCTTTCCTGTGGGACGAAACTCGATTTCGTATTTGTACGCTGAGAGTATCCAGGCCCACCTCTGGAGTCTGGCAGCAGCCAGGGGAGGAATGCCTTTCTTTGGGCCAAGGATGGCGGTAAGAGGTTTGTGGTCAGTGACGATGGTGAAGGATCTGCCGTAGAGGTATGCATGAAAGCGTTTTACAGCGAAGATTAACGACAGGGCTTCCTTTTCGACTTGGGCATAGTTTTTCTCACTGCTCGTAAGGGTGCGTGAAGCGAAGGCCACAGGTCGTTCAGACCCATCTGGTAGAACATGTGCTAACACTGCACCCACTCCATATGCAGAAGCGTCGCCTGCGATTCGAATCGGTAAATCAGGGTTGTAATGAACGAGAACGTCGGACGAGACGAGCGTACTTTTCGCTTGATCGAAACTCTGTTGGCACTCTTGGTTCCATGTCCATTTGGCATCGTTACGTAGCAAGGCATTCAACGGGGCCAAAATAGTGGATGCATTCGGGATAAACTTTCCATAGTAATTAATCAATCCCAGAAAGGAACGCAATTCTTGCACGTTTTTCGGCACTGGTGCTTCAACAATCGCTTTTAGCTTCTCCTTGGTAGGATGAAGTCCTTCCGCATCAATGCGATGTCCTAAGAAGACCACGCTTGGTTTGAGAAAACTACACTTTGACTTCTTCACATGGATACCGTGCCGGAGGAATCGTTTCAAGACCTCCTCGAGGTGCGCTAGATGCTCTTCGGGGCTCTTTCCAGTGACAATTATGTCGTCAATATAGCAAGCCGTGGCGTCAACACCTTGGAGAATGGTGTCCATCGTTCTCTGGAACACCGCGGGCGCCGATGCGATCCCAAACGGGAGTCGAGTATATTGGTAAAGACCCTTGTGGCTGTTTATGGTGACGTACTTCCTGGAATCCTCATCCAAGAGGAGCTGATTGTAGGCATGGGAAAGATCAAGAGTAGTAAATCGTTGACCCCCAGACAAGGTTGCAAAAATGTCGTCGGGCTTAGGCAAGGGGTACTGGTCCACATCTAATACGGGATTTATGGTGACTTTATAATCCCCACAGAGACGTAAGCGTCCATCGGGTTTGGGAACTACCACAATGGGGGCAGCCCACTCACTATAGTTGGTCTTTTCCAGCACACCCTCTTGCTCCAACCTGTCAAGCTCCTTTTCCACTCTCTCGCGAAGAGCTAACGGAACCGATCTCGGCTTGAAAAATTTGGGCGAGGCATCAGGGGTAACGGCGAGCTTGGCTTGAAAGGGGGTGATCGTACCTACGGAATCAGCAAAAACTTCGTGATATTGGTCTAGCAAGAGCTCAACACGATCCTCCAGGTCAGCGGAAGTAACAGAGACTTTACCAATCTTTCTCCAGTCTAGCCTGACGAATTTCAGCCAATCACGCCCCATCAAACAAGGGCCAGAGCCTGCAACGACTAAGAGCTTCAAATTCTTGTGGTGCTGTTGACCATATTTGACGTCGACGGATAACGTGCCCTTCACGGGAATCTGCTCCCCAGTGTATGTTTTGAGTACCACATTAGTGGGTTGCAAAGGAGAAGTTGAGAGAAGAGAGGCTACAGCTGACTCAGGAGCAAGGGAGACAGCTGCTCCAGTGTCTACCTCCATAGTAATTTGGTGGTTGTTTACTTGTAACTCCACTCTGTAGGGCGGGGAAGATTTACTCTTGATAACGTACAACGGTTCTTCTGAACTATCCTCATCTGGAGTAGAGGAAACCCACTTTGTTTTCTTAGCGGGGAACTTAGAACGCCTTCCAGAAACCTTGGAGCGGCACACTGGCGCAATATGGCCGGTCTTCCCACATTTGTGGCATGTCGCTGACTTGAATTTGCAGTCATTCTTATCATGGTTCCCACGACCGCATCTACCGCACAGCGTTTTAGCGGCAGGAGTAGCAACGTTCAACACAGCTGCAGCAGGGCTGGTCTTTTGGCTTCCTCGAGTACTGGTAAGTTCCTTCGACTGCGTAGCTGCAGCTTCCATGGCTTGCGAAATCTCCATCGCTTTGTCCAAAGTGAGGCTAGCCTTCGTCAGCAAAACCTTGACGATATTTTCGGAGTGCATCCCACAAACGAGCTTGTCGCGGAGGGCCTCAGTGAGGAAGGCACCGAACTTACAGCGACTGGCCAGCCGTCGCAAGGCTGCCAGGTAGTCGGCTATTGATTCTCCAGGCTTTTGATTCCTCTGATAGAAGTGGAAGCGCTCGGCTATGACAATGGGTTCCGGGTCAAAATGCTTTTTTAGGAGATCGACAAGTTCATCGTAAGTCTTATCTTTCGGTAACTCTGGCGAAACGAGTCCACGGAGGAGCGAGTACGGCTTGGACCCAATCACAGTCAAGAGCGTCGGTACGACTTTGCTGTCCTCAATTGCATTGGCAGAGACGAACATTTGGAATCGTTCGAGATAGGCCGTGACGGGCTCCACTTCTGGAGCAAACTCTTTTATGCGTCCAATGGTAGCAGTCATTTCAGCGGGAATCGCGTTCGATCGATGGATCCCGTCCTCGTCGCCAGTTGTGGTAACTTGACCACAAAGAGACTGCTACGGTGACTCTAGCTAGCTAACTACACTGACTACTGACCCACAAGTGGTGAGTCTCTAGACTAGCTAGGTACTTTACTTAACAGACACTGGTCACGGAGACTTTTTAATAAAAGTGCAGCAAACACAATGCACAACACAAGGACAACAATATAGGGTGACACGAAGTGACTGCACAACTCAGATACAACAATTTAAGTATGCACAAAGCAATACATAAGTAGGCGGAGACTTCCGCATAGGAAATAAACTTTACCACAACAATGTGCCATGGTTGTCATAGAAATGATTATGTCCTCACTATGATTTTCAGGTTTTACTTGACCCTTTGCCATACATGTGATCATGTACCCTGTGCATGCTACTGGATTATGACGTGGTGTGAAGGGATTCAGTGAGTCTATCGAATAGGCAAGCACCGCAGCATAAAGAGTTGGAGTTTAGAGTTAAATATCAACAATTAAATTTTTGTAGTCAAAAATTAATGGAAGACGAAATAATATGGAATAAAAATGTGTGCTTATATATAGGATAGGAAAATGTACGAACTCAAATTGAACAAAAGTAGGCATTGACAAAACCAAAACTTAAGGGTATTCACACAAGTCAAGAAGTGTTCAACCCCACAACCCATTGTATAGGATTACAATAAGATAATAAGAGTTATCATACAGTAGAATACCAAAATCTACCAACACAAAACAGGCATATAGAACTATTGATATCGGGTGACTCACAAAAGTATAGGTGTACAATGCATAAACCATAAGCTAACTAGACACAAAAAGATATCAAACATAACTCAGCTTAACCCTATAATTATATAGGATACACTGAAAGACCATAAACTCAAAAGACATAGATAACCATAAAGACAAGCCTAATAATCACAAATAAACCATAAAACCAAAATAATAGACACAAAGGAAAAAAATATGTAACCTACTCAAACACCATGCATGCATGCATGCACGATGAACCAAACATAATACCATTATAATAATATTATTATAAGGTAGCTAATACCAACAAAAATAAATAACTCCATCATACATTAATGAAACAATTGTTCACATGTGGTGACCCAATTGCTTGTTTACATGATTATGGTATTAGTAACTTGGGATACATTGAAGTGTATACCTATCTATAGTGCATCAGATCAACTGGTTGACAGTACAGCATAATAATAACACATACTAGACTACAAGTAACACCATAACATTCAGTAGCTATATACAGTTCATTCCTTTGTGTATACTTCATGGCTGAGAGAGGGTTGTATTTGAACTATCATAGAGGGTGCAGTATTTATAGACAGGATCTGGTTTGGCTCGGACTTTACGGTTGATAATTTTGACACTACTTTTGCAAGCACTGGCCACTCCTCCTAGTTTTGCAGTGTTTTCATAGATGCTGGCTCTATTGATGTATAGTGTACTTCCAGCAATGGCAATGGCTCCTCCTCTGCCACTTGCATGGTTAACTCCAAAGGTGGTCTGTTGGATTCTCACCTGGCTCCCAGCTCTTCCCACATACATCACTCCACCATCACCACCAGCTCGGTTGCCCGTGAAGGAAGTTTGGGTAATTGTGTAACTGGTAGGATAGAAGTATGTGTGGAACACTCCGCCATTACCTCCAGCAATGTTGTTACTAAATATAGATCTTTCTACAGTTATATCACTTTCATCCACTTGTAGCACTCCTGCGTCTCCTGCTGCTGAATTGTGGCTGAATTTATTGTCCAAAACTGAGACAGAAGCATTTCCGATACAGATAGCTCCTCCTCCATTACTTCCAGCCACTTGTCCTACTGCTCTATTGTGAGTGAACGTGTTTCCAATAATGTTTGCACTATAGTGATATTGGTCATCAGCATCCAGCACTCCACAGTAGGCAGCTGTGTTGTGGCTGAAGGTGCTATTTGTCAGTAGAATGATGCTAGCGTTTTGCCCATTGGAGTGTATTGCCCCACCACCTCCAGCGATGGCTGTGTTTTTGCTGAAGGTGGAGCTACTAATGGTGACATTGGTAAACTGACTAATGACAATAGCCCCACCATGACCACTAGCTATATTGCCACTGAAGTGCCCATTGGTCACAGTAACTTCAGATATATGAGCATAAATAGCTCCACCATTACTACCAACTGATGCTGCTATATTGTTACTAAAATAGCTATTATTAATGATGGATGTTCCACCTACGACATAAACAGCTCCTCCGTGCCCACTGCTGGGGCCCACTGTGTTGTTAGTGAAGTGACTGTTGGTTATGGTGAATGTTCCTGTGTTGAACAATGAAACCGCCCCACCATTCCCATCTGCTACGTTTCCATTAAAGTAGCTATTGGCTATGATTCCAGTAGACGAATGGACAGCTCCACCTTGATTATTACTGAAGTTACTATTGATGATAGTTATATATCCGTACATATAATGTATTGCTCCTCCACCATTATTTTCGAAGGTGCTTTGGTAGACTGTTAGGCCGCCAAAGCCAGCACTTGAAATGGCTGCACAACCCTCCTTGTTGTCAGAAAATATGCACTGTTCAACCCGCACCGAAACTGCAATGTCCATATACAAAACTGCTCTTGTGCAGCCAGTCTTGTTAACAAATGAACTGTTCACAAATGTTGCATTTGATGCGTTGTAACCCAGCCCTTTTGATAGCCATATGTTACAGCCATTGAAAGTAATGCCCCTGATATTAATCGTCTGTACTTGAGTAAAATTCAACCAGTAGTAGTCACCAGGTCGGAGTTGCTGACTACATAACACTGAAGCTGTTTTTGTAGCCCTCATCGTAAAAGAATTGATGTTTGATGCCAAAAGACGTGAATCTAAGTGATGGTTTCCGGGATACAGCTCTAATGTTATGTCAGAGCCGAGGCTGGGACTAGCAATGTACTGCTGCAGGGTCATACAGGGTTCTCCTTTGATTGCACTGGGACAAGGGCTTTCTGCTGTTGGAACGATATTGATCTTGTCACACCTTGCATACTGGACAGCACAGTTGAAAAGGAGCAAGACCATCAGTTTCATGAATAAGATGTATGACATTGTATCCATTTCCATTCACATCGGGTTCCAAGTTTTGCAACTAATTGGATTAGCTTATGACTAGCTATATCAGACCAACTTGTTGGCAGTATTTTCATTCACGAGCATCTAATTGCTCATGCATTGCACATGTTTTGCATACTGATGTCATAAGTGGTGATGATTGTCATAATAATAATATGAATTTAATATAACACACTGACTAAGATGATGCAATAATATTATTGGTCTGGTTGCATGTCACATATAAAGCAAGTGCATTACGCAATGTTATGCATTATTCTAGAGTGCTCGGAAGTGGTCAAAAATAGAATTAAGCTAGAGCATGCACGGTGCTGCTGTAAGTTTCAACACAATGATCTGCTTGGCTGGGTGTTCTGTACTTAATTATTATTTCTATTATACTTATAGCTGGGACAATAGAAAGACTTATAGTAGAGGAGAGGTCCTCATTGCAAGGGTATCCTTATCAGAGATCTGTTTCAAACTGAATTAGGTTAATCTTGTTATATTGATTGCCTTTGGCCTGTATCTCAGGTTGATGTCTATAGTAAGGTAAACCGGGTAATTTCGTATGCAGAGCAATTCCATATTATACATATCCTCGCATTCCCCATTCCACAATACGAATAATTATTTACGGAACGAGTCAGCAGTATACCTAGTAGCTATTGGTAGCTATGTAGGACGCCTGGAAGTGCGGCAATTATGTTTGTTGTGTAGCAGAAATCACAAAGATAAAAAATTAATTACCCTGGTTTACCTTATACATGACATTGTATATACCGTATACATTCTAATTAACGCGCCCTGAAAAAAATAATTACGAGTTCTGGGTGGCGCGCCATTAGAGCATGAAAATAATCCTTCACAACCAGGTGGCGCGCAAATTTTGTACACAAATGTATAGGGACGCGTGGGTGGGCGCATTTAAAATAGAGCGTGAAAATTGCACTTCAGGCCGAGGTGGCGCATCTATTAGAGAGGCGCGTTAATTAGATCAGAAACGGTACTTGGATTTCTCGTGAACTCAGGTCCTGGAGCGTCACATAATATAATAGTATACTGAAAGCTACTAGTTTTAATAGTCAAAGGGGAATTGTCTAGCAACTCCTATATAAGCATGGCTCACTCTAAAGCATTAATGGTCATTTCCATATCATATTATACTCCTCTCCATAGTATCATGCATGAGAATTTTAATCGTTTCATGTATAATAATATTATATCCGCATCGCTATTCTCCCATAGATTTGGGTAGCCATCCCAGCAAATCAAACACTCAACCATCCTGTAGCTCAATTTGGTCACTTTTAGTGTTCATGATCCTGATACTGGCCCAACCCATGCCACCCTGCTCTACTGATCATGTGGGGATCTAGTGGTGTGATACTCGAAGACAGCTGGATATTTCATTTGAACCAGTTGCAGTGGAGGACGGTAGTTGATTAAATAATTCATGCTAGATTGTGTCCTTACTTGTGATCATGAGCATGTGCCTTTTGGCCTATATATCTCACCTCCAGTGAACCACACCTAGTCTAATCAGTTACTTAATGTGGCTACAAATGCTTAGCTATAATATTATGTACAGAGTACAGTAGTAGACTATGTCATTGAACTTCTTGTGCACAGTGCACGCCAGTCCTGGGGACATACGAGACTAGCCAGGTACGTGCTCCAGAGACCTGAGCTCTATTATACTAGGCATATCTATTATTGCTAGGGTGGCTGTACGTGTGGTTGATAACTCTGAGTCGCCTGTGATGTGTAGTAGTTAACTACATCCTTTATTTCACTAGTGTTGTGATGTATAGCTACACTGGATTGATCACGTTGTCTCCATGTACTCATAGGTGGTGGTACCTGAGACTCTGAAGGGTCGCATGTACCACACTTCTGTCACCATTTACTCGTTACCCAAGATTAGGATCTTCTGCTTTGGAGGAATTGACACTTGGCCTGAGGATGATGATATTGACAAGTCGGTTCCTGTTGCACAGACAACTATAGTGGAATTGTGTAACTTAAAGTATGTGCACGTCTGTCATTATGGAAAGAAATGTCAAGCTATCTGAAGCATGTGCAATAATTATACTGTATAGTGGATAACTTTGATGAGCATTAAATTTTACGAAATGCTGCTCTCCATTGGTATTGGTGAAGTTTAAATTTGGCAATCTGAATTCTTATCGGTAAGCCATAGGCATGCATGCATTAAGTTCAATTGGCGAATTTTTAATTAATTTTGGTGATCTATACCAAATTGTCAAATTAAAATCTTTGCCAAAATTTTCCGCTATACGGTATTTAAATTGCTCTTCTTTGGTATGCATACAATATCATAATAATATTATTGTATAGCTGGACATTTTATACATTAGAGTAGATTCACGGATTTTTGTACGTTGCATTCAGTATACACTAAGCCCTCACTTTTGCCTGATTGTGGAATGTGATTCAGTAGTAACCACTAATTACGTTATCTTGCATTTGCGGTGCTTCGCGCGCGCGCCGCGCCATATATTGTAGTGTATCGGCAACGCCCACACTTACTCTTCGTGACGTCACAAGGTCCTGAGGCCGGCCAGAAGCAAGAGAAAAATGGTCCTGGTCGACATTTTGCAAGTTCATATTCAACACGAGCAAGGGATTTAGCCAAGGATATTGCACTGGGCAACTCTCGAGGTCAAACTGTCCATGTGATCTTCATATGACTTGGCTCTGACCTTTCGCATCAGGTTGTCCAGTAAGCTGAAATCGAGCTAGCCACGAGTGTGGCGATTGATTGGTGAGCGATCGCCTCCATATCTCAACAACGAAGACAGTTGAAGAAACGGAACTTCTTCCATCCTTTAGTAGAGTTGTAAAACTAATCTCTATGTGAGTCAGCTAGTCTACAGAGCTGTTTATACTATGACAGTACGTAATCGAATGTATAAATTATTTTCATTTTTCATGATCTTATAATTCAACAAATACAGTAAATATTACTTAGTTAAGCAAATATACTATACTGCTAGTGGTACTCTCCTTCCAGCTGAAGTATGAAAGCCTCAGCAGTCTTCGCATCAGGTTGTCCAGAATGTTGAAAATGAGTCGGCCAAACATTTACGGCCGATATTCGGCCGTGTATAGCGAGGTAGCTACGCTTTGGACACGAACTGAACGTGCCCATATGTTGTTTAGCTAGTCTTCTTACAGTCTGCTGTGTTTCAAAACCCAGAAATATACCAGTAGCCAGAAACTAAACTTTTTTGTCATGCATGTTGACCGCGATCGCGGTCTCCATATGTTCTATACAGCAACCGCAAACCGGAAGTGATCAGGCAAAAGCGAGGGCTTAGCGTATACTGATTGGATACTTGGTACCATATCCTTGAAAACTTTTGCTGGATAAAAATTTCGCCAAGCCCATCTACCTTTGCACTGCAGAAAAATGTTGTGAAAAATTTTTCACCAATGCCGTAAAGGTCACCATAATATTATTATCTTCTATGCAATCTTTAGCACAAGACAAAAAATTCACATAATTATAATTTTCGCCAATGAAAGTGGCAGTGAAACTTTCTCCAGGCACAAAATAATTTCTATGTATACGGTATTCCATGACGGTAATATCACGAGCTATTAAAGACTTAGCGGTATAGAAGTGCCAGACTACTTCTTGAGTGCCATCACTATAGCACTATAGATCTTCATACACATGCATCTAGCTAATACAAAAGCATACTCCAGTTCTTGTCGAAGCCAGTTGGTAGCCAGGTAGGTATGCACGCACAACACACAATACAGAGTGTTACATACCTTATAGCAGGAAACTTTCAAGGGAGAAAATGTTCACAAATTTTGCGGTTTCAGTGCCATCCGTGAAACTTTTCTCCATGATATTATTATGGGTGTGCTGCACCCACCTATTCATTTGATTTATAATAATATTATTGCATTCCATGATAGTTTTGTCTATGGAATTCTCACTCCCTAACAATTATACTGATTCGCGAAGGTTTTCTCCCTCAAATATCTCCCGCTATACAGCACCATAATGACGGTGCAGAAATTTGAGTGGCTGGTTGGCTGATCAACTCGCAGCCACAATCTCTATTCATTACCCCGCACGCATGCGCAGCAATCGATGTCCGTCTGCACCAAAATTGCCAGATCTCACGTACTATAGGTAAGGGTAGGTAAATTATGCCGGCATAATTTGAGCATAATAGGTGTGTGTATGCATTTGAGAATTATCATGCTAGCATTATATATAGGCATCTACTAGCATAATTTTGAGAATTTTAGGGCACACAATTGCAAGTAGCTGTTCAATACAAGTAAATTGGCCTTTATCACAATGCCTGGACTCACTACTGGACTAGAATAGTCTGAAAAGCAACTTGATAGTGTCTTATGTGTGTCTTAAAATGTGTCTGTGAAAACGATCTCACTGAAAAGTGTCTAAAAAGAGTATGAAGGTCTCCGACTAGGACTCTGGAAAGAGTCTTAAAATTCTGCATGGTCTTGAGTTACTTTAAGATGTAGTCTTAAAAGAGTCTTAGCAATCTGAAAAAAGTCTGAAGTTGAAAATGGTATTTTAAGATGTAGTCTTAAAAGAGTCTTAGAATCTGAAAAATGCTTGAATTTGAAAAAGATAGAAAATCATAGCAATCTGAATAAGACCTGAAATTGTTAGAAATTAATGCTAATTTAAGATATAGTCTTAAAAGAGTCTTAGCCAATCTGAAGAAGTCTGAATGGCAAGCATCTGAAAAGTATCTGACTACGCGTGCTCAGTTATATATATAGCTATATAGTGCGCGGCGCGGCGCCAGTATCACGTGAGGAGGGAAGTTTTGAATTGGATCCATGGAACGCGAACTTGACGGATCGGACTGTTTGAACATGGTTTGAAGAAGGCTGTGAAGAAATGGACGCCAATAAACGTCGAGAGCCTCAAGATTTTCATTAAACTCTCCAGCCGATACAGATAAAAAGCGCAGTCGACGGTCATGCACTGCTCAGCTTCTAGGAGGTTGATTTAGCTGGGTGATAAGAAGTGTCTGGACCGAAATCAACGTTGAGATCATCAGTCACAAGCCAACAAGTAAGTAAGTAACGTAAATACGCTAACAATCCTCAGTCAGCTCCGAATTTGTTATACTTTGTCCTCTGTTTTTCTAATTAGTGCCCTCCCTCCCTTGCTCCCTCTCTCTCTTTTCCCCGGTGTGCTTTCCTTGGCTTTCATTCTTGTGATGGAATACCACCCAGGCCCTTTGAGGAGGAGGAGGTGGAGAAAGGGCCTGGTTCATAAGTACTGTGTGCGCATGCGTTATTTCCCAGTAAAGCTGGGAATTCGTGTTTTTGTCCTTGACCTAAGAAATAAGCCTAAAAATCATTTGTTGTCAGTGCTTTGGGCTGTTATGACCAATTTACCTATCATAAGTGAGCAATATCGACAAAAGAACAATAAAGTAGCTCCGAGAAGGACATGTCTAGACTTCACCAACTTTGGATGCTTAGTATACCTTGTCCGTACGTGTCTGACCGCATGGTAGTGATAATATACAGCGAATTGCACTAGGAAATCCACTGTAAATTTTGCACATGCACGTACAGTGTGTACCAGGCCCTTTCTTCTTATCCTCCTCAAAGGATCTGGATACAAGGCTAAGTTGGTTCTCTGACTAATAACATTAATTTTTTATCTTGTAGGGAATGAAGGAATGTCTGCTGGGAAATGTGTTGCAGTGGCACTAATTATGATGTGACGACAATGATTTGATGAGGAAGGTGATACCAACTGAAGGTAAATTGCATACTGTATTATCACCTAAGTGGATGGGAAAAGAAAAGGGTCTGGTAGCTACTAGCCTCATATATACCCAGGCCCTTTGAGGGGAGGAGAAAGGGCCTGGCACCTATTGCTCACGTGAGCAATAGAACGTGTACACGCACTCCGTGTTATGGTTTGCATTCTTGGATAGACCTGTTGCTATGACAATTTGAGCAAAAAAATGGTCAAAAATGGCGACTGCAGTGCACTTATCGACTAATAGTGCTCAGCGAAACAAAAAATAGCTAGTTTTGAACTTAGACAAGGCTTATTTCAGTGAAGGAGTCCTTACTGTAAACGTGGCCAGCAAGTTTGAGTTTCTGAAGTCTCTCTGCTCTATGCTACAGTCCCACAAAGTCCAAGAAGCAAGAATGGCCGATTTTTGGCCCTTTTCACGGCCTGCTGCTGAAATCAGTGTCAAAACTGTCATAAATAAGACGGCCCATCCCGAAATGGTGGCAAAGGCAAAGCCACTGCACCGATATACTGAAATAATTCTTGATCAGCCATTTTTTGCTTCTTGGACTTTGTGGGACTGTAGCGTAGACCAGAGAGACTTCGGAAATTCAACTTTGCTAGCCACGTTTAGAGTAGGGACTCCTTACTGGAATGAGCCTAGTTCAAGTTCGAAACTACTGTTACTTCACTGCTATTAGTCGATAAGTGCACTGCGGTCGCCATTTTCGGCCATTTTTGCTCAAATTGTCATAGCAACGGGTCCATCCAAGAATGCAAACTATAATACAGAGTGTGCATACACGTATACACTGTACGTATGTTCTATTGCTCACGTGAGCAGTTTCCAATCCCATTTACGTAGTCTATAATATCTACATGTATGATTGCACGCATATGC
The DNA here is from genome assembly GCA_963930775.1 of Cliona cf. orientalis. Classification (NCBI taxonomy): domain Eukaryota; kingdom Metazoa; phylum Porifera; class Demospongiae; order Clionaida; family Clionaidae; genus Cliona; species Cliona cf. orientalis. Next base: position 4,432,901 of record OZ005695.1, read on the forward strand.
ACCAACTACCCAAGAAAACCTGGGTTGCTGCAAACAACTGTATGCTTTTTCACCCTCCTCCCGTGGGCAAGGGTACAAGGCAATATCATATTGGTGCAGCCTCGTACTCTTAGTCGCAGGAGGAGGGCAAAAAGTGTACAATCATTTGTGGCATCCCAGGTTTTCCTGGGGTAGTTAGCACATGTGCGTGCAATACCTATTTCCTCCTCCTTCCGGGCCTGGGTACGAGGCTAGGTAGCTACACATTGAATGTTCATACAACTTCCTCTGTAAATTTACTGTGGAACTTATTGGATTCTATCTTTGGCTAACAGATTGGAAAATTGAAAAATAAAGAAAAGAAGAAATTTGAGAGAAAGCACAAACAATGAGACTCTAGTAAGGAATGTTCTTAGGATTAAGTTTAATATTATTATATTATACTGCTGACTTTAGTATTTTATACTTTGTTTAATTTTGTGGTTTTATCCTTAACTTTAATGTTAATCCTTATTGTTTATTCCAACTGCTATTCTTTATTCTTCATTCTTACAATAATTTGTAATTAATTGCACATTCCATTCATGTGGCACAAATAATTAATAATCTTTTTAGACCAATATCAGATTGCTTTAAGATACCTCTAGTATTTGTGCATGTCAATACTTAAGACCAGTTTCAGTACCTTCTCATGAACTTTTTAGACTTTTGGTCAGTCTGTTTTCATACCCTTTTAAGTCAAAATTGGGCCCAACTTTTAGACCAATTTCATACCATTTTCAAATACTATTCAGAAACGTTTCAGACTTTTTATGTCAGATAGTTTTTCAGAGACACAATCCAGACTATTTTAAGACTACTTTAAGACCACACTCTCCAGTAGTACTACATGTTGTGGACTGGTAAAGGGTTGATCAATCAGCTGGTGCCCACTTTCGAATCCGAGCACATGTAAAACGTAAAATGGCTACACTTGACGATAGTGTAATTACCAAGTCTCCTAATGTCTCATTCAGGGGCGGATCCAGGATTTCCTGGGGGGAGGTTCACTGCGTGGATGCGCATGCGCGCTAATGGGACACCACGCCCATTTTCGGAAAACCACGCCCACAAACGGGCAGCATGCATCGTGACAAACTGCTAGAGAACCATGAAAGCTCAACTTTTGAGGTTGATTTAGTACAGAATGTTTATCAGATATGTAGTATAGTTCATTGGTTTGAAGCCTTGGGTTCATAAGTAAGAAATATAGCAAGTTATTTGCCATTCTAAATCAGTGAAGGATGGAGGGGGGGGGTTCACAGGCACCTGTGAACTACCCTAGATCCGCCCATGTCATTATTAACATTATAGTCAGTTCAACTTGAGTATAATGGGCAATGTATTGGGAATTATAGGTACACTTCTTGAGCATTATTAGGGATTTTTTGAGCATTTGAGAACAGCATTATAGGCCAAAAAAATTAGCATAATTTACCTACCCCTAACTATAGGCATCTGTGCGCGCTGTAAGCACAACCAATCAGTAGATACTAGGTGAAAAACTGGTTTATACGCGCTTCGAATTTCTCAAAAAGGCTTGCTAGCACTACAAATCGTGCATTTTCTTTCAACATGCCGGTGGTTTATCGACCACACCCATTCCACTGGTGTGACTGCGCATGCTCGAGCTCAGCGTAGGAAAGGGTCGTCAAGTCACTCTACTTGTACCTAATTGTACCATGGATGTAATATCAGAAGAGAGAGAAAGCATTCTCTTGAAGTTCGAGAGCAATAACAAGCTGACATTCCCTTGACATCATCATCAGTCAGTACGGTGCCATATTGTCTGGCTATTGTCTGAATGACGTCTGGCCACTGCATGTCTGCTGCTGAGAGAGCGAGAAACCATGTTGGAATTCCCAGCAAATTGCATCATTTAATATTACATATTATTATGCTACAATACATAAAGCATGCTAGGTATGTGCTCCACGAGCTCTAGTTTCTCATTAATCATTCCATGGGCCATGGCATTGTTTTCAATTTTGTGATTCCTCAGCCTATTATTACGCCGCATGCATGTGCAAGGGGTAAAGTAATCAGTCGCGTCGTCATTGTCGTTTAATAGCACAAAAATTGCCATTTCTCAATATCTAGGCATGCACCTAAGCGACTCATAATTTAAGTACAATGAATTAGTAGCATTTGGTGAAAAACGGGCTTCAGTATGATTTGAATTGAGGGACATGATCCACTAGTGTCACAGACAGTGCCTTTTCTTTGTAACCACACCTATCGACAGTACCCATTCAATGCATTATGCATGCAGGCGTTGTGCTTTCTGCTCATGCGCATAGCAAATATTATGAACTGGTATATTATAAAGGTCGTCAATAGTGCTAGTGGCATATCAGGAGTAGATCAGATACTGGGCATATGTATGGCTATATACTGGCTATCCGGATTCGCAGACTGGAATGCAAAGCCCTATCGAATCAGAATGTACATCTACCTAGTCTAGATCTGGTGCAGAGAGAGAGTCTGTGGGTTTTTGGCTGATATCACCAGAAACCCTATACAACCAAGCAGCATTTCTACTCAGTATTTTTTTCCCATACACACAAATTAGATCTATATATTATTATAGATTGCACAATGTGCGCACAGGGTATGTGCTCTATAGAGCTCTAGAGCACATTAATAATTATTTTATTAAAAATATTGTTGCTATAATTAATTAAAAGTATAATAATATTAAATTTGTTTAGTTTTTTTTTTTTTTGTGTGATGTTTAAGTGCAGTGACGTGTGTACAATACAGGGAATAATAAATACTTGATCCCCCCCCCCTTACAGGTTTCCATGGCCAGCAGGAGTCCAACTAGATTGGATAAGTACGTGCATTCCTTGTCACAGCATAATATTACTAGCACTCACAAATAAATTTTCAAACAAAACTCCCTATCGTTAATTTTTTTATTCAAAAGAGATAATTTATAAGCATAATAATGTGTCAATCTGCAATCATATTATTATTGTGTATTCGATGATACTGCTATGTTTGTAAACTCTGCCAAGCACATTGTTGTGATAAGTTTGTCTGTATCATTACAAAACATGCCCCATAGAAGCAAGAGACATAGCTTGTAATTGCTTATAATTTGTTTGTGGTGAATAATAATTATCTATAATTAATATGCAAATGATAAGTGCACACCTTTGACCTCGCATGATATTGTATTCTCTGACAGCTGCAAACTGTACTATCATTGAGTAATGGCTGAGTCTGCTCTGAAGGTGTACAACACCAGGGGGAAACGCGTCAATTACAAGCTACTCAGTGAGGGAACTACTGTAAAGCTCCCCAGACCAAAAAGGGCAAGAAAGAATGAATTGTATCCAATAGAGATTGTGGAAAGGGATACAAATGCGGAAAGAGTGAAGATTCACTACTGTGGATACTCTAGCAATGACGATGAGTGGAGAGACCTTGGAGACATTGTCGATCTTACTCCTCCACAACCACTTTTAACAAGCTCATTCTCACTTCATCAGGAACTAGTGTTGAAAATAAAACGTTCGCTTCAAAACGTAAAGAAATCTTCCCCAGAAGTTCGGATTGAAATGGATTTTGATAAAGTGTTATATGATGGTGGCTTAAAGATACGTGGACAGATTAAAAAGGTACAGAGAGGACTGGAAATCTACACTATAACTAAATATGCAGATTTAGACGACCTACTTGGACAAAAGTGGTTTGTACGAGGCTTCAATAAAAATGGTGACTTTTGTTATGCAATTTTGGATACAATTCACTTCTATCTGAGAGCTAGGAGACCTCTAGTTGAGTATAAGCCTATGAACGACAGCACTACACCTAAAAAATGTGTATATTCTCAGGGTTACTCCCTAATTTTTAGTTTTATTCGTGGTGATGGTGTGGTTTCTGACTTCCATAAAATATATTCATTACAGTGATAATAATAATAATAATATTATTATTATTATAACATTTCTATGCAAGATAATTTCTTCAACATTACAGAAACATTTAATATAACTACAATAACACACATGATTATTCAACAATACTGGTTGGTTAACAATAATTCATTTTCAAGGCTAGTTCATGATGAAGTGAGAATGAGCGGGTGAAAGTGGTTGTGCTCAACGATCATGCATGCTGAGTCAACGGACAGGTTCTCTTATTGTGTCCAGACTTTTTGCATGAAGAACAAACATTCTTTTCCTTAGAACGCTCAAACCCATTATCGGCAAGGTATTCCAATCGATTCTTCTTTAAAAGCAGCTGCTTAAGTGAATCGCTTTCTCGGTGGTTAGTGCTGTGAAAATAGTAGTGAGTGTACATATCGTTAAGTTTCTCAACACCCTGCTGTGTGAAGGGGTTTATAGCACCATGAATGTTCAGAAATTGTGGCATATGTGACACCAATGCATGCATATATGGCGTCACACATTTGGTTTGGTACACCTGCAGAAAAAGTTGTAGCCATGACTTTGCATCTGAAGCGAAGACAGATATCTCTGCAGGCGATAAGCTTTCCGACCGAATCGACTCATTTAACAGTAAAAACTGTGTCCATATTCTTTGTACTATTTCCACATTGGGAAGATTAGGAAATAGGTTTGTGAGATCAACATTCCGAAATAACTTGTATTTCTCAGGTCCAGATAAGTCACGCCACTTCAAGGAACGTGAATCTTGGCAAATATAGAATCGAAATGGAATTTTGCATGTGTTTTGCAAAAAGAACTCATACTCAGTGACATTGCGAGCCTTAGTTCTATCTAAGGATGTGCACCTATCAATACCATCCATTCTTCGAAGCTCTGTGATGAGGAGGTTGATGAGATTATCTGCAATCCTTAAGAAAAGGTGCAAAACATCGATAATGACCCTGTGGATAGGTATATCCTCGAACAGCGGCATTCGTGAGCAATTATACTTTTTTGGTGATTTGGCAGGAAGTTTCGATGCTAGAGAAATCGATTCTATGGTCCGTGCCCCCTTTTTTACGTCGGTAATTGACCATTCTTTCGTCGTGTCATGACGATCTTCCTTCGGACATGTGCACCATATACATGCATACTTGGAATTGGCAGAATCGATACCGCATACCATAGCTAAGAATTTCCAATCTGCTCCGAGATAAAATTTCACAGTGTAATGACATTCTTGAACGGTAATACCATCATGGGATATCATTGAAACTTCTTCGATTACATCACGAAGCCCGATAGAGATGCTTTCATATGATTCAGTCTCCTTTAGGATGCACAGAACATGATACCCAGTGGCAGACTTGGCCACACACCCTTCGTCGATAAGAGAGAATCCAAAGGTGACAACGTGAAGTGATCCAAGGTACGTTCCATCACCCGATAGTTTAACACGGAGTAGTTTGTTCTTCTCAAATGACTTATCACCACTTGACAATAATAGATGCTGTACTCTTTCAACCAAACGTGATCGGAGTGATTGTTGTACACCTGTCGTGCAGTCAGGAGTTGGACTTACATCCCATTGCTTATTCAGCGATTTGGATTGCTGCTTCAATTTCCATGACCTGGGCAGTTGTGGCGTAACCATACTTAATTCGTGATACGCTGCATCTGATATTCCAAATCTCTCCTTTGTGTATAACACCTGCTCTAGGCATCCAGGATTATTCTCTTTGTTCCCAGTCTCAGCTGCAATACTTGTTTCAACAAACTGAACTATACCGGTATCCTTATTTCTCAATGTTACACCTTCAACTTGAAATTGATCATCATTTAGTGCTCGTTTTGCTTTGTTGCTGACATCCTCAAGCTTTCGTCTCTTATGCCTTGATGAATATTCATCCCAATTTTTTCGTTTCTGCCCTTTTGCATTGGTGCATGCTGTGCTCTGTGAAGGCAATTCTCTTTCGAGATTTTCTGCTTTTTCTTTTTCCAGTGATAGTGCATGCTCTAGCTCGATAATTTTTTGCTCCTTTTGAATTGTCAGCTGCTCACTTTTTTCTTGTGCACATTGAAGTTGACTGTTTAACTCGACTATTCGTTGCTTTTCTTGTAATAGTTCTGAGTGCAGAGATTCCTTCTCTTGTCTCATCGACAACAATTCATTTTGAAGTTTGCTTTTGTCCACTGCCAGTTTTTCCTGTTCACAGGTAAGCTTAGCATTTTCTTCACACAGAGCTGATCGTACCTCAGTAGCCTCTAACCTCAGTTCCCATGTACTTTGTTTCCATTTATTAAAAATCTGTTCCCTTTGTCGTTTGTTACGGTTAGAAAGCTCCTTCTTCATGCGCCAAAGTTTGACTTTGATGATTGAACGAAGTCGATCATTCACAACAGGTTTTAGATGGGACGACTGCATGACGGCTTTTGAAATCACTGTATCCAGTCTATGCTCGAAGGGGGTTGGCTCATCCTTCTCACTAACAATCTGATCAGAATCAGTGCTGGATACAGTATACTGGTGATTGAGAGTGTATAGCAGGTAGCTGTGTATGTATTAAACGAAGATCATGTTGTGAGCAAGTGTACAGAGAGAGAGAGAGAGAGAGAGAGAGAGAGAGAGAGAGAGAGAGAGAGAGAGAGAGAGAGAGAGAGAGAGAGAGAGAGAGAGAGAGAGAGAGAGAGAGAGAGAGAGAGAGAGAGAGAGAGAGAGAGAGAGAGGCCATCCCGGCAGGCGAGGGTGGGAAATGGGAAGAAAGGTGTAGCATGCATGGGCTCCGCGCGATCATATTAAAGTTCATTGTTCCACCCCCACCCCCCGCTGGCCTTGATGATCTCTTTATCCATATAAAATGAGTTAATGTTGGACTTACTTATTGATCTTGACAGTCGTCGACATTCTCGCGGACCGCTGCTCCAGATGTCGCGGGTAAACCTTCTGCTATCCCTATCGTGTTTGGTATGGTTGAAAAGCTTGAACATTGCTGATTTCAATATTGTCCGTACCGTTGAAATAGAGCAAATAATGACAGAGTTATTGTGGGTTTTACCCCTCCGTCTCATGAGCATGCTCAATAGCTGTACTGTATATAATATAGGGAGTATCAGAACAAACTATGAATAAGCTTAAATGTCACAGACGTGCGGCAGGAATTATGTTACGGATCTTGGTATGCAGGTACTTAGATGGTACTTGATTCTGTAGAAAATCATACCATTGGCAATAGTAACTCCAAAAACGAGTTATTTACCGAAGTAAGCATCAGCTAAGAGTCATCTCTATAGTAGCTGATAAACCATAGCCACAGTGTAGAAAAGTGCGTGGGTGTTAATCTCCAGCTGATAGTAGCTTGTAATTGGCTATAATTAGAAGGAATGTCCAGCAAGTCTTGTAATGTACTATGTCACAAGACAACCTAAATTCTTTGGACAGTTTTAGAATGCACTTATTTTGCATGCTATAATTATGTGGCCACAGGAATCATAACTATAATAATTATATTATTGTGCTGATATTACATGTTAAATGGGACAGTATCCAATAATGTAAGTGATCACGAAGGGCATATTATACATATTACAGTGGACATGATTTAATTTTGCAATTGGCCATAGAACTAATTATTATTATTACCGTAGAAACTGGTTGTTAAGCGCTGCTCGCTGTTAAGCGCATACTTTTTATTAAGCGCATAGTTTTGTGCGAGCTTTACCGCTCTTTGTTAGGCGCATATGCCCAGCAAGCAGGCTAAACAATGAGCGGTCGGTTACATGAGCCCAGAAAGAAGGCTAGAAGTAGGCTGGAGAAGAAAACGTCGAGAATTACGCTCTCTGGTCGCTTCTTGGCCACCGTTGTAGGCCTTTCTACCCTCGACACGTTCTTTACGCACGCCCCACCTACCGTGTTTTAGCGCTTTTAATTAAGCGCATGCTTCCTGTTAAGCGCATACTTTTTGTTAAGCGCATATTTTCTTGCTGCCGCGTGTTATAAGCGCATGCGCTTAACAACCAGTTTCTACGGTATTATAACATTTTGTTATTATGCTTCAAGCACCACCAAATTAATAAACATTAATCATCTGCATCCAACACTATTGAATACAACAGTGCTTTATAATCCCATCATACACAGAGATGAGTGCAGTTCCTTCACACCAAGAAACATAAAACTTGACTCATTTGGCATCATCATCCAAGGCACTGCGTGGGCGGGTCTCATTCTTTGAAAAAGATCTCAGGGTTGTTATAAGGTAAGATTAGGCCACTCCAAGTCAATCATTAGTTTTTGGTCACACCAGTTATCTCAAGTACATGCGGGCGGGCGGGTGGTTAGGACTATGGGACTATGACTAATTGAATTAAGACAGGAAGAGGAAGTACTTAAACCATACCACAAATGCATGGTCAGCAAACCTTGAGTGCAAACTGGCAAACAATAGCCTGTCAGATCATATCAGCTAGCTATGAGCTGTTGAAGTACACTGGCAGGTCAACAATAAAATTTAATGCAGGATGACAAACTGATTTGACACAGAGTATTTGATTCACCATGTGCAGCAAGGCAATGAGCTTGAGATCGAGATATCGAGACTATCATAATATTATTTTATGACGACTCAATACGTGTAATTTTACGTCATCTTTTCTATGAATATCATTATAGTCCTCATAAACTGGCTTTTCAAAATATCATGTGAGCGCGGGTGACCAGAAACTAATGATTGATTTGGAGTGGCCTTACATGAGACCTTACTCTAGACAAGCCACAGCAGCTGATGCCATGCTTAGTCGAAATCTAACTTATGAAGGTGGACTAGGAATCTGGATGATGTAATAATGGTCAGAGCTTTTTTGTGACTATTGAACTCATCGACCCGATATTAACCTAATTACTGATCATATTCTTGTGGTGAGCCTTGCTCACCAAGGTGCCTCAGCTACAGCAGTGGTTGCATCACATAATATGGCAATCTCAGTGATTACCTATACCAGGAGCATAATTTATGAACCGCCCAAAAGGCGGCAAAGGAGCGTCCGACTACACTTCCTTATTTGGAACGTGCAGCTGGTGCAGTGCACAGCAGATTACTTTTGCACAAGCTACACTGTACTAGCTAATTATTGATTTAGTCTGTAGTGTGGTTGTAGACTGTGTACTACGGGCAGTGCTATCACTATGGAGATTGGTCAGAGCTTAACCAATGCAATGGAAGTAACCTGCAGCTGGCCACTCCGAGCTCCATTAACTACAACAACAGATTTTCTCGCTAACAGTGCCGGATCTGCCTACCAGAGGTACCGAGCAGCGAGAAACAAAGTTGTTGCTATGTTGCGTCTAAGCAAGACCAAATTTTTTCGAGATCTCAAATTTCAGACCTCTAAAGCTTTTTGGAAATCTATGAAGATGCTGAACAAGCAAGACTGCTCAATTCCCACATTAGTTTCGAATGGTTCTGCAGTCTCGGACAACCTTGATAAGGCCAGCCTACTGAACTCCTTCTTCTACAAATGTTTTAATGATAATTCACCGCCACTGCCAAATCTCCCTCCTAATTTGCAGCCTTCAGATTATCCAGCGGAGCTACTTTGTGGCGAGGCTGAAGTCTACGATTTAATCCTTGGTCTTGATCCTACAAAGTCCACCGGTCCTGACGGAATTTCCGTAAAGATGTTGAAAGGAACAATTGATGCAATAGTTCCTAGTCTCACCAGGCTATTTAATCTATCACTATCTACTGGTACTTTCCCAAATTCATGGAAGTTGGCTCGCATTGTTCCAGTTCCCAAGTCTGGGGACTCTGCTGACCCTACCAATTACCGTCCCATATCTATTTTGTCTGTTGTCAGCAAACTACTCGAGCGCCATGTCCACCAGTTAATCTTCCGATATCTTAGCATTCACCACCCTCTATCAGTCCGCCAATGGGGCTTTCTGCCAGGGAGGTGTACTGCGTCCGCACTTCTTTCCGTCACTCATGACTGGCTCCAGCAGCTTGAATTAGGTATTGACACGTGTGTCATTTTCTTTGACCTAAGGAAGGCCTTCGACAGTGTGTCCCACAGCCTGCTCTTGCAAAGACTTGAAGAGATTGGCATAAATGAATATCTTGTCCAATGGATCCATAGTTATCTTTCGAGTCGGTCTCAGTCAGTTGTCGTTGGCGGTGAAGAGTCTCCTGTTCTTCCAGTAATCTCTGGAGTGCCGCAAGGCTCCGTGCTCGGCCCGCTTCTGTTCATAATCTTCATTAATGAGATAGCGTATCAGATCTCCTTTGGTAGCTCTATCTCTCTTTTTGCCGACGATATAGCTTTGTACAGGCCCATCCACTCTGACATGGACTTCAGCATACTGCAGAGGGATGTCAATGCCATAGTATCATGGATTAACAATTCCTTACTTTCTCTGCAACCAGCTAAATGTTGTTCTATGCTAGTTTCCAGGAGGAGGAGCCCAAGTTCTCCCCCGTCCTTTTTAGTTCAGGGTACTCCGCTTTCGCATGTTTCTTCTGTGAAGTACCTGGGTATTCTAATCAATTCTGACCTCTCTTGGTCTCCTCATGTAGCTAAACTTTGCAGTAAAGTTAGGAAGCTTGTTGGTCTCTTATATCGCCAGTTTTACAAGCATGCTGACTCTACCACCCTCCTTACATTATACAAGTCCTTCATCCGCCCTCACCTCGAGTATGGCTCCATTGTGTGGGACCCTTATCTTGCTAGGGATGTTGATGCTCTTGAGAAGGTTCAAAGATTTGCCCTACGTGTATGTCTCAAGAACTGGTCTTCTGATCATAATCAATTGTATATACAGAGTCAAATCCCGGCTCTTTCTGACAGGCGTAAGCAATGTAGGTTGAGTCACTTGTTTAAAATAGTCAACGATCTGACTGTCTTTCCTGAAGCACCTCTCCAATATCGGATCATTAACTACAACAACAGATTTTCTCATGCTCTGCAGCTTCAAAACATGGCGGCTAGAACTTCACAGTTCCAGAATTCGTTTTTCCCCAGGACCATTACACAATGGAACACCCTGCCTTGCAGCACTGCCTCTTCATCCTCTGTTTATGTTTTCAAATCGAATCTATAGTTATCAGTTATTTAATATTTTGCTCACTAGTTATAAGTCGGGTTTCATGTTTTTGTTAGCATTTTTTTGCTAATCATGTGACCTCTGTATATTTTACGACAGAAATTATTATACACAAAGGTAAATTATTGCTAATGAACTTTGCTAACACATCTGACACACAGTCAGATGCTCCTTCACTGCCCTTCGGGCGGCTCATATCCTCCAGCCTACACAAAAACAGCATAATTTACCCAATCCTATCTCTCATGTGTACACAACTATATCAAGAGAGCAGTAACTATCTTATAGCATATTATTACCGTAAATCGCGAATATTTCGTGTCTAAAATATTTCATGCGATAATTTTTCGAATTAAATAATTTTCGGACAAACGACCCTGTACTGCATTGTCGTTAATATTGCGTATATATTTCTGCATTTAATTTTCGCACAAGCCATGCTGTCCGAAAATATTTTAACATCAAAATATTCGCGATTTTTATATCATTATGCCAGCTTCCTTGCCTACTCAAGTTCATCTAATATAAGTTTGTTATTATGCTACACTCCCCATATCTCTCAGGAAATAGAGGAAGAGTCCGACCTTATACATTATATGCTTGGAGGAACGAACACTGAGCTGTACGTATAAATAATCCTTGGACCAGCAGACCTGGCCAATCGAACATTCACGCACCGGTACTGCATGCACACATACGAGTGAAGTTGATAGGTTATGCTAGCAGATATCGCTCCTTATATCCCCAAGCTGTCAATCAATACTGGGAATGCTATAGATTATAGCTAAAAATTAATGATTAACAAAATTAATTATAATCTTCCATTCAGTTCAAAGCATTTCATGGTAATAACAAGTCTTAGAGTATATTTATATCTTAAGTAAGAATCAATGTAATGTAATTCAGCTCAGCCCCAGAACACATAATTCAAACCAGCAGATAGAGCATAAAAAATTATAGCTACATTCCAGATTTTTCAATTTCACATTCATTGTCAAGTTTAGTATATTATTCTTATCAAATCATAGAAGCCATAACTGACAGTCTACATTATTAACCCTCGGCGCATGCGCGAGGGTTACTGTAGTTGTTTTGTGTGTCTGTCTGTCTGTTACCACGCTAACTGCTACATACCTCGTTTGCGAGTCCAATTTGCGGTGTTGTAAGGTTTCTTATGGCGTTCCAAACCCATGATTTGTGTGGAATTTTCCGAAAACGCTTTGTTCGCCAGTTTTGGCGTCATTTGCCGATTCTAAGCTTCTTGACTTTGCCCAAGCTAGCGATAGCATGACTTAACGTATAAATAGGTTGCGCGCTATATACGGTATGTACGTCTATTAACCCTCAGCGCATGCGCGGCTGTATCAATCCCTCCACTAATACGTCTAGCTTTTCTCCCGACGACCTTTACCTACTCCCTAAGCCTTAGAGTTGAAAAGAAGCCCACCGTCATCACACGGTAAGCTTCCTGTATTCTTACTTTGACTCTCTGGCTTGTATGCATGCATTGGATTACAGTGCTTGAACCTGGTAAGTGAGTTGCGATAATATTGGACATGCAATATTGCTCAGTCACGTACTTGAGTCTTCTAGCTTAGTCCCCAACAATTGGAGGTTAGGCTACAGTGAGGGATGTTGAGTTGATCTCTACACCACAGTTAGTCTCGCAAGCCAGACCCTTCAATCTCCGCACACGACTACACCACAGTGTGGAGTTCGATACAACACACTAGGGTTGTTGCTGAGCTGTTGCCCTTAAATAACACTGCTGTGCAAGTATAACATTAGCCTCATCGCTGTCTCGCCCCAGCCCCAGCCCTTTAGCTACCTCCTTTCTGCATGCAACTGTTGAAGCATTTAGCTAATGCCATGCAGCGCGCCGAGGGTTTTGTGCTCGAGAGAGCTCTAGTTATAGTAGTGGTTACACCAAGCAATGTCAAATGTGTGCACTGGTTCGAATCTTGCCTGAAACCATTTTTTCCAACCTTTTTTTCACTTTCAGTGATGCTGTGAAAGGTGTGTCTAAGGTTTTTAACAGGATTCAAGTATGGGGAAAGCCACATTGTGGTCAGCAGCTACTGTTACAGTACGTATTAAGTGTAGGCAAAATGACCAGTGCACATGCAGCTAATAATAGTATTATAATCAGAATTCCATAACAAGATTATAGAGGCTAACAAGGATTCAGATTTAATAGTATCCTACCTCAATTACAAATGGCTAGCCTAATACAAATGTTGTTCTCACAATTTTAAAGCAATTTTTTCCTACTTAATTGAGATACAGTTATATTATTTTCTTGAATAATAATTATTATACTGGTAGACTACTAAAAAGCACAGAATCTAAAACTAATCATACTCACTAATAAAATTATTATGCATGTGGATGAACGTCTCTATCTCAGTGATGATGTTGGCGCATAATCATATCTTTACTGATATCAGACAACTGAGCACATCCTACATTATATCATTATTATTGCGATTACGATAATAATAATATTGAAACACTATACTATATCCCCAGTAGCTTCATCCATGGTATTAACAGTGCAGGTGATAAAGGTCGTTAACATGGTGTGCACATTCGATGCCCCAATATACGCATCTTAGACTACGTACTTTAAGTTACTGATTTTCAAGTCTCAGAAAGGCTCCATCAAGGCCCTGAATTTTCTCATAATTACCTCATAATTATATCATAGGTTTCATCATAGATGATACCTTAATTACCTCTAACCACAGAAAAATATATTGCTACTGGGGATATAATTAACGTAAATCTGGTACTAGTTACCTGCAAGGCGCATAGTCACTTTTAGTTCTTCTTTCAGAAGAACTAAAAGGAGAAAGGAGAACTAAAAGGAGATATCTGAAGATATCTCCTTTAGTGCAAGAGCCAGCTTTATACGTCACTCCTGGCGCGAGTTACAAACCGGGGAAATAAAGGGGTCGATAATTGGCAATTGATTATGCTTATAGCACGCACAGATGCCTAGAACTCGATATCTGGCGATTTTTGTGCCGATGACAACAACAGACGAACAAACCAATTGCTTTACCCCTTGCGCGTGCACGCGAGGTAATTATATATAATATGTAGCACGCATGCAGGTTGTTGATTGATATAAAATTATTACTCTACAGGATAATGAGGTATGGTTGCAGCATGCTATACTGGCTCCGTGCTGGAATGGCTCGCAAAAACTTAGAAAAATTTCGACAAGTGAAAAGAAAAAAAATCAAAGCATAAAGCAAGATTTGAACCCGCTACATTCCGTTCCACACACAAGAGCCCCAACCACTACACCACTGCTGTTGTCGCCGCTGCCAATCATTATTTCCCCCCTATCATAGACAAACCCTAGAAACTAACCCTGCTAACCATTGGCAACCCATCCCCAACCCCCCCCCAGCCCCTCCCATCCATATCACTTATAGCCAAACCTTAGAGACTAACCCTGCTATATAACCATTGGCAACCCATCCCAAACCCCCCAGCCCCACCCACCTATACCGCGTATACACCGTATACGCAGTATAGGTGGGTGGGGCTGGGGTATCCATTGTTGCGCGCGCCTCCCTAGGCCATTCCAGCACGTCGCACGGAGCCATTCCGACACGGAGCCATTGTGGCACGCTACAATGGTAACTGTAATTATTACGTCCAGAGTCCCAATTAGAAACAAAGAATTCGGCTCTCGCTATGATGAAATTATGATGAAATGATGATGAAACCTATGATGAAATATATGATGAAACTTATGATGTAATTCCTGTGAAACTGTTTCAAAATGTTTAGCGCGCATGAAAGGTTGTTGGGACCCAGAATTCGAACCTAGCGTAGAAGACATCGTGGACTATCGATGAGATATGGCGATTTTCTCGGTTCGCTTTCTTTGGCGAGCTCGCACTCGGGGGGATTTCCCTATTCAGTCGAGCACATGGCAGGTGAAGGTCAACCGGCTCAAGCCGCGCGCCCCAATGTTGTACGCGTATACGGAGCATGCGCAGTTTGTCGATGTGTCCTAGTTCGAATTTATGGCGGCGTATTCATGAGGGACTCTGGACGTAGTCTCCAAGTTGTTCATTATTTTATCTTCCCAGTAGAAATTTACTTTTCTGTGGTTATGAGGTAATTGTGGTGTAATGTATGATGAAACCTATGGTGTAATCTCTTAGGTAATCTATGAGGTAATTATGAGAAAATCCAGGGCCTCGCTGGAGCCTTTCTGGGACTTGATAATCAGTAAATATGTAGAGTATCTTACGCGCGTATCCAGCGAATACATTACAAGCTGAGCGCTACTTTCTCTGAGAAGTACTGTTGGTTGAACTTCACGTGTTTCCTTGGCTTACGTAATGCCGTGGATAAATAAAGCTAGCCTTGCGCTATATATAGCACGCATCACTGTCACAAGGGGCTGGCCCGCGCGGCGACTGCAGCAGCGTGACCAACCTGAAATTCGGAAGGAATACTGTGCTGTCGAGTTCATCTCTGTAATTGAAGCATCGAAACTTGTCGCTATCAAGGTTGAGAGTCGATTTTTGACGCCATCTCCATGATTTCTGGGGCCAGCATCGATCGATGTTTACGCATTCTATTGACGACCTTTTACCACATGCACCATTACACTGTGCAGCTACTGGGGAGATGGTCAAGTGTTCATTATAGTATTAACTGATAATCACAGAATTCAATGAGAGTGACAGAAAGAAGATAACAATAGATGGGCGATGTGGAAAGATTGCTGTTGAGTGCTTTGAGCCATATAGCATCAACCGTGCAATCGTACCCCGGCCAGTGAAGTTTAGTTTTGGAGTAGTGAGGCCAAACACCACAGAGAAGTTCAGATGTATTTCCTCATATGACATGGAGCAGTTTCCTCACGGTAGCTATAGCTTTGATCATCAACAATGAAGTCTTTATTTCCAAATCAATGAGAAAAGGGACTGCTATAGATGAACGAAACCTCACACACATCTTTCGTTACCTTGGTTACAAAGTGGAAGTCCACAGGGACCAGAAAGCACTGGAAATGCTAGACATCATGATTGAAATGGGTACGAGGAGCCATGAGATGTATGATAGCTTCGTCTGTTGCATTCTTTCTCATGGAATAGAGGGTCATGTTTTGGGATAGATGGAGAGAAAGTCTCCCTTCGTGCATTGACTGAGAAAGTGGATGCTAGGAACTGTCTCACGTTACGTAGCAAACCAAAGCTCTTCTTCCTTCAGGCTTGTCGTGGAGAGTTGAAAGAAGCTGCTGTCAATATCTCAACAGATTCAGGTGAAAGTATGCCACCGTGTTCCCCTCAACCATTACCCCATTCTGGAGCTCCAGCGATGGCCACTGATTCTAATAATGAGATCCCATCAGCAGCTGACTTTTTCTTTGGTCATGCAACACCTCTTGGATATGTGGCTTGGAGAGACGAGGATCATGGCTCTTGGTTTGTCTCTGAGTTGTGCCGATCTCTCTGTGAGATGTATCGCTATGCCCCTCTGGATAATAATTATCATGAACGAGATGCGTAAACGTGTTGCCACTGGAAAGGGGTATAAGTATGTTGGCTGTAGGGTATCTTCAGAAAGCACCACACACTTGCTACAGAGTGTTTTTTTCTAATCTCTATTTTCTATTGTCCCACATGTTTGAACTTGATGGTGTAAACATAAGGTACTTGTAGCATAATATAGTACTAAGTCTTGGCTTGCCCGGTCTACAGCCCTGTCTGTATTATAACTAGTATCAGCTATTTCATTCATAACAGTACTCATTGAGTTGTGGTTACACAATAATAATATTATTGGTATTTATACTACTTCAACAGTCACCCCTATAGCTGCTCAATGTCACTGTCCATTGTACCAGCATCTATGTTGTGTTGTGAACAATACATTAAATTGCTGTTGCATATTGTAATAATTATAGACAAGCAGTTAATATACCAGTGTTTCATTTAGAGGGGGGGTGCCCTGGGATTCCCCTCCCCCCCCCCCCCCCCCCCCCCAAAATAATATACAATACTAAATAAACAAATACCAAGATTTAAATTAAGGTTAAAGAGTGATTCGTCGGTTTGACTGTTTGAAAATGTCTAATATCGAGTCTGTGCTCTATTTGGGAAAGTTAATCTATATGCACTAATTTCACACCGTAGGCTTACTTAGTGGGTATGTATTTGTCAAGCACAATCTATCAGCACTAATTTTTGATCAAAATAGGCCTAAGATGCAATTCTTTATTCCTGGGTGGGGGGGGGGGGGGGGGGGGGGGGGTACCGACATATAGTTCCCCCCCTAACAAAAAAAATCCTGTATGAAACCCTGTATACTATTGTACTACTGTTAGAATCTGATTATTTATTAACTATTACCCCACATGCATAGCAACAGGTACATGTAGCTAATTTAAAAGCAAATTGAATCGGTTTTGTGTATAATAAAATTAATTATTGTCTCTGTAACAACTTTATGGAATGGGATTATTTCAACACGGTACAGCAATACTAGACTGATAGCAATATCGTTCAACTACTCATGTTCAGTCATGTGACTATTAAAATGTCATATAATATTATTATAATACTAAGTAAGGCAGCATGTATGTACAAAGTATAACGTGTGCATTGTTACAGCAGTACTAGCATAATAGTAAAATATTATAATAATATTATTATAATGATAATAATAATAATATTATTATAGTAGCGATTCCGGATGATCAACCTACATGTGGCAATAAAAGCAGCTACGAATTTAGCTATGAATATGGAAAATTAATTAAAATCTCAAACAAACTTTGTTCTTTCAACAGGAAATACCCATCGAGAGGAAGCTATTGACGCCTTAACCGTATGAATTGCTATTACTGCCACTTAGCGATATCGAGCCAAAAAAGTTGGAGGGGGGGGGTTCCCTTGGGGCTGTCCTACTGTAGGATAACCCCCAGGGAAACCCCCACTTGGCTGTCAGGTGGCACACTAGTACAAATTAGCCTGCCTAGCCACTATAGAATTTGTACTAGTGTAAATGCCATGGGACCTGGCTAACTGGCTGGTATACGCAATAGGCAGGTGGCCGTCTTATCAAGGTTGCATTCCGTAGTAAATGCATTGTGGCTATATTAAGGAGGTGATCACCTTATCCAGGTGACGGCCAAGGCAGGTTCCACTGTAATAATATAATTTATGGACTTGCTCAGTCAGCTGGTGCCCATTTTTGAATCCGAGCACATGGTAAAACTGAATTGGTTGCTCTCGAGATAGCATAACTGAGTCTCTTTATGTCTCATATCGATTTCTGTTCATTAATATAATTGGTTCAACTTGCCAAGCATAATAAGCAATGGATTGGGAATTATAGGGACACTTCTTAGCATTATTGGATTTTTTGAGCATTTGAGAATAGTATTATAGGCCAAAGAAGTAGCATAATTTACCTACCCTAATTATTATCAGTGGCATTGCAGTAGGATAGCCCCAAGGGAACCCCCCCCCCCCCCCCCCTTTGGCTGCCGTACTGTAGAACAGCCCCCAGAGAAACCCCCACTTGGCTGTCAGGTAGCACTTTACAGCGCCCTCAGCCCACAGTTTCGTTTGCAACCACTTAGGCCTCACTTCTCCTACCCCTATACATATTGCAGCCACCTCTCTAATGCAGCCACAGATATTTGGCCCAATGGTGACCGCTTTAGACAGGTTCCACTGTATGTAGTTTAGGTATTGTGACAATAGTCATTTTTACTACCGTCAGGGGCGTAGCTAGCCTATGAACATTGGTGTGGCTAAAGCAGTGTGTTGAAAAGTGAGGTGGGTGATGCTAAATCTTGTATACAGCAGCTAATATTTAGGAGCTGGTATTTAGCATTGTTCACAAGCTCAAAAGAAAGTTAAGCTTATCTATAATCTTGTGAAGAATGGTGTGGCAAGAGCCACACTCTGCCATACCCTGGCTACGCCACTGCTACCGTACTTGCAACTGTGTGTCCTAAAATTCTCAAGATTATGCCAGTTGATGCCCATAATGATTATTATCAAATGCTTACACGTCATGCCTATTTAATAATAATAATGAAACGATTACCACATCCCTAGTATAATAATAGCTTCATTGCATGTATAATAATATTATTATTATTATTATGGTAAGTAGCATCCTTAAGTTATGCAATGTTACGTAATCGTCAAATGCTTCAAAGTGGCGTAATTTGAAAATGAAAACCTATGATAAACTTTAAAATAATATTATATCTAGAATCATTTTTCATATTCATCTGTATCTGTGCCAAATTTCACGATTCGATACCCTTACAATTCGATACCTTTCAAAATTATGCTCGCATAATTTTAATACCTACCCCTACTGATATGACAACAAGATGAAAGCTTTCCTAGCACAATGAGGGTGCTACTAAAGGTCTGATGATCTCTAAAGAGCGAAACTCCCATTGGACGAGGTGTCTAATTTTATGGAGCGCCATAGTGGACGAAATTCATGATTGTACAATCGCATCGATGTTTTCATACATGACATCAACGTCTCGATCACCGATGTTCATGTATCGATCATCGATGTCGACGTTTCGATCACTGATGTTCATGTATCGATCATCGATGTCGACGTTTCGATCACTGATGTTCATGTATCGATCATCGATGTCGACGTTTCGATCGTGGATAGCTATGATTCGATCTCTTCTATTGATGTGGATGTTGGCTGCTGCGATATACGTTTGCTATCGCTATCACTAATGTCTATGTTTCCAACTTCGTAGGAGGGGCTGGCGCGACTAACCGCGTACCGCGTACTATGGAGCACCATAGTGGACAAAATTCATGTCTGTACAATCGCATCGATGTTTCCATACATGATATCGACGTCTCGATCACTGATATTCGTGTATCGATCATCGATGTCGATGTTTCGATCGTGTATCGATCATCGATATCGATGTTTGGATCACTGATGTTCATGTATCGATCATCGATGTCGACGTTTCGATCTTGGATAGCTATGTTTCGATCTCCTCTTTTGACGTGGATGTTGGCTGCTGTATATTATATCGATATACATTATCACTATCGTCTATGTTTCCATCTTCGGAGGTCTGGGGACAGAATGCGCGCGCATGACATGACACACCCCTAGGCCCTTGCTCGTGCATGCACGGCACGCTATGGCGCGCTTTTAGAAAATACCACTTACAAATTTAGAATGGGCATGTGCATGATATTATTCTGCGCGCGCACCCATATGCCGCTGCACGTTTTACATGCATGCACATGGTACGTACGTATTTAATATGCACATGTGTACGTACGCTCGCTAGGCTCGCTGTTTCTAGCGTTGTATAGTGTAGTGTTGGCCGCACACAGTTTTAATACACTCAACAGTGGCTCTAGTAGCTCTTCTGCAAATCTTCAAAGCGTAGGCATGTCGGATTTGGAAGTGAAATTAAATGAAGTGGAGGAGGAATACAGGGCAGGTATAATGGCACTTTTAATAACGAAACTTTCTGGGATATTGTCTTACATAGTTTTTTCTTCTACTAGGAGAGCTGACTGAAAGTGGGTACAGAAAGAGAAAGCTCAGATTGGAAAAGGAAATTTTGAAAAGGGACTATGAAGAGGGTATGATCAGTACACTTTAATACTTGGATAGTTTATCCCAAACCAAAGGCAAATGATGTATTTCACCCCCGAATCTTGCACGCCAGCCCCTCCTATGCAAAAGGAGACCCTGAAAGAGTCTGGTGAAAAGGGTCACACTACCCAGTCGTTCCGCCAATCCATGTGATGTCATCGTGTTGCCATAATATACGTATACAAAACGCCCATACATGCTACATGCATGCATGTGCTGTTGCTTGCTGTGAGGGCACAAAATAGCGGCTGATTTTTGTCTGGTGTTTATGATGAAGCTATCAGAGCATTAATTGTGCTACATAATACGAATGCTTATTGACAGAAACAAGCTTTGGATTATCTCTCGTGCTAAAGAGGGGTCAGTTGAATGGGCAGCTGCTTTCAGGCACTGCGTGTATGATGGCTCAAGAGGGGATTGTGATGAAGTGGCTGTTTTTTGTCCTGCACTATTGACTGCCCAGGATGAAGTTACGTCGGTAAGCTGGATGTAGCTATTAATCTTGCATTTTAGCCAAAAAGTGGAGTAGTCTACCTTAAAAAACTAGATGACATTATGGATTTTAACGGTTATTGATTTGTGCAGATTTGCATTGGAGAACGCTTGACAGGGATACAAAGAATGAAAAAGTGAGTTGATATTGTTTATTAATGATTCTGTGGGATGTATATGGGTTTTGATTGATGGCTTGTTTCCCACTACGTATTCAGGGAATATCATCCCAATTTATGAGGTTTTTGTTACCTACATAAAGCTAGTTATAACGTTATTTATAGGGCAATTTAATTACTTAAGCTAGACAAACTCCATAGCAACAACTTCTGTTTCAATCCATTTGTGACTCTGACCTTAGTTGCCTCTGATTTATGCAGTAAACTGATCGTAGTCTTAAGGCGTAGCCCAAGGACAAGGTTGCCATAAATCAAGGCAATTTGGCTATAAGTTGTGTATATCCTGTATGAAGTCTTAGTGGCTGAATAGATCTTACCTTGGGAGGATTGGTTCTTAATGCGTACACTGCTTGTAGGATGGTGTCCTGTAATTTATGAATATGCAAGTGTTTACCAGCTGCACTGGTTTTGATGATAATTTTATGTGTGGGAAATTGCATTGTCAAGCCAATGAAGATAATATCTGTGTCTGCTGATATTATTAGGGTGTACATGAGAGTAGCATAGTTGGATACTTGTAGCCTCGCAGATCCTACAACTATGCAACTATGCTCAACTTTAAACCATCCCAGCCGTTCATATGGTCCCCCTCTAGAGGGCACATGCACAGGGACCATATGAACGGCTGGGATGGTTTCTATCAGCTGCTGACGTTGCCGGCAATAGCTGTGCATGTATTTAGTTTGGTATATTATTATGGCAGTGTCCCGGGTAAGCGCCCATGGGCAAATCATAATTTTGGGCTGTATGGGGCACTTACCTAAATTTTTCATACATTTGTATAGAAGTTGCTACAGTGGCCCCTTGAAATGAGGTAGCTACATGGGCACCTGCCAGGGACACTATGGTATATTGTTATTTTTTTATAATAATATTATTGTTTTTCTCTCTCTCTCACACACACACACACACACACACACACACACACACACACACACACACACACACACACACACACACACACACACACACACACACACACACACACACACACACACACACACACACACAGAAGACCCAGGCCTCCAAAAGAATTTATACACCTAGCTAGCTAATACTACAAAAATTTAATGATTAAATATTATACTACTGTAAAGCGACATTTTTCTGCGCGAGTTTAATTATGCGAGTCAAGCGGCGGTCGCATAAATTTGTATCCGCATAAATATTATCGCGCCATATTATGTTTGTAATGCATGCAATGTTTAATAAAAATCGCGTAAATTTTTCAAGAGGCCCGTTTTGACCGATTCGCATAATTTATTCACGCGCAGAAATATGTACCTTTACGGTATTATGATAATATGACAGTTATACAATTGTGCAGAAATGTGCCATTACCCCATAATTGTGTTGGTGTGGCGTACATATGTATTTGTGTGATCCATGGTTTGGAGGAGTGGCTGTACTGTGTCCCTATAAATTCCTATGTGGCCAATCATATCACGGAAGCATAGGCATAATCACATGACATTCTTGGGATAAATATTAAATCTCTTGTCTCAGAGTCGATCATGTGTAGTTCACTTTTATTGTAGGTGACTTAACAGAAGAAGGATACCATAGAAAATGGCGAGACTGGAGGCAGCGGCTCTACCATCTGAAACAGTACATGGAACTACTTCTAGTCGGCAAATTGCTCAAGATTTATCAAATCCAAATGAAAAAGTAAGAGAAAAGATAAAGGAGTTGTTTGGAAGAAAGCACCCTCCAATGCCGAAACACACAATAATTATTAATAAACAAAAGAATCACGTATCCAAGCCTTTGTCTCTTCACAGAAATAAGGTGACTGTTGTGTGTGTAGATGATAAGATGTTCTCCATACCAACCAGAAAAATAAGGGACAAACTGGTTGAAGAAGGAAAGATAAGGGAGATGTATATTGGGAAACCAAATCTGTTATTACAGATAAAATCAAAAAGCTATTCAACACAGCAAGCCACATTCAGTTTCTTAAAGCCACCAGTGCAAGGGACCTCCTCCCAGTAACTTTCTCTGATGAGGATGTTCAAGGAGATTCTATTCTAGAACTTGTAGAAGGAAACAATTTATATGTACGAGCCTCTCTACCTGCTCAACACACTTCTAAGCCATCTTCAGTCAAGTTAATCTCAATAGGTGGTATATCTAGACTATTTTTTGGCAAAATGGCAATATCATCATCATCCTCTTCTGAACCGTAATATTCTGATATACTATCAAAATAATCAAATGCAGGTAGGTTTGACTGACGCAAGCGAATCATTTCCTCTGCATAGCTACAGTTTCATTGGTGACTGACCACCAGTCTTGCTCAGTGTGTTCTTATTCCAACTTTTGATAAACTCATTGAGTGCCTTGTTTATGCGTGGTAAAAATACGAAATGCAAAGCATAAAGATGAACGGAATCAAGGGGGTCCAGTAGTCCGATACTTTCCATGTGGTAAAAAAGACGATAATACAATTGGGACACTGCATTAAATACATCATGCCAGAGTCGCTCTATGCGTTGATTATGTACACTTGCGCCTACAAGAATACTTGCACGATCAAATCCTCGCTCCATCAACATTAACTTGGCTACTTCAACATTTTCTAAGCCTTGGTCAGTTCGCACTCTAGATGGTAATCCATACTCATTCACTGCTTGTTTGAATAGTGACAGTACTGTTGTTGCTTTGTTGTTACTACAACAGTGTACATACAACACCATTCTGGAAAATCCATCAATTGCTCCATGTATTACCATTCTCGATCTCACAAGCTTATGATTTCCATCTATATAAAATATATAAAGGGGATACAAGTATGTTTGATGTCACAATCATGGAATAATGTGGCTAATATGCATGAGTTACTTACAGTATTAAAGCTCACATACTCAGAGAAAATTTAAACAGTATCATCTCCCTAGCCGTACGTACATGTAAGTCAATCGTTAGTAACAGTGTGCATGTAAGCAGCAGCACGAACTTTGAACTTATTAGTATTACTTCATAGACCACACTACTCTATGGAGGTCAACAGCAGCTGCTCGCAGTAATATGGCGACGTTCTCACTCTGTCGAATCTACCATCAGGCTATGACAAAGAACAGACCTCGTCCTTTGCTTCGCTCGAGGCTTGGTGGCCTGCTGAGCAGGCTTCTTGAAATGCACAGTGATTTGCACCATTCGAGAATGCATCTAGATCTCTATGGCCACCTTTGTTTGTGCACACGGCACTGCAACAATCGTAGGCCTTCTGGACTTGTATAGAAGAGCGCATCTTTATGCCCTCTAGGTTAGAACATGGACTATATTATAAGGAAAAATGATCGTCCAAAAATATTTTTTCGTTGTATTATATAGACATTATAATTATTTATGAAAAAGATTCTCACCAATATGCCATAAAGAATTTGGTCCTGGTACTGAGTATGGTTTGCGTTTAGTTTTGGAATGCCATCAAAGAGCAGTACTAATTGGATCCACTTTGTGAATTATTTGACGAACACGATGACGTGGCACTGTTATACCTCGTGAACATAATGCCCCCATTGTCATTCTTTCACCGATCTCTGGCATACTTTCCTTGATATCCAGAATTATGCGTTGAAGGTCAGCATCACTTATGTCAGAAAACCTGCAATTATTGGGTTAGACATGACAGCTGATTAAATGCAGGATAACACAGGGAGAGTATAGTTATTGGGGGGTGCAAATGCCACCTCCCATCACCTAAATTAAGCCCTATAAGGCTGTATGCTAACCTGATAGACCTAATTCAAGACATTCCTTAATTATTGCCACATGCCACAAAGTACCGATTATTATCAGAGATTCCAGCTTGCTTCCGCTTCCTGTAGAGGGTCATCCTACTGATCCCTAGCATAGTAGACACGTCATTCCATGTAAATCCGATTTCTCTTAGATAAATTATTTGCTCTGTATCCACATCGAATGGTGGCCTTCCTCTTTGATGGTCATGGTGGATAGTTGTCAAGGTCACCATTATCAATATCAGTATATAAGTTAAGTGACAACACTTCCTGCTCATCATCATACTGCACATTGAACCACTCGGTTGTGCCCGGAACAACACTCAGTATACGACCAGTATTGCTCAGTACCATCTGGATTGCACCATCTGTGCCTTATCCTCCTTCCAACATTCAGTCACATGACATTGTGATGAAGAAAAATATTCCTTGCTCATTGACTCTTCTAACATGAAGTGCTCCTTGTTTCTTTTCAGCTCAGCTCGCTTCTTATCCAATCGAGAAAGGCTTACTTTTAGAGATGCAAGGTTTATGTCATATTCTCCCTTTAGTTGTACAATCCACTGGTGAAAAATATCCCAAGATATATCATTCTCCTTGCGAAAGTCATTGAGCTCTGAGAGTACACCTTTTGTCAGAGCTCCTTTGGTAAGCTTCTTTAGCTTTAGCTTACGTGAAGAGAGAAGCGTATCACAAAAAAAAGACCCACTTATTTACAGTTTGGACCAGGATATGCAAACGCTGCCATCTATAGTAAACAATCTGACATAAAATGCTGTACGGCACACATTCATGCATGGAATATGGCCCTATCATGTGATGCATGACGTCACACACTGACGCACATATGCCCCATAATAAATTGCTACACATACTCAGCCATGCACTAGACTATGCATGATGCAGGGTACTAGTTGTCTGTTCGATCTGAGTATCAGTGCTATTTCCGGGAGGGGAAAGCCAAATTTTATAACAAATGCAGAGTGCTACTTTATGAAGTTGAGGCTGCTGATTCGATCCGTGAGTGTTTCATAGGCTCGATCTCGTCACTCTACCATCAAAACAACCGTATATCTCCCAGTATTTAAGCGCAAACATTGTCATCGGTACATTTTTACACAAAACAGATGGAAAATTCAAATTCAGCGACTGAACTTACCCTAGAAAGCACTCATTCAACTTGACATGAAGTAGAAGTACGCGGGTTCACAAACGCAAACTGGTAATGGTCGGTGCCACGCATTCCCCATAGTAAATATAATTATTGCGTTAGCGCGTTGCAAACATTGAAACAGCTCTATCTCAGGAAATACTTGACCGATTTTCGCGAAACAAAATTTATACAGATCTGCGAACACTCTACTTTCTTTAAATCCTGAGGTGAAGGTACTGCTGTAATTTTTTTTATACAAGTACGCCTGCACACAAAAGGAGCATAAAAATTGGAGGTTGGATATCGCTACTTTCACAGTCACACAATAATCGAGAGATTTCTTCAAATAGCTCTTTCCACTCTGTCACCGTGATACTATCTCCTTGCGCAGAAGCATTAGAATCTGAATCAAAGGTGGGGTCCATTGTAGCGCATAGCGTAATTTCGTCAAGGCCAAGGTTCATTGGTAAGTGATTGCATGCGTGGCCACGACTGCGCATGCCCTTTATTTTATTATACAGTGGTATTTTTATGTTACAAAAAGCGCGCCATATAGTTTGCAAGTGGTTTGCAAGCTTGCATACTTGGGATGGTCGCAAACTTGTGCGCTGGCTTGTGAACGTGAAGTGCACAAGTTCGAGAACTCATTGTTCATGCTGTGAAGCCGGCCGGAAATTAATAACGACAGCTACAGACAGGAAATTGCCTTATTTAGATATTGGGTGCGGCTTTTTCCTGTTTTCGATTGAGTAGCCACTATACAAGATTGTCTTGTCTCTATCTTGACTTGTCGGTCCTGGATCATCGACGTCGCTGCCGCTAACTACCAAAGTAACATAGGACGTAGCGTAATAATGTAAGGTACTATCTGCAGCTAAATTAATTTTGGCCATTTTCTACTTTTAGAAATATTGGAACCTAATGTCCTAGGGTAATTCACTGCTATAATATTGTCTACTGCTCTATATGAATCTACTATCTATGATATTATTTTAATACTGATATGATAAGGCCATGCAAAGTTTATAATAATCTTCTGTTTCTCATCCTCGTCTGCACGTACATCAACCCCCCCCCCCCCCCCCCCCCCCCCCCCCGTGTGTACTTTTGATATTCAGATTTCGGCTGGATGACGTCATTAAGCCATAAATAATTAATCAATAATTAAACATTCTGGGGGTGTGGTCTCGTCGTTAGTCGCTCGAGGCCCAAGTGGATGCTCTACAAATGTAGAAAATTGATTGAATGCTCAGCTTCTACCAACAATATTGGTCAGCAAAGATTATCAATAACTGCTATGATACTGGAAATAGAGCAGATATAGAAATAATCATTGTTGAGTTGCAGTTTAATTCAGCTTGTTAGCAATTAATGGGCCGGGTGTGGTATCAAATATCAAAATCACTCCTTATGTGCTTTGGAATATATCCTATAGGACAAGAAACAGAATATTTAATTTGTGTGGCCTAAACAGTTTGCTACCCCTCAAAGCTGGGAACATATTGAACACATTCTCTTTTATTTCATCCAATTCTCTTTTGCAAGA
The DNA here is from genome assembly GCA_963930775.1 of Cliona cf. orientalis. Lineage (NCBI taxonomy): Eukaryota > Metazoa > Porifera > Demospongiae > Clionaida > Clionaidae > Cliona > Cliona cf. orientalis. The sequence continues at coordinate 4,460,678 of OZ005695.1, forward strand.
TTTGGGCTAAAATTAGCCATTTTCACAGCAAGTTTTAATAAAAGTAGTAAAAATCATCCATTTCTTTAGCATGGATGCTGGACAAATGATGTAAAGTAATAATAATTCACTGAACAAATTGTCAAAAAAAGAATGATTCTTCTCAATTCTTCAGGAACACTACAATCTAAGAGAATACAAAGAATACCTTAAATTGTTAGGATAGCACCTAAAAAATCAACAAATATTTCTCAAAAAGGAAACACAGTTAAAAACATCTATTAATTTTTACACTCCATGTCCTCCCTTGAGCATCACTGCTTGAAATATCAGACAGTGAGTAGAATTTAAGTGCCAAGGCACTGAAGACAGCTCAGAATTACAGTCTCGACACTACATAGTCGTCGATATTAAATGTAGGTGTCCTACAGAAGAGAGAATATTGACAGTAAGGTAACCATGGCTGTCAAAGATGTACAGATAACAATAATTTTTTGTCCAAATGAAAGCAAAATTATTAGAGGTCCTAAATATGAGGCAGCTAGATGCAAAAAATGTAGGCCCGTACTACAGTAAAATCCATCTATGAGTGCTAGTTACTACCTAAATTTAGGCACTACTACAATACTATATGGCCCATTTTGGAGCATGCTATAGGGGTAGATACCTAAATTTAGGTATCACAATAAGATCTGGCACCCGTGGTGGCTAGCCACTACCTAAATTTAGGTACTGCTGCAATACTGTGGCCCGATACTTACATTTTGGAGGAGCAATCCATGCTATAAGGGTAGAATTATGTCAGATACGTCATGCATTTGTGTGGTAAATTATTCAGCCCCACACACTGATGCTTTAGAGACCGTTTCTAATTAAAGCACACTAAATAGAAAACAATATCTAACTGTTCGGAAATGTTCGTCTATTGCTGCCCTCTACTCCACTCCATTTCTCAGCCCACTTTTAAGGGGTTCTACTATCCCGGGCCACACAGACCCATCACAGTTGTACAGCTAGCTTAGCTATAAAATGATTTTAGCTAGCTCCTGGATAATGAAGCACTAAAAACGTAGAGGCTTACCAAACAGTAGATGCAGTGGAAAAAGGCAGCTGCTTCCAAGATCACGCTTTTGTAATATAAACTTTGACCGCCGAATTTTGCAGCCGTCATCGACTCGAGTTCAACATGGCTCCTGATAATTGCTAGCAGTAGGTAATTGTACATTTATGGTGTTCTGTATTTAAGTACAGTGGGTTACTAAACCTGCATGATCTTGAACTAAATTCGCTCAGCTTCAACTAAGATTAATTTAGCACAGCCATGAGTCTGGCTCAGTTCATAGGCCGGTGTCATATGAAAATAGGGACCCCCAAAATGGGGACCCCGGGTCCCCATTTCATAGAAAAATGGGGACCCGGGTCCCTATTTTCATAATATTTTAAGGACCCCTGGGTCCCCATTTTCACAGGATTTTGGGGACCCTCTTATGAAAATGGGGACCCCCAGTGCAATGTACTTGACTGTAGGCATGTACCTTGACTAGACAGCACATGACTCAGCCCGCATAGTATCCATTAGCTAATTTTGTAACATGATTATTATCATGCAAGCTCTAGGTTGTGGTTACATGCTAGAATGAAGTGAGGTGCCATTTGTGTCAAAATTCATTATTGCAGGCATTTAGAAAAGTCTGAGGATTTACAAAAGTAGTGGACATTTATGTAAATCACAGTGGAATATTATTTAGAGGTGTTATAACTGGGGATTTAGTGGATATTTACGTAAATCTCACTAGTAGACATTGTATAAATTGCAGCAGACATTAAATTTTTACTGTAACACAGTTTGTGACAAAATTCTGTAGTGGCAGATATTTAGTGATGTTGCAGGAATTTACGAAAGTAGTGGATGTTTACAAAAAAACACAGTGGACATTAAAATCAATAGTACAGTAGTAATATTAACGTCATCCCCATAGGTTGTATGCCCCATGCAAACACAAACATGAATAGATATTTATACAGTTTATGACGAAATTCTGTAGTGGCAGACATTTAGTGATGTTGCAGGAATTTACGAAAGTAGTGGATGTTTACAGAAAAACACAGTGGACATTAAAATCAATAGTACAATAGTAATATTAACGTCATCCCCATATAGGTATGTACCCCATGCAAACACAAACATGAACACAAATACTGTACCCAAGACTTGGGGCATGTCCTGCACAAGGTTAATTTTAGCTTAATTTTTGTGCCAGTATAATCAATGTGGACAATTACTGGCCTTTTCTTCAGGGGCCTTTCTGATGACTTGCATAATTATCCCTGGCTCTTCCTGACTCCTCCCACTTCCGACCAAAAGTACTCATAATACGATTTGCTAATTATATTAGGCAATAATTATGGATCTCTGTCAATAACACCTTTGCTTTGGTGGTAGTTTAATCCCCACAGCATCTCTAAATCTCATCTAAGATTTACATACATCTCAAGCTCCACTATGAAGCAATGTTGATACTTTCATAATTACCACAGCATTTCTATATAAATGTCTTCTGGATTTACATAAATCTCCACTACAATAAATTTTAATGCCCACTACTTTCATAAATCCACACAGTATCTCTAAATGTCTTCTATTTATATAAACCTAGGCCTTTGCTACAATTTACGTAATTTAATACTAAATGTCTAATACAATTATGTAAATGTCCACTACTTTAATGCATAAATCCCCGTAATTATCCATTGGCATTGGTAACGAATAATAATATTATTTGACACAAAGGGCACCCCTTATATGGAGCATAGAGCACACAACATATGGGGATGACGTTAGTATTACTATTGTTACTATTGATTTTAATGTCCACTGGTTTTTTTGTAAACATCCACTACTTTCGTAAATTCCTGCAACATCACTAAATATCTGCCACTACAGAATTTGTCATAAACTGTGTAAATATCTGCTGCAATTTACACAATATCTACTACCAGTAAGATTTATGTAAATATATATATATACCGGTAATATATATATAATTTATATATACTTTCATAAATCCCCACAGTTGTAGCATCTCTAAAATCAATGTCTTTTACTGTGATTCATGTCAAATTTCCACTGTGATTTACGTAAATGTCCACTATTTTCGTAAATCCCCAGACTTTTCTAAATGCCTGCCAATAATGAATTTTGACACCCCATAGAATGAATGATATCTGGCCATGACTCCACTTTTATGTTTCTAACTATATATCTCCCAACAAGCAGTATGTAGCTAACAAACCTGAATAAATTTATACACAAGAGCTAGTCATAAACTTCATAAAAATTTGAGCTAAGTTTGTCTAAAGAGTGAAGAATAGATTGGGTTTTCAGTCTGCATGCAATTGCGTGCAAAGCGCTGACGACCTTTATCATAAGATCGCTAAATCGATACTTCCATACGAGTGCACTGCCTTTTAAACAAGCTAGCCATACTGTTTCTAGCTAGCCACTAACTTCTCCGAACAATAATTATGAGCTCCGCTGAACCAAGTAAACTCATGGCAACCACTGATTCTTCGTGTTCTACTATGCATGAATATCGATGTCGATTATACTTGGGGGTCCCCAAATTCACGGAAGGGTCCCCAAAATCATAATGAAAATAGGGACACACACACAGAACGACTACCGTAACCCTCGTGCATGCACCGAGGGTTAATCATGATAATGATGAAAATGAGCACCCCACAAAATATAGAGCTCTGTAGAGCACATACCGTAAAGTCTGGTTAATAAGCGCATGCGCTTATCACTCTCAGTGGTAAGGTAACATGCGCCTATTAGACGATGTGCACTTAATAGCTACCAAGTTACCGATATGAACATAACGATTCTTGGAATAAGCTCTGTAATAGTTCATATAGGAGTATGATCAGAAACCATTGCTTACAGTATACACATCTATGGATGCCTAGAACGCGAGATCTGGCGATTTTTGTGCCGATAATGACGATGACAGACGTACAAACAGATTGCTTTATCCCTTGTGCATGCATGCAGGGTAATTAACAGCCATATAGTACACGTATGTGGCTTTTTTACTGTGATGGTACTGAGCCTAAATTTAGTGAGACTACTGCATGTGTATATAACTGATAATATTATACTTATTGCCATAGTAGAACGACGATACCAGGAAATATCACGAGTTCATTGCCGCGTATTGTTACGAGTGCGAAGCACGAGTAACAATGCAAAAGTCAATGAACGAGTGGCATTTCTGAGGTATCGTCGTTCTACTATGGCAATAAGGTATTTATTGTGTATTTAAGGTTACGGGATAGTGTTCCGCCCACGCATGGTCAAAGTTCACACGAATAATATAAATGAGACAGTTATATTCCAGTTTTTGTCGACGTTCTTTGCACAGTCAAGGCACAGGTAAGTGGCTCTCCTGATGCCTGCCCCATGGTCCACAAAAACGAAAAGCAAACCTGCCACTGTCTGTCTACAAGCGCGGGTAAGTTTTGCGATTTTCTGCGTCAATTTTTGCCGAGGTAAACAGCTTCTATGTAATGACGTACAAACGAAACGATAGCTTACAAGTCTCTACAGGACCAAGTATAGCGTTTGAACTCTGTCGAGTTACACGAACAGAAAGCAAACATAAAAACTTACTGCTGAGCTGCCATGTGACTCGCTTAATGGCGGCCCTCCAGGACAAAACCTTGTCTGACGACTCACTATCTTAGACTTTTCGAAAAAGCGCTATACTTGGCACTGCTCCGATCGATGGACTAGCGTGAACGACAACGAAGTCAGTTCGTTCGAGTCTCTGGTCTTCAAAAGTTGACGCAGAAATTCGGGCTTTTCATTGTGCTCCTAATCACAAAATGCATGCGGGCGGATTTTAAGGGGGATGAGAAACTACTAATTGATTTGGAGGGGCCTTACTTCTGGAAATGGTCGACACTCGTTCGCGTTTCTGACAATACCACATTAAAACATACGTGAATTGTGTCCGTGCGCAATCATTTATAAATAGCGCGTTGAATACTATCCCGTAACCTTAAAAAGCCTATTCTGTACATACTGGAGCTTTAGTAGCTCGAGCGGCAAAGCTAAGAAGGGACTGCTTTAAGTTTTGGCGATGGCCGCTGTCATTTCAGGCACCGAAAACTAAGGCGTATAGCTAAGTAAGGTAAGGGCAGCGGCACCGTGGCTCATTTATCTAACTCGGGCAACAAAAATGACTGATAGCAGCAACTCACTCTCTCCTCTGTGCGAGTTCACACTGTATATATGGTGATCATGTGACGAACACGACTGATACGGATTTTGCACGTGACGAACACGACTGATATAGGAAATTATCATACGTGTTGCCACCCACACGTTTCCCATATGTTTATATTACGGGTCAAAGTTCAATATACGATAATTTTTCGTGCCTATAAATTTTCGTAAACACTCACTCTTCTTTTCTATGCAATGATATCGTGTATGCGCTTTCATATAAGGCCACTCCAAATGAGAACATAGTTTCCCATCCTGGCTTCCTGTATTTTGGGTGGGCAGCCATTAACCATTATTATGAATCTCATTATGAGCACAATGAATATAATTCACCCGACAACTGTGTAGCTGACACATGGCATAATATTATACATGACTAGACAGTATAGCTCATATTCATGATAGTACACACAGAGATGCTAAGTCTTAGAAGCCAATTTTTTTGGTATTAGGAATCCGCAATAATTTGCCTTCACTGTTCTAAGACTAGGGATAAGATGCTTCACAGTATCAGTCCATGGAGATACAGAGGCAGAACGTAGTAAATTTTTTCAATGGGATCCTCAGTAGCTTGTAATAACAGCTCATGAGTGGGACATCTGGTAAAAAAATAGATATTCTCACAATCAGTCTTACAACGAGGAGTGAACATCTGCTCTTTTCAACACAAAGAGATCAGCCTTCCTCTTTCTGTTGAGGCTTCTGGCTCACCAATCTTTGCTGCAAAAGAGTGTGCTAACCGTTAATTCTATGTTGTTTCTCACATCAGACCACAACAGCCTCCTCCTAAATGGACTGTGAAGAGTAGAGAATATTAAAGCCTGTGTTAATAATATAATATGATAGTAGCACCTCTCTAGATACAGAAGGGAGTATCTACTTTACTGTGCTCATTATAGCCATTGAATTGCTGAAATAGAGCAGGGACGGTACACGCTCTCTCACTGAGAGCAAATAATCCCTTAATGACTCTATTGTTCTTGTAGCAGTCCTACTCTGATCTTCTTCAGACTCCCAATGGAGGTCTTTATATTTACAAGTATAAAAACAATTGAATAAAATTGAAGAATGAAGTAAGGATGGCAGGATCAAAAAGTACACAAACGAGAGATATTGCAACCACTACATATACATCCCTACGCTTGCTTTCCTCGATTATTATGCACCTATTAATGTCAACGTATTTGTTGAGTGTGGTATATGGTAGACATTCAGGTTGTTCCCTAGTTGTCACGATGGTTTGGGTTTATCAGTTTTGATTCAATCGCATTATTACTGGTTATTTTTGCATCCCTCAAAAAGCAAGCGTAGGGATGTATAGTAGTTGCGATATCTCTTGTTGGTGTACTTTTTGATCCTGCCATCCCTACTTCATTCTTCAATTTTATTCAATTGTTTTTATACTTGTTTCTGTTCTTTTTTAATGCACTTAGTGTAATTTATCAATGCCATCTTACATGGTTTGCTCACATTTTTTGTCCAGTGTAATTAAGTGGAAGATTGGAGGTACCGAAGTTTGCAAAATTTGTAGCCACGCCCCTCGTTAACTACCGTTCATATTCCTTGTATTAATAATATTATGATGAAGCAGGCTGACAAAGAAGGCTGCTTTAGGCGGCCCAAGTAGTGATGAGACTCTTCCGCTTAGGGAGAAAATAAAGTTCTAAGTATTATTGTTGGCAGCAGCTAGCTACCCGGCATAGTTTTATGATCTGTACTTTACCGCTCCTCGAGTCTTACGATGGTATGATATCTACGATCGATCCAGCGGAGCACTAGCGCGCTGCACGTGCTAGCGAGTAGCTCGCCTATGCCTAGCGCCTTACCGCTCCTCGAGCCTTGCACCTTCATATTCATATCCATGATCGATCCAGCGTACCGCTGCACTTGCACGCACTGAGCGCTAGCGCTCGCTGCGCCTAGGGCCAAGGCCAGGTGCAGTCACATGACTTCACCATGGCAACCCATTCCGAGCATGCGCATTATATAAAAAAATGGCGTATCAGACACACCCGATCATTAATGCGCCGTACACACCCACTATTACGTAACTGTTGAGTAATACCAAACTATAGCGTGCCACTGCACTGTGCGCTACAAAATAGAGTGGATTTATATGAAAACTAAGGTGAGAGGTCCAGACAGTCTTGAGTTAGCCCTGGAAATGAGAAAGAAAGAAAGAAAGATTGAGAAATGGCCATTTTTTTAACATCTGGTTCTGGCATATACAATTGATTTGATGAATGATCTTGGTCTTGTTAGATAGATAATTTGCTGGAGATTCTGATTTTCACACTTAGAAATTTCATAAAATTAGATATTTGGGTATTTGTAATGTATTATATATACGGCATATCCGGGCCATCCCTACTTATAGAGTCGGTAACTCTATGATATGTACAATTAAGTGACAGTTGATACATTATCTCGTTCACAATTATTATTCTGTACATTGATCATAGGGGGAAACTTCACAGAATTCAACCATCGTTGAGCTACTTGAAAGGCATGTCTAGCTGGGGGTAGGTCTTCATATGCCGAGGTATTTCAAGCATCAACCAAACCTTTCAGCAACATCATTTACTATAAAAAAATTCATAGTTACCAACTGTATCCAGGGCCTCTTAGTACGTCCAGGATCCAACCCGAACCTCCTCAACAGTAGTGTGCTCAGCTTTAATTATCACTAAGCCAAAGCAAGACAACCTGAGTTGGCAGGAAAGTAAACCCAGAGTAGCTATATATACATGTGTACGTACGTATGGCCTTTAACGTTGATATTCTGACACTATTGAGGGAAGAGTGAGGTGCAATTAAAGCTTAATGTCATAATATGCAAGTAAGTCACTAATTTTGATCGAGTATAAAATGGAGTGGCCTGGCCAGAAAAAATGGTGTTTCAAATAAGTCTTAACAAGCATTGTTGTGAGATTTTCTATAGCACTACATGCAGATGCAGTTTACGATACCAGCAAAGTTAAAAAAAAAGCATTTTTGGGAGGTCATAGTGTCGAACATGGTGTTGAGTGGATTAAAGCATATTCAATTGACTATCGATAACGCCCTTCCCAGTGATGAGGCTAGGACGGCCTTCAAGAGCAGGCTCTCTTTAGTAAGAGATCTCTTGTCTCCTCCAGGTGGGCCTCCCCTTGACAGCTTAGGATTGACGTGGAGCCATAGATAATTAAGACTGCGTAACCGGTTACGCAGTCTTAATTATCTATGGTTGAGCTAGGCATCTAGGCCCAGCTCTGGTGGACACAGCTCTGCTTCCATGGCACCTTTTGGAGGCTTTTGCCCTTCTCAAATACTTACATGAAACCAAAACGCTATATATGAAGCACAGCTGAACTAAATATTGTGTATAAGCAGAAGTATTCTGTAGAGGCAGTGACCCCAGTGAATAATATAATATAAGGCATGTTCATTGTTGAATGGAAGGCCTTCAAGCACCTGTGTGAGGGCTTGGTCATTCAGTGGTGCTCCATGGAAATTGGACATGCAAGACTGAGCAGATACTAGCGAACACAACTACTGCGTTATTGTCCTTGGTAATCTACAGGAAGGACATGTTCTACTAGCTACTTTTCAATGTAGACGTGCCCTATTAAATCACAGGTGTGGGCTAGTTCCAGATCTTTTGGAGGATGCTTCATATACACATATTTTATGAATCAGAAATAAAAATGGTATGCTGAAATACGTACTTTATGATAGATTGAGAAGACTAGTCAATGCTTCCACTTGTACTGGGCTGCTATCACATCAGTACATCCATTTCAGCATCCTTGCTCGAATTGGGCAAGTGGTACATTGTACATGTACATGTACGTCTGTAAAGGTATAATCAAATATGTGCCAGTTACAAGTATATACATGTATACAATCTGTTATCGTGTACAAGACAGTTCCTGACATTTGTAGCTACATGTAATATGTGGAAACAGTGTCAGCTGCAGTGGAGCAGTGTGGTAGTTTAACATTAAAGGACATTAATTTCGTGGTTTTGAATATGAAAGGGCTTATGAGAGCAATGTTGCACGATAAACCCCTCCTCCCCATTAAATGAATCGCTTTTTGTTGTAAACAACCTGTTGACAATTTTCAGTATAAGTTCATGCATGTCATTAATGAGTATATTGTATCCTTTGACAGCTATAGGATTCAAATAAGCTCACTACAAAACAGCCAGGAACTGCTGACTCAGCAAGTAGAGGTCTGAGGAGGGTAGACCCACAGTGTCTGCTATAAGTTGTAAGTCAACTTTTTATGCCTCATTGCTTTAAACAACTAGCTAGAGCTCTATAGAGCACATACCCATGTGAGCAGAAAGCACAACAAAATGCAGCATTTGTGACGCTCATGGGCCTTGCCAAATGATTCGAAGCATAGTGAAGCCAGTTTTTCGGTGATATTGATGGATACGTTGTATTTACGAGTCGCTCAGATGCCTAGATCTCCAGATCTGGCTATTTTTGTGTTAACGACAGATGACAGACTTTACTTTACCCCTTGTACATGCGCGCGGGGTAATGACTAGATCGATGGTAGGGCTGAACACTTTTGAAAGGGATAATGGCTGGCATATATATCTCTAGACATTAGACAAGAGAAGGGTGGCACAGCCTTTGTGGTCGAGTTTTCAATTAAGTTTGATGTTTATCTTGATCGACATTTCCTGTATTTATTTGCATGTTATCAAAAGATTCTTCTTGTTACTGCATGGTGTGAACATTGTATATTAGTAATTGAATGGTAACAGTCTTGAACAAAATGTTACCATGGATACCGTGTTTATTCTAATGGAATGCAAGCTAAAATAATTTTAACTTTTGCATGATTTTGTAAACGTCATCAAACGATTACATTATGAAAAGTCCTAGAATGCGAATTCTCTCGCGCTAATTCGATCTTTCGTTTTACTAGCATAACACACGTACCGTAAATCGCAAATATTTCGTATCTAAAATATTTCATGCGATAATTTTTCGCGTTAAATAATTTTCGGACAAACGATCCTGTACCACATTGTCGTTAATATTGCGCACGTATATTTCGTGCGTTTAATTTTCGCACAAGCCATGCTGTCCGAAAATATTTTAACATCGAAATATTCGCGATTTACGGTATATAGCAATATGATTTTATGCTACAGAATATCCATTAGCAAATGTAATATTGATATGATGCTGATTATTACAGGTTGCTATGGCAACAGCCCCTCACAGCCCCCCTGATCCTCGCTATGAGCCTAAACCAAGATATTACCATTGTAGTGCTCTAGTGGAGGGCAAATGGATAACTTACGGTGGCGTTGGAGCTGATGGGGGCCTTGCTGATCCTCCTACTTCCATTCATGTATTTGATCCTGATAAAAAAGAGTGGACACAAATGACAACATCTGGTACACCACCATCTACTGTTGTGAGTGCAGCCTGTGCAGCAGTAGGACCACTACTCTATCACATTGGTGGACTGGGTAAGGGAGACAACGCTATACACTGCCTGGACACGACAACCACGGAGTGGAGGGAACTACAACCAACCAACCCCCAGACAGCTCCAATGAAGAAGGCTGCACTAGCAGGAATCTCATATGGAAGCATTATTGTAACAGTAGGAGGGCTGGGTGACCTACGAACCAACCGTCATCCAGGAGTAGAGTATGTTCCACATCCTGAGAGTGAGGATGTAGGGTTGACCAATGAGGTGGTCTGCTATGACACTGGGCAAAGTGAGTGTATGTGTGTGCACCATCACTTACACATGTACTACACATGACAGTTTTTAACTAGAGCTCTGTAGAGCACATACCCCGCGCGCACATTGTGCAATCTATAGATTTACTTTTGGTACATGGCTATAAGTTCGTGAGCTTCAGAGAAATAATGGAAATGCTGCTTATATAGTTATACCATACAACATGTAGATAATAGATGATTGTACTGGGGATTCCGGTGACACTTGAAAAAGTGCCTAGCCCAGACTAGGAAGATATGAATTTCTATCAGATTCTATATTTGTTGTAGTCATTATGATTGGTTCCATAGGGCAGTCACTATAGATATCACGAGCATTATTTAGACCTACGTTGACGATCTTTACCACTCACTCGCTTGGTCACTTAGATGTGCGCATGAGCAGAAAGCACAATTGGTATACATATGCATTGAGTAGGCACTGTCGATAGGCGTGGCTACGGTGGCCAACAAAAAGGCACTATTTGTGACGCTCGTGGACCGTATCCCTCGATTTGACGCACACTGAAGGCAGTTTTTCGCCGAATTCGATTGATTCATTGTGCTTACGAGTCGCTTAGACGCCTATATCTCGAGATATGGCGGTTTTTGTGCTAACGACAACGACAACCACAACAACGACGACAATAACGACGACACAACCGATTACTTTACCCCTTGCGCATGCACGCAGGGTAATAAAGTGTGATACTGTGGATTTTTGTTGCTTAGTCTAAAGAAGATTTGTGTGCAATGTGTGAATAATGAAGTAGTTATCTATTAATTGTACATGTACATATGAATTATAGTATTAATATATTATTCTTCTCTTTCTTAGACATGTGGTTTAGACCAGTCATCACTGGCAGTCCACCGCCAGCTTGTAGCTGGTGCTCTCTAACCAGAGTGGACCATCATCAAGCTGTTCTGTTTGGAGGAACAGGGACAAATAGGGAGCCGATATCACCTGATGTCTACATCCTGGACATGAACCACTGGGTCAGTTCAAGTTGACTGTTTAATTTAATATCCATCATATAATACATGAATGCACACCCTCTTCATCATAGTCAACGTATTCAATAGAATCCCGCATTTTATGCAAAATTAATATTAAAAAATTACCCATTACAGGCCTGTAGCCAGACCTTGAGCTATAGGAGGGTTCTATTTTTTCATGTGGGGGGATCTGAGGGCATGCTTCCAGTAGGATTTTCTGCAAGGCTTGTCTGGTGTTGATATGGTGGATTGTAGCGGCTTACATACCAGTACAACTGAGTGTATGGATTGACTTGAATACCATTGACGATCTTTGCAATTGGTACGGCCAGGCTAGGGGGGTGGTTTGATAAAGAACTGCCCCTGGCTACGGGCCTAATTTTCTGCAAGAAATTTGTTAGAATGTAAGCCACTAGTGCAAGACTGCCGGCTTCTCAGGCTAGCTGGGTGACCACTGTCACTGTCAAAACAAGTAATTTAAGAGAGCTGCTTCTTAAGAATCTAAGAAGATGAGGCAACGTTTAATATATGTATGTAGTTCAAACAAATTTGTATAGCAGTATCTGCAGGCATATAGACTACATTGTATGATCTTGGATACATAATATTATGTACTATTTTTAATTAATGCCCTTAGGCTCTGAGCACAGTAGCTGTGTTGACTACAAGGAGCCTGTAAATAAAGGCTAATTTCACCTTGGTTACGTACTGTAATATGCATCGGATAATTATTGACAATGATAATTAGTACTTACAAATGTTGTTGATATAAATGATCACTGATTACATTGATTTTCAAAAATCAAAAGCTGAACAAATTATACTTCAACGTTGACTTAATTATGTTAATTATGTTCACTATACACAGTACATGTATTATGATTGACTGTTGATGTTATACACATACTGTACAGTTCTATAGGCAATAATTTCTAGAATTGCATGAGCAATATCCAATGTATAGAAGAGATTCTATTCATTCTATTAGCATAAAATTAATGTGGTATGTGTAACCATTATAGTTGAGTTATTATCCTATTATTCAGCATATTCTATCATAATAATTCCTATGCAGGAGTATGGAATTATATAAATGGTACTGCTTGCATGCAAATTCTTTAGACACCCAATTAATTAATTTAGTATTTATTATTCTCTGATAGACTTGGACAGTCATCCCAGCCAGTCAAACCCCCAACCACCCTGTAGCTCGAGAAGGTCACTCATCAATCAGTGTCTATGATCCTGATGCTGACCCAACCCACCCTGCTCTACTGATCATGTGGGGAGGAGCTGGTGGTGAGATACTCAGAGACAGCTGGATATTTCATTTGAACCAGCAGCAGTGGAGGGAGGTATGTCATAAGGGACATTAATTTCCTCAGTACCATCTACATGTGTCCAATGGTCAGTACTACATGTGCATGTATAAAAAGAGAACTGCGAGGAGGGTGGAAGTACCAAAAGTATTGAAACCAGAGTAGCAGAATATTGCCTGACAAGGTGCAATCTGTCGTAGATTTTCATGGTTAATTTTGAGCATAATATTAATTAGTACTAAGCATATTGACTGACAAGGTGCAATCTATCGCATCATTAATTTTGAACATATTTATGCCCTCAGTAACAATTTACTTTTTTACGGTTATTAGGTAATTATGATGAAACCTATGGTGTAATCTATGAGGTAATTATGAGAAAATTCAGGGCCTCGATGGAGCCCTTCTGGGACTTGAAATTCAATGAAGTATGTAGAGTATCTTGCGCGTGTATCCAGCGAATACCTTACAAGCAGCGTGTTGCCTTCTCTGACGAGCAGCGACGGCCGAACTTCACGCGTTCTCTAGGCTGACGTAATCCCGTGGATATATATAGATAGCCCTGCACTATATATAGCACGCACCATGAGCAGCGTGCCGCCGGACCAATCATAGCTGTACTGCACTGTTCAGTTCTTCTTAGCTTTGAAACTTTTCACCATCGAGGTCGCGATCGAGAGCCACTCTCAGATTCTCGATGATCCGAGGCTAGTCTGCGACTGAGGCGCCGGCATCGTACTGTACAGTGAACCCACTATATTAACGACCATTACCAGATACACCATTTCCACTATGCAGCTACTGAGGGCATGGTCAAGTTTTCATAATTAGTTATATATATACAACGAAAAATATTTTTCAGAGCGACAATTTTCTTATATAGTCCGTGTCATTACATGAGGGCATGGAAATGCATCTTGGAAGCGCCCGGTTGCTATGAATGCGCGGCGCGGGCGGAGAGAAAGTCCGCACTACAAGGCTCAGGATTGGTCAGAACTATAGGGCCGTGTGCACAAAGAAGAGTGGCCTTAATGCCTCGGGCCATGGCTACATTGTACAGCTAGAGATGCATTTTGTCGATCGGCGCGAAAGCGCCGCGCGTTTCGAGAGGCCGGCTTGCTGAGCAGGCTCTGGCGCTAGCCACAGAGCCTCGAGCGAAGCGAGAGGCAAGGTCTGTTCTTTGTCATACCTGTCAGTAGTCCGGTAACAACGTTAGAGCAGAGCGAAAATGTCGCCATTACACACTTAGTTGGAGGGGTGTGGCCTCTGCAACCGCTTCCATCTGCGCATGCGCACGGTACTAATGGGCTATGTTTGTGAGCATGTACTGTTATTAAATACATGATCATGCATGCTAGCCACATTATCCCCTGATTGTGACATTAAACATACTTGTACTAAGTATAATAATATTATGTGGGTATGGTATATTATATTTTTTGACCCATGCTAATTTTTTTGCTAAATTTGGCGATGAAAATGTGAAAATCTACAAAAAGAGCAATTTTTCTTCATTGGGACTCAGAATGCAGTTACCCGGCCCTACAGTACAGCTAACTAAAGCAGATACAATATACCTGGCCACTTGTAGTGCTATTACAACAGTGGGGATGCAGACCAGTTAATGCACCCCTACAAGTGCTGTATGGAGTTTTGCACTCGTGTGCAACAACATTCAGCTCTCGGACCTCGGACTTTCAAAGCTCAGTCATGTCCTGTGTGGGTAACTGCACGCATGTTCCATACAGCACTTGCTGGGGTGTGTTAGCTATAATAATATATACCGTAGAATCCCGCGATTACGTCCCCCCTCGCGCATAAGCCCCCCCCCCTCCATTTTTAGCTCAAGTTCCTGCATACCGGTAGGTAGTTTTGTCTCGCGTATAAGCCCCCCCTCCCTGACTGTAAAATGGAGTCCATAAGTCAATAAAAACAGTAGCTACAGCTAGCAAACTAGCTATTTGTGTCATAATATGCCTTACTTTGTTGTTTTTCTCGAGTTTTGCCCACCAAACAACCAGAGAAAGTGCAGAGATCGCGCGCCCACGTGGTATTCGACAGTCGGTAATGGTCGTCACACGGAAATGTAAGGATCCCGCGTATAAGCCCCCTCCCCACTTTTGCCCAATCCTAGCATGCACAAAGGGGGGGCGTAATCGCGGGAGTCTACGGTATTACAATACACATAGGTAACTCAGAATTGTATATACATACAAAAAATTTCAAATACTTTGGGGAGTAGTTAAACTCATACCCTCGATGCCTTTATATAGACAGAAGAATAAATTAATGCGCATTTTTGTCATCAACAAGAAAGAATTGATAATGGCAGTTTATGGTAAAGTATATACCGTAGGACGGGTTTTAATTGCGTAGTTTCGTTCTAGTCAAGTCAGGCCAAACTGCGAATCCAATAATTGCGATGGACGACCCTCAGGGGCGTACCCAGGATTTAATACAGGGGGTTTCTAAGTAGTTGCGCGCAAAGTGCGCGCGAAAAATTGAGCGACCACGCCCACTTTTGGGGCCACGCCCTCTAATTAACGATCGCCGTTTAGCATGTTTTAGTAACAGTTTGCCAGATTCTCGAAGATTTTAGCAAAGAAACACAAGGAAAAACACCAGAGAAGCGTTCTAAGCTAAGTTTTAAGAGATTTTAGTGCCTGCAGATGGAATCTGGAAACCAAGGGGGTTTCCTATAGCAGCTAAGCACGGTCATACTAAGATAATGCTGAATCTGACTGCCAAGGGGGGTTTCCGGGCAACGAGGAAACAACTAAGGTACGCCCCTGACCCTGTACCGTACTGTAGTATACGTGAACGTTTATGTTTGCGAATCTATTAATTGCGAAATGTAGAAAAACTTGCAATTCGCATTTAATAGATACTCGCAATTAAAACCCGACCTACGGTACATCTAACTACATGTGCCCCTGTTGTACTTTTAGCACTTGGGAAGGGCTCATCTAGACTAGATTCCAGTGTCTCCAGACTGTTGCTTGTTTCATTCATTCACATAATATAACTAGAGTTCTGTAGAGCACATACCAGCACACACATTGCACAATCTATTGATTTACATGTACTTTTACTGCAAGGAGTTAGGATACCCAGACAAATTGAGGTTCATGGTACCAGACCTAGACTAGGAAGATATGAACTGATACTACACATGTATATTTAATAATTACCGTAAATCGCGAATATTTCATGTCTAAAATATTTCATGCTATAAATTTTCATGTTAAATAATTTTCGGACAAACGACCCTGTACCGCATTATCATTAATATTGTGTATGTATTTTCGTGCGTTCAACTCTCGCACAAGCCAGGCTGTCCGAAAATATTTTAACAACGAAATATTCGCGATTTACGGTAGTATATACCGTATGGCGGGTAGTTTTCGTGGGGTCTAATTTTCGTGGAAAGTCCCAAAAGGCCCTAAAATTTAATTTTCGTGGTTTAAATTTCGTGACAGCAACCAGTACAGGGGCGTGGCAGTGCTGCACAAGCGATGATGTAATCGATACACGCGCTCGCGATCTTCTTCGTTACTAAGCCATACCTAGGACAAATAGCATGAGATAGAAGAATATTAGTGTCAAAAACGCTATCAGCTGGATGATAGTGGCTAGTATTGCTTGCTAATACTGGAAAGTGTTTGCCACGTTGCCACGATGTTTGTGGCCATGCCCATCATCATGGACTTGCAATATACCATATCACCGTAGGCATTAATTTTCGTGGGTGGAAAATTTCGTGACTGTCAAGTCAACCACGAAAATAACGAAAATTAGCACCCCACGAAAATTACCCGCCATACGGTAACTATCTTATACATGTATTACAATTAATTTTGGTTCCCATAGGGCTTCAGCTCAGCAGATCCGGATAGTTTTAGAATATTTCGATGACCCTTACGTCACGAGTCATATGCTTGGCCACTTACTAGATTTGCGTGCATGAGCAGAAAGTACAATGGGCATACATTATGCATTGAGTAGGTAGTGTCAATAGGCATGGCTACGGTAGCCAATAAAAGGCAATAATATTTGTGATATGCTCGTGGACTATGTCCCTCGGTTTGATGCCAGTTTTTTGCCGAATTTGATTGATTTGTTGTGCTTACGAGTTGCTTATATGCCTACATCTCGAGACATGATGATTTTTGTGCTAATGATGATGCCACAACCGATTACGTTACCCTTTGAGCAAGTGCGTGGGGTAACTACTATATTTTTTCTGAGATTATTATAGTTCTATATAAAGAGGAGGAGGGAGAGTGTCTAACTGCGCATATGCCGTGTATAACAGCTATTCGTACGGTTCATGATATTTGTAATGATATTCATGTTTGGAGGTCACCCTAATTCATAAACACTACAGCCCAGGCCAGCCATGTGTGCACGCATAAGTATACATAGTAGTGCTAGTGCATGTGCATGAGTGCTAGTACATTCCAGAGCGACCTCCACAAATGAATGTCATTACAAAGGTCATGAGTCATACGAACAGCCGCATATACACGATTCGCTCTCCCTCTTTATATACTGTATACTCTGATTAATAAGCGCATGCACTTATAGTGGTAAGCAGAACGACAGTACCGGGATTTTCAGGTCCGTTGTCCGGTGGGTTAAATTTCAATCAACACGCATGTGTGGTATTTTAAAACGAGTAGCTAGTTAAATTTATAGTATCTAGGATTTTGTTAAGTAGACGGAGACGACTGGATGCTGTTTTGCCATCTCTGGAGCTTCAAATCTTCAAGAAATCTTGATATCAAATCCATTAGGTGGTGGAGGTAGGCAATGCTGTGTTTGTATCTCATCCACCCTCAACTTCTATCTTCACTGGGTTTATCAAACACGAATATAGATAAAAATGAAAAGGTGATTCAGCTGCTCAATATAGATCCAGTTCTGCTTAGGCCAAATGTTAAGCTTTTCACTAGAGAGTTTGCTAGACTCCTCAAATATAAAGGAGACAGGGAGATTCCATATTTTAATTTATACTGAGACTCTACATGGCCACAGTTATTAAAGTAAGATATGAAACTTCCTGAGCAAATAGTACAGTTCAACCTCGATTATCCGAACCCCTTTGGCCAAGGGGAAATTTGGAACCGTTCGGATAAGCAAAAAGTTCGGATAACGTTGACCACACCCACTAGACCGATCATGTATGCAAAAACGTATCATTGACAGATTTATCGAGCATTTTGACGATTTTAATGCCATCCTCGATTGATAGAACGCTTACCATGCATTTCTTTTACTTCTTTGAGCGTAAAAACTAGATTTGATAGCAATGCAGCAGCTGGTTCTCGCGTGGCAACGATGTGGTGTAGGTTTACTGCGCATGCGCAATCCAGCCACGTGGTCACAATGTGTACTTTGACCCTGAATTTTCTTCGCATCTCGAGTTCGGATAATCGAGGTTGGACTGTACCTTGGAGACAGCTCTGATGAAAAGACAGTTAATTTAATACCACCAGGACTCAAAGCATGGTGTCCACAGGACATCCTTGAGAGCGAAACCTAAGAACTTCTGAAGAACCTTGGTGGTAACATAGTGGCTAGCTATACGTAGCTATTTGAGTACTAGTAGATGGACTGAAGCACAACCTAGCCTCTGTTGGATCGGGACTTCAAGAGCTCAGCTAAAGCAATTTTTGCAGGGCTAGCTTGTTGTGCAATGCAATAGCTACTGATCTGTAACGATAAACATCCTTATGAATTTTAATAATATTATTATGAGTTTTGTAGGGACATATTATTAATAATAATTGTTCTGTATAGCAAGCTATAGATCTGTAGAATTTCATATACTGTATTTCCTCGAAATCTCGCCGCGGCGAGATTTTATTTCAAGGCTCCGTTTGGTGCGGCGACAATTCGAGGGCGGCTAGATTTCGAGGGCGGCGTCTACAGAGATCGATACGCACGCACGTACACAGCTCAATAATAATGTATGCACGTAAAATGCCCGTGCGCATACGGAAATTGCTGTCGACCCTTACCATGCGGCGAGATTTCGAGGGCGGCGTTTATTGGGACGAGTTGGCAGATAGATGCGGCGACATTTCGAGGGCGGCGGGATTTCGAGGTGCGGCGAGATTTCGAGGAAATACGGATTAAACTTGGCGGGTGGGGGGAACCCTTGTGATTAAATACGAATGAGTAAGTCTGTACATAACAAGATTCCGCTAGCGCTAGTAGCTAGCTGGCTCGATCGATCAAGTGCTTTGGCATTTATAGCTGCCGCTCAAAATGACGAGTGCTGGCGATTTATCTGAAAGTCGATCTTCTTGCATGACAGCGTTATTCGTGGCCATCATTTCTTCAAAGATATCTGGACTCCACATACTTTCCAGCCGGTCAAGGTCAGGTTCATAGAACGCCACGCCTATTAAGCGCATGCACTTAGTAAACAATGGCTTGTGACAAGAAGAGAGCATGCGCTTAAGGTTACGCAGGGGCGGATCCAGGATCTCTGGAATGGGGGTGCTCAGATGAAAGAATGCGCGCGAAGCGCGCGAATTTTTTTGGACCACGCCCCTTTTTAATGAGCCACGCCCACAATTGGGCGTGGCGGTGCTCTTTAAATAGAAATTTTAGCCACAGTTCATGGACACTTGTAGAGAAGACTGTCGATCATCGTTTGTGTTCGTCTAGTTATGATATGATATCAACAGAAAATGGTTTGTATAATTAATAGTGAGTGAGATTCACTAGGCAGCAGCATCATGCCAGTGCAATAGGCTAATTGCTGACTCAGTGTCTAGCCCAAGGGGGGGGGGTGCAATAGCACCCCATGCACCCCCCCTGGATCCGCCACTGTTACGGATGACAGTTTGCATCTAGAAATTTTCGCGAGTAACAAGCTATTTGTATCTCCGCAAGGGAAGCAGCTATGAAGCTGAAACGAAACTGAAATTATAGCTAACATGATGATAGAGACAGCTGTCACAACATTGAAGCGACCTTCCCGTCGCGAAAGTCAGGCAATGGCCGCCATTGTCACGAACTCTTGTGTCAAGTTTTACCTAGACAAAGGGGTCTAGTCTACTTTCTACAGCTTATTTATGAAATACTTAACTTAGTCCAGTGCTGGAGTTGGTTCCCAAGTTCATAGATCCTTCACAGAGGGAAAGCTACACAAAAGAAGGTAATTCACGCCAAGCATAATGGCGGACCAGGTCATTAACATGGCTTTCTAGCTGCTTTCTGACAGGTGGCCTTCAAATTTACACCAACTCCAGCCCTGCCCAGATGTCTGAGACACTTCCTTACGGTCAAAAGAGAAGCCATCTACACGAAGGTTGACGCAGAGTTTTCATTTGCAGTTTGCCTTGGTATGCTTCATTACTCAGTATGGGAAATGCCCGTGCACACCCATAACCTTAATAAATAATGTGCGCTTAATAACCAGAGTTTACGGTACTCTTGTCCCAAGCAATCACTCAACAATTGTGCATGGGCAGTGGTGAAGCACACAATGTATTCCACGCTCCCCTCCCTTCGGAACTATAATATATAGCATAGTTTTTAGCATCAAATGTGCGCATGTAATAATATAATACATGGATGTATATTACAGGTAATACTGCCTAAGACTCTAAAGGGTCGTATTTACCACACTTCAGTCGTCATTCACTCATCTCCCAAGATTAGAATCATCTGCTCTGGAGGAGCTGATGATTGGCCTGAGGATGGTGATGATCCACTTCCCATTGCACAGACAACTATGGTGGAGTTATGTAAGCTAGTACATGACATTGTACAACTTTAGCATGACAATAAGCTCCCAGTCTGGCAATGTGTATGTATGTGTGAGTATGTGTGGTTGGTTTGGAACAGAAGATTTAGCTTGCTAGACATAATCAGTGTCCTATCTTGTAAAGAAACATAGAATATAATAATATGGTACAGTATAATTGACTTACATGTATGCATAGGCTTCTCAGAATGCGCTGAGAATTTTAAACTTTCTAGAGGTTCATGGTACAGCATAATTGCTGTGAAATTGACTAAATTTACCTGCATATGTTTGTTTCAGCATGCAGTGGCGATCACCCAGCTGAGTGGATAGTAACAGATGTCAGTCAACTTGGAGAGGGGGACAGGCTACCAACTCGCATCAAACTCACAATGGGTAGGCTGACGTGTTATGTCATTGGGATACTTGCATGTTAGCTTCCAGACTAGCTAACAGTAACTAATAAGGGTGTAGGTGTGGCAAAGTTTATTACCATAGTGTCCCAGGAAAGCACCCATGTAGCGTAAAATGCCAATTACCGACAGGTACACCTATTTGGAAATACGGGTATTGATTATCAACATAGGGCCTTAGTACAGGCAGTGGGCATGGCACGCTTTAACAACTTCTTGTGGTCTATCGTGATTCACTTGTCTGCTTCAGACTGGATTTTGAAGGTACATTTTGCTCCATTTGTGATAAGGTGACCCTCACAGTGTCTTACATGTACTTTCTAAATACCGGGGCAAAGACGTGATGGTACCGTTCCCAAGTCACTTCTGCCAAGTGTGAGAAATTGGTAAAGATCGAACAAGCTCACCTTTGAACATGCCTCCAATAGTTAGAGCTCATGATTATGTTCCTGCTACAGTAATAGTATTTATTTTCTTACTCTTGGATTACATATACTGTGATGTCAGAGCTCCAAGTGACCATAATTGACCATAATTGTTGTATTGAAAGTATACAGCCGGGCTGCTGATTATACATACCGACTAACTGGCATTTACAAATAGAGTATAGGTATCACACATTCGAGTCCGATTAAGCAAATAGTTGTACTAGCAATAGACAAAATTAGACAAGGCAAAGCCGAGTCTAATTTGGACTATTGCATGCAATAACATTTTTATCAGCAGCCTCGTGAGACTTCGGACACTTGTAGCCCTTGCAACGACCTATATATCTTTTGGTCCAAGTTCAAAGTTCAGGCGATATTCTTATGCAACAGCACACACGTGAGAAAATTATAGGTCAGTAATTGGCATTTTATGCCCATGACCAGATTTCAACACAAAAGTATGCAATGTATATCCAGGTAAACGTCCATATAGGCCAAAATCGTAAGATATGTTTCAGCACCCACGATTGCTTATGTGGGACTCTATAGTACCACATCCCCAAGTAGCTAGATGGCAAGTGGCAAGTGGCAAATGGCAAATGGTAAATGTGTCATGTGCTGTGTATTTACACATTATCTTGACTTGCGGCTGGGGATATGACAACTCCCGTAATCCTTATCATTGCCATTAATTACTAATTAAGGAGCCTTAGTTTGAAGCTAGCTATTCGAAAGATCCATTCTGCTTACCATGCACATTGATATTTGTCCATGCACATGCACATTATAGCAAACGGCACAGAAAATGCCCTATACCTGTTGATGTTTAATGTGGCATGAACAGGGTATATACACACTGTGCATGTCTATAGACTTGTGTTCAAACAGCCAACTCCAGAAAGGCATTGATAGATTGATTATCTCGTTAAGAGATGTTAGCATTAGCTTGTAGGATTAAACTCAAACAGGGTGGCTTGGGTTACTAACAGCACTACAATCATGGAAATATTGCCCATGTGGAGAGATGATTTACTTTTGCCTTGTGTAGAACAGTGTAGGTGTGTGTCTGTGTACAGTGGCCTACAATGCACACCAGTACAACCACTGAAGCATGCCAACCACCATGTCTTGGAGCTTATTGTGGAAAGCCATGCAAAGATACCCTCAAGTACCCACCCAGCACTACTGCGGTTAGTGTCCATTGTCAGTGATAGTCATGCAGCTTTTAACTAGCCCTCCACAAGCAGGGTAGGTGTCATTACAAGTATGTATCAGAAACACTGATTACTCTAAGAGCTGATCCATTATTTATTGGTGTATTATATTACTATGGTAACAACATTTAACGTCACTAAGACCATTCTCCAGTAGAGAATCCATAGTCAAATCATGTTCAAAACCTATCAAAACAGATCTATGCAGCCCATAATAGTGTACAATGTCTGTATGGTGGAGCATTGGTATCAGGGGCATAGCCAGGAGGGAGCACAGGGGGCATTTGCGCACCCCCCCCCCCCCCCCCCCCCCCCCCCCCATTTCCCCAGAGTTGTGCAATAAATATCACTTCTTCCCACCAGAGTCAAAAATGATCACAGAAAGGCTGACTACAAAGCTTAATAATAATAAACAAACTTTCGAAGCTATGCTTCAATCGAGCGGTGTCTAACCTCGAATTTCAAGACTGAGAGGAGTTCAAAGCAGGCAAGCCTGATTTATCACATCCACTATACATCCCTACGCTTGCTTTTTGAGTATATGTGACCCTCCACGAGGAAACCAAGCATAATGCGCTGGATATCAATCTGAGATACAGGCCAAAATAGTTGCCCAAGGTGATAATTATCGTTTCTCACTTTTTGGTATAGATCGATAGGGGAATCATTCCTATACACAAAAATCTGCTTTGTAGCTTCTAGAATGCTATACTTACCGAGTTATGGCTCGAAGAAGTCGGCCAGGTAGCTAACATTGATCATCCATGATGCGGAGCCATTGCCGTAGTTGCAGCAAGGCAAGCACGGCAGCTGCACAGAAAAAACTCTCCAGTCACTTCTTTCTTCGATTTTGTATACTAATGATCTATAGACACGCTTTCTTTTCGTTCTTTTCCATCGAAACGCCGGCTGCTGCTCTCTTTCCAACGTTTTGGCAGCCATCTAGCTCACTGACTTAGTGGGCAGGGCCACTTATTAACCATAAACAGCGAATATACGGACTTCCGTGTGCAACGTACGTAGCAATGTTCATTGCATTTTTTTGCAAAACTTTAGTACGGGCGATCCAGGTATATTTTTGCTCATATCTCCATGACTACAAGTCAAGACAACTTGAAAGTGGTGAGCAATAACTAGAGACTAGACATCATCAGGAGTGTATGTACCTTCATACCTTCATGGCTTATGGAATATGGTCCCATCTAGAATCAAGATTTGGGAGGGGAGGGGAACCCGTTGTAAATTATAATAAACATTGGGAAGGGGGTCTCTGAATTGTGATCCATATCATACGAGAATCTGATGTGCACATGCATGTATGACGTGTACTATACAGTCTATATTGAGATGCATGTCCAGAAGTACATTTGTTTAGAAATTTGAATTTGTGGTGCACGTACGTACATGTATGCCAATGAGAGCTGATAATTATGCACAGTACGGGCAACCACTAAACAGATAGGCAATACCATAAATTTTGATAGGAATCATGTGCAGGTTTATCTTGGCTACACGTATGTTTAGTTGGAGCTGCTGTTTTAGCTTCACTTGGGTACCTGAATCAAGGAATTGACCCAACACCATAATGAATAAAAATATTGAGCAGGTAGATGCTTTTTGCCCGGGAGATATCGAAGCTACATGTACTGTATGCATGGCGATCAACTAATTTTCATGGGGTGCTATTTTTTTGTTATTTTTGTGGTTGACTTGGCAGTCACGAACTTTCCATGTAGTGCCTGTAGTACACCAGAGCTGGAACCAGGATATTAAGTTTTATACAATGTACATGTATCTTGGCACCATTTGCCTATACTAGACTATAGTTTTATGAATGCAATTAGCTTTGCTTACCTCAGTACGAAGCAGATGCAGTGCTTCTAACATTTATGAAGAAAATCTGCAAATATCCAAGTTTCGAAGGCACTTTAGCTGCCTCAGTTGCTCCTGTCAGGGGTGGATCCAGGGGGAGGGGATTCTGGGTTGCAACCCCCCCCCCCCCCCCCCCCCCCCACTTATAATAATTATGCATTACTATTGTACTGCTTGTTGTCCAGATGCATAGCTTCATCACAGTTTGACTTGAGTGTGGTTTTACAACTTGTTCAGAACTAACCCAGTGATAGTACCTTGCCTGGGTTTTGCACTTGTCAGAGTGCCTATTACAGTGTATACATGTAGATGGCTATGCTAAAAGTAATTAAGATGGGTGTAGTTTAATTAACCCTCGGCGCATGCACCGCAGGGTTACAGTAGTCATTCTGTGTGTGTGTCTATCTGTTTCCAAGCTAACTGCTACATACCTAATTTACGAGTCCAAAGTGTAGTGTTATAAGGTTCCGTATGGTGTTTCAAAGGCATAATTTATGTGGATTTCTCCGAAAACGCTTTGTTTGCCAGTTTTAGCGTCATTTGCCGATTATAAGCTTCTTGACTTTGACCCAGCTAGCGACAGCATGACTTTACACGTACGTATAAATAGAATGGTGTACATGTATGTCACGCACGATACTCAATATGTACGTCTATTAACCCTTGGTGCATGTGCTTTAGGCACAGTTGCAAAAAATTGTCAACCCTGGTCACTGCCGCCGCCTTCCTTGTTCAGTTCACTGGCAAGCTTTTGATGATCATGGGATGACAGTGCAGAGTTTGATACAACATACCAGGGTTGTTGCTGCGCAGCTGTGAGCCGTTGAACCTTGAACAACACTGCTATGTACATTGTAAGTATAACTCATCCCCAGTCCTTAATGGCCTTGCCCCCAGCCATTTACTCCCTTTTCTGCGCATGCAATACCGAATGGTGTAGCTACTGTCATGCAACGCGCCAAGGGTTTTGTGCTCAAGAGTATGCACATATACATGTATGTACATAAGATACTTACCCATAATCATAATAATATTAAATTTTATTACTATACAATGTAGGTTCAAATGGTGGTACGCCTCAAGATGATGACTCATCAATTCCCATCGGTATGTACATGCATGTACTTGTATGATGCACATAATAACTGTCTGCAAGGTATATTATTATTCAGGAGTTTTTGTTAGTTGTGGGGATTCATAGTAAACCTTAACTGGTGGTGAACCTGGGATAAATCAACGGTTAGTAAGGGATTTCAGGAGGGAATCTAGGGGTGTATGGCTACTGTTCTACCCCTTGATACCTGGAAAAGTATACATTTACCCATAGCGTAATGCATTGGGGTTTAATATTGTGCGTGACCTTCAACCACTTGGACAAGACTGTGTACAACATACAGAACTAATTTTCCAAGAAATACAATCAAGCGATTGCCTTTATTAGTATAGCCTACATGTGGCTAGAGTAACTCTTCTACTCTTGTTTGATACATTGAGAAAAACTGGAGTCACCAAATTGAATGTTAGGTACATGTACATGTGAGATAGGACCTTGTATGTCTGCCAGCACTTTTCAAAATGGATCATTTCAGTAATGGACATTTGAGCACTCCAAATTAATTCTGTACATCACCCAATATAGCATACGCTGGACAAAATTTTAATGTATACGCTAATTAGTTGTGCAATAATAGACATCAGAACTTCCCGTATACAATAAGACCACTGTACTGGCTTAGTTAGGAACTGGAGCATCAACCTGTGTGTTGAAGGTTTAAGCTTGCAAAATGTGAAAAGTTCATTCTGTGAGCAATCCTTCCAGCGTGGCGTTATATAACATGTAGTATCCGGGGTATCTGTACATACATGTAGTACACAGAGTTTGATGATGTGTGCATATTTGTGGTCAGCTAACATTGTATGGCCTGCATGCATGCTTAAGCCAATGTTATTAGCCACAGTATGAATATCATGTATCCTGCTGGCTATACAATGTAGGACACAGTCAACTGTACATATATTTACACTACTGCAGTACAATGTTTATGCTTACATGTTGGTTGGAGGAGAGGGAGAAATATCGTATAGCGGGAACATTCAAGGGACTCGGAAAACTTTCATAGATCAGTAGAAAGTGAGCATTTTGTGGTGAAAACTTTCACGGAACGCTAAATTAATCGTATAATTATGTGGGTGGGGCATGCCTAAATTTTCTTAGAGAAAACTTTTGAGGATGGCTCTCAAACAGTGAAATTTGTGAAATCTTTCTCCCTCAAAAGTTTCCTGCTATACAGTATAGAGACAGATTCCGTGACATAGTTATTTCAATCCAAGATGAGCATTAATTTATCATACTGCTTTTATATAATAATATGAACACTTGACCATAATATCCCTAGTAGCTACACAGTGTAATGGTGCGTGTGGTAAAAGGTCGCTTCACAATGATGCGTGCCATATATAGCGCAAGGCTAGCTTTATTTATCCGTGGCATTACGTAAGCCAAGAAAAACACGTGGAAGTGAACCATGCAGCAGTACTTCTCAGAGAAAGTAGCGCTCGGTTTATAATGTATTTGCTGGATACACGTGTAAGATACTCTACATATATACATGTACTTACCGATTTTCAAGCCCCAGAAAGGCTCCAGCGAGCGCGAGGCCCTAGATTTTCTCATAGTTACCTCATAGGTTGCATCATAATTTCATCATAATTTCGTCATAATTTCATCATAGATTATACCATAATTACCTCATAACCACAGAAAAGTAAATTGCTACTGGGGATATAATTATAGTCAGTCTACCATACCTAAATTTCTTTTTCATGTGCTCCTCCATGAAATTTCACTCCCATGCATAACTACAACAAAATTGTCCATGCTGGGTAGTTTCCATTTGTATGTGTTATAGTAGCAATGATTATCTATACCATATAGCCGGAAAATTTGGCGGGAATTGAATTTGGCAGGTTGGCCTCAACCAGCGAAATCAAGAATATTGGCGAATTTTAATTTGGCAGATAGCCGAGTTCGATATAGCCATGCCCCGAATCTGCCGCCTGAGCGTACGTGCGTGCTTGAGATAGTTATGGGCCAGTTTGATCGAGTGATGTAGAGTACTATGTACAAAGGCATCATAGTATTTTGACTTGAACCATAATGGTATGAGAGATTGTCCTGCACTATAGCCAAAAGAGAAATTGAAAAAATGCCTCGAAGGATCAGTGCGCGGTGGAAATGATTCAAGCGAGCAATAATACTACATGTATATCAACAACTGGATACTGAGCTACATGTAGTGCAAAGACCACACCCACCAATTTGCTTTGTGATCACAGTTTTAAATTATAAGAATGACATAATATTGGCAGCTTTTATTTGGCAGTTGGCTGGCTAATCTGCCAAACCGTCAAATTTAATTTCCCATAAATTTTCCAGCTATGAGGTAGATCCATTCAAAAGCGTGCCCCTATAGAGCCCCATCAAAAAATTTCTGATACTACATAATAACTAGAGCTCTGTAGAGCACATACCCCGCACGCTCTGTAGCCACTGTAGCGCTAGCATAGAGCTGTTTTATGACTTGACGACCCTTTCCAACACTGAACTTGAGCATGTGCAATCGCATTAGCATCATATTGTGCCAATGGAGTGGGTGTGGTCAATAAACCACAGGCATGCTGAACAAAAAATGCACGATTAGTAGCACTAGTAAGCCTTTTTGAGCATTTTGAAGCTCATATAGACAATTTTTTCATTGATATCTATCAATAATATTGATTATGCTTATAGCGCACACAGATGCCTAGAACTCGAGATCTGGCGATTTTTGTGCCGATGACAACAACAGACGGACAAACCGATTGCTTTACCCCTTGCGCGTGCGCACGGGGTAATTAAATATATGTAGCATGCAGGTTGTTGATTGATATATTACTCTACAGGGTAATGAGGTATGGTAACTGTAATTATAATATTAACTGATAATCACAGAATTCAATGAGAGTGACAGAAAGAAGATAACAATAGATGGGCGACGTGGAAAGATTGCTGTTGAGTGTTTTGAGCCGTATAGCATCAACCGTGCAATCATACCCCGGCCAGTGAAGTTTAGTTTTGGAGTAGTGAGGCCAAACACCACGGAGAAGTTCAGATGTATTTCCTCATATGATATGGAGCAGTTTCCTCACGGTATAGCTTTGATCATCAACAATGAAGTCTTTACTTCCAAATCAATGAGAAAAGGGACTGCTATAGATGAACGAAACCTCACACACATCTTTCGTTACCTTGGTTACAAAGTGGAAGTCCACAGGGACCAGAAAGCCCTGGAAATGCTAGACATCATGATTGAAATAGGTACGAGGAGCCATGAGATGTATGATAGCTTCGTCTGTTGCATTCTTTCTCATGGAATAGAGGGTCATGTTTTTGGGATAGATGGAGAGAAAGTCTCCCTTCGTGCATTGACTGAGAAAGTGGATGCTAGGAACTGTCTCACGTTACGTAGCAAACCAAAGCTCTTCTTCCTTCAGGCTTGTCGTGGAGAGTTGAAAGAAGCTGCTGTCAATATCTCAACAGATTCAGGTGAAAGTATGCCACCCTGTTCCCCTCAACTATTACCCCATTCTGGAGCTCCAGCGATAGCCACTGATTCTAATAATGAGATCCCATCAGCAGCTGACTTTTTCTTTGGTCATGCAACACCTCTTGGATATGTGGCTTGGAGAGACGAGGATCATGGCTCTTGGTTTGTCTCTGAGTTGTGCCGATCTCTCTGTGAGATGTATCGCTATGCCCCTCTGGATAATATCATGAACGAGGTGCGTAAACGTGTTGCCACTGGAAAGGGGTATAAGTATGTTGGCTGTAGGGTATCTTCAGAAAGCACCACACACTTGCTACAGAGTGTTTTTTTCTAATCTCTATTTTCTATTGTCCCACATGTTAGCAAACTAATTTTTGTGTGATTAAATTTTGAACTTGATGGTGTAAACATAAGGTACTTGTAGCATAATATAGTACTAAGTCTTGGCTTTCCCGGTCTATATACAGCCCTGTCTGTATTATATAACTAGTATCAGCTATTTCATTCATAACAGTACTCATTGATTTGTGGTTAGCTACACAATAATAATGTTATTGGTATTTATACTACTTCAACAGTCACCCCATAGCTGCTCAATGTCACTGTCCATTGTCACCAGCATCTAAGTTGTGTTGTGAACAATACATTAAATTGCTGTTGCATATTGTAATAATTACAGATAAGCAGTTAATATGCTATTATGCTACTCAGTGTTAGAATCTGATTATTAATTTTATTAGCTATTACCCCACATGCATAGCAATGGGTACATGTAGCTAATTTAAAAGCAAATTGAATCGGTTTTGTGTATAATAAATTATTGTCTCTGTAACAACTTTATGGAATAGGATTATTTCAATACGGTACAGCAATACTAGACTGATAGCAATATCGTTCAACTACTCATGTTCAGTCATGTGACTATTACAATGTCATAATATTATAATACTAAGTAAGGCAGCATGTACGTACAAAGTATAGCGTGTGCATTAATTGTTACAGCAGTACTAGTATAATAGTAAAATATTATAATATTATTATAATGATATTATAATAATATGAACCCTTGACCATCTCCCCAGTAGCTGCACAGTGTAATGGTGCATGTGGTAAAAGGTCGTCAATAGAATGCGTACACATCGATCGATGCTGGCCCCAGAAATCATGGAGATGGCGTCTAAGATCGACTCTCAACCTTGATAGCGACAAGTTTCGATGCTTCAATCACAGAGACGAACTCGACAACACAGTATTCCTTCAGGTTGGTCACGCTGCTGCAGTCGCGCGCGGGCCAGCCCCTTGTACAATTGTGGCAGTGATGCGTGCTATATATAGCGTAAGGCTAGCTTTATTTAGCCATGGCATTACGTAAGCCAAGAAAACACGTGAAGTTCAACCAACAGTACTTCTCAGAGAAAGTAGCGCTCAGCTTGTAATCTATTCGCTGGATACACGCGTAAGATACTCTACATATTTACTGATTTTCAAGTCTCAGAAAGGCTCCAGCGAGGCCCTGAATTTTCTCATAATTACCTCATAGATTACCTAAGAGATTACACCATAGGTTTCATCATAATTACACTATAATTACCTCATAACCACAGAAAAGTAAATTGCTACTGGGGAGATAATTATTATAATGATAATAATAATAATATTATTATAGTAGCGATTCCGGATGATCGACCTACATGTGGCAATAAAAGCAGCCATACGAATTTAGCTATGAATATGGAAAATAAATCTCAAACAAACTTTGTTCTTTCAACAGGAAATATACCCATCGAGAGGAAGCTACTGACTCCTTAACCGTATGAATTGCTATTACTGCCACTTTGCGATATCAAGCCAAAAAATTGGGGGAGGGGGGGTTCCCTTGGGGCTGTCCTACTGTATAGGATAGCCCCCAGGGAAACCCCCACTTGGCTGTCAGGTGGCACACTAGTACAAATTAGCCTGCCTAGCCACTATAGAATTTGTACTAGTGTAAACGCCATATGGGACCTGGCTAACTGGCCGGTATACGCAATAGGCAGGTGCATGGCCGTCTTATCAAGGTTGCATGCATTCCGTAGTAAATGCATTGTGGCTATATTAAGGAGGTGATCACCTTATCCAGGTGACGGCCAAGGCAGGTTCCACTGTAATAATATAATTAAATTTTATGGACTTGCTCAGTCAGCTGGTGCCCATTTTTGAATCCGAGCACATGGTAAAACTGAATTGGTTGCTCTCAAGATAGCGTAACTGAGTCTCTTTATGTCTCATATCAATTTCTGTTCATTAATATAATTGGTTCAACTTGCCAAGCATAGTAAGCAATGCATTGGGAATTATAGGGACACTTCTTGAGCATGCATTATTGGATTTTTTGAGCATTTGAGAATAGTATTATGGGCCAAAGAAGTAGCATAATTTGCATTATCAGTGGCATTGCAAGGGACCCCGCCCCCTTTGGCTGCCGTACTAGTACTGTAGAACAGCCCCCAGGGAAACCCCCACTTGGCTGTCAGGTAGCACTTTACAGCGCCCTCAGCCCACAGTTACGTTTGCAACCACTTAGGCCTCACTTCTCCTACAAGCCACACCCCCTAGGCATATTGCAGCCACCTCTCTAATGCAGCCACATATATTTGGCCCAATGGTGACCGCTTTAGACAGGTTCCACTGTATGTAGTTTAGGCATTGTGACAATAGTCATTATTTACTTATACTACCATACTTGCAACTGTGTGTCCTAAAATTCTCAAGATTATGGGCATAATTATCTAGTTGATGCCTATAATGATTATTATCAAATGCTTACACATGCCTATTTAATCAGTAATAATGAAACGATTACCACATCCCTAGTATAATAATAGCTTCATTGCATGTATATGGCAAAGGATCACTATGTATGTAAGTGATATCCTTAAGTTATGCAATGTTACGTAATCGTCAAATGCTTCAAAGTGGCATAACTTGAAAATGAAAACCTATGATAAACTTTAAAATATATCTAGAATCATTTTTCATATTCACCTGTATCTGTGCCAAATTTATTTGTAGGCATGTAGAAGTAGAGCTGAAAATTTTCCTTGGATAATCGGTGAGGGATGTGCTTTGACCAACTGCATCTCCTCGGTTCC
This sequence comes from Cliona cf. orientalis, assembly GCA_963930775.1. Lineage (NCBI taxonomy): Eukaryota > Metazoa > Porifera > Demospongiae > Clionaida > Clionaidae > Cliona > Cliona cf. orientalis. The sequence goes on from OZ005695.1 coordinate 4,493,409, forward strand.
ATGTTTATCACCGAGATGCCTATACAGAGTACTAAGCTATTGAGACTGATATAGCATAGATAATTTAGACTACGCACACTGCGTAGTCTAAACTATTTATGGATATAGTCTCATCCCCAGCCCTGCATGTGTGCGGGGGCTGGGGACGGGACTATCTTTGGCCTTTCTCTTCAACTTGATGCCCAACATCTTGAGGAGATGCACCCCTCACCTATTCCCAAGGGAAATAATCAGCTCTGCCTCTACATTCTTTCAAGCAGCTACTTAGTACATTCTATCCAAAGTCTCTGCTCTGTAAGGGAGTTTACTGTTGGTCATTGAACTGAGCATCAGTCCAAACTCGAGTCCAAATCTCGGTCCACGGTCCAGTCCATGAGTCCAGTCCAGAGTCAAGGTTTACACTTGCCACATAGATACAGCCTATTGTTACAGTAACTATGCATTGCTACACCAACCAGTATCAGGCCCTCAGTCTATACATAAGTGTAGGAACCATGCCCCCCCCCCTATATTTCTGATAGTTACATAGCTAGGCTCAATTTTGTACTGATCATACTGCCTCTGCTATTATAACAGTCTCATTGTGCTCTGGGCGCTACAGCTTTAGGTCGATCTATCAAATGTCAATTTTAGTTAGTATTTAGGGCCAAGCATTTTAATGTAAACCTATAAGGCTATAGAAGCCCAAACAAATTGCTATACTTAGGGTCAAGTGTTTATACTAGAGCAGGGCTGTTTTCTCAATTGAATTATTGTGAGAGTATGGTTTCCTGGTTGAGCACAGTCAGTACAGTGCTGACAATTTTATATCCTAGCTCTAGCCATAGGTCACTATTTTTATAGGATCAAAAAATGAAGACTTTCTTTCTCTCCTCCATCTTAATATTTGGAGTGATTTGTGTGCTAGCCGAGACCAAGAAGGATGTGGTCTATTACGTCTCACCAACAGAGCCTCTCAGCTCTTGCCCTGGAAACAGCAGCTGCCCACCTGGTCAGCGCTGTTACACAATGGATAATCTAACCGAGCATAGTGGTGAGTTCTTTTCACCAGACCATGTCAATGTAACACTGATATTCATGTGTGGAGTCCATAACTATACAAAGGACTTAACTGTACAAAATCTCCACTCATTTGTCATGAAAGGAGCTACAGAATCCAGAGAGAATGTCATCATTGACCATCAGTTTGTTCCCAAACCCAAATGTACAGTTATTCTGTTCTTCAATGTAAGCTTTGTAAACATCATAGCCCTGACAATGAGATTTCCTGTAATAAGTGTTGAAATGAGCCACATTACAGTTGAGAGTTCCAACCTCTATGGCTATCGTGGCATAAAGGAATGCACATCGTTCATCAATATTACAGGCAGAGGCTCACAAGCTTTACTGGACAACTGTACATTCAGAGAAAACTGCTATATTAGGAGCAATTTTAGTGATGGGATATTTGTGAACAATAGCATATTTCAATCTTACAGATATCAAGTTCATGTAATCATTGCAGCTTATTCTAGTGTAATAACATTAACAGGTAATGTAAGCTTTACTGACAGTACTACAAGAATCCCATATTTATTCGGTAGAGCAGTGTTTCTAGGAACCACTCACTCTGACCTCAAATCTTCACTCATCATCACAACTGGTGCAACTGTGCACTTCGTCAACCTAACGTGTAGCAATGATTCAATATGCACTGGTGGGGGAGGAGCAGTGTCTGGGCATAATGCAATGTTACACATCGGTGCTAAGGCAAGGGTGGTCTTTACATCTAATTCTGCACATTGGGGTGGAGCAGTGTCCATGCAGGATGGGACGATCACTGTAGGTGCTGAATCACATGTGACATTTACACACAACCGTGCAATCAAAACTGGTGGAGCAATTTGGCTCAACAGTGCAACATTGATTGTTGACAGCGGAGCAAACCTAGTTTTCAGCCACAATTCTGCATCTCTTGGAGGAGCTCTAGGGTTGCAGAATTCAACTGCTCATGTGAACACAAATAATATCGAATTTTATGACAATAGAGCATCATATGGAGGAGGGGCAATACGCTTTACTTACGGCACCATGTACATCAACACCAATAAATCAGTCAAGTTCATAATGAACTTTGCACAAGTGAAAGGTGGTGCAATTTTTATACAAGCAGGTGTCCACACCTCTATTGTTGTTGGTAATTATTCCAAATTACTCTTTTTCAACAACACTGCGTTTCAAGGAGGTGCTCTCTATAATATCATGCCTTCATTAATCATGACCACAGTGGGATATCAGTCAAGTACTCAGTTTGTCAATAACACGGCATTAGATGTTGGTGGAGCAGTGTATTCTCAGTCCTCAACACCATGTATATTCACAATCACAGGCTACTCCGAAATATCTTTTATAGGAAACTATGCACAACACGGTGTTGGTCACCACATGTATGGAGCAAGTGTAAGGGATACTTCATGTTGTACTCAGTCTGTAAGTTTCGTGAATGAACAAGGACAACCTCACTGTTTTTATCCAGACGAAACACCTGATGGGTACCTTGCTATCTCCTTTGATCCTGACCTCAATAAGACCCTATCTCCGGTATCCTCTGCTCCTCAGCGTGTGTGTCTCTGTGACTCCAATGGTAAACCACAGTGTGTAAATATTTCATATATTTTCACCAATACCAGCGTTTATCGTGGTGAAACCATCACATTCCCTACTTGTATAGTGGGTTATGACTTCGGAACTACAGTTGGTACAATCTATGCCAGATCTCTTTATTCAAATTTTCTCACAAAACAAGACAAATGGCAACTGGCAATCTATAGTGCAAAGTGTGTTCCTTTCAACTATACAGCCAGAAGTTACTCAAAACATGATTATGAACTTTTATTGTTACAAACATCATCTCTGCCAGTATCTGCTTACATTAGCAATGAATCAAAAGAGCATGATTTCCTTAAATATAAGTACGAAATCAGGAAACAAATATTTGACTATTTTTCACATAACCAGCTTGGTTGTATCGATACTGACCTCCTAACAACCCCAGTTTTCATAAATATCACCTTACTCCCAGGCTGCCCTCCAGGACTGACTCTAAATCATGATGAAACCACATGCAGCTGTTATCCTGTCTTGGCTAATAATGGCTTCAGTTGTTTAATAAAAAATAAAACAGGTCTCCTGCATTGGAATGGCACTGTGTGGGTGAATGCAATCTTCAATGATAGTCATAGTGCTGGTATCATGTACAACAGATTCTGTCCACTACTCTACTGCAATTCAGGTAACAAGACAGTCAACATTGGTAATGATCCCAGCAAGCAGTGTGCCTCCAACCGAACTGGCATCCTGTGTGGTGCCTGCATGGACAGCTTTAGCCTGGCAATTGGATCTTCTCGGTGCATAGAGTGCCCCAACAGTCATAACGTGGCACTCCTGATTGCCTTTGCTGCTGCTGGTATCCTGCTTGTGTTCTTTATCCTTGCACTCAACCTCACTGCCACTCAAGGACTCATTAATGGAGTCATCTTCTATGCCAACATTGTATGGGCCTACAAAATGATACTCTTTCCCGTGGACATCGGAGAAAATTATTTATTCACATTTCTTCAAGTTTTCATTGCCTGGGTCAACTTGGATTTTGGAATTGAGACTTGCTTCTTTGTTGAATTGGATGCTTACTGGAAGACGTGGCTACAGTTTCTATTCCCACTCTATATCTGGGCCATCGCTGGTATTATCATTGTCGCTTGCCGCTACTCCTCTCGCCTCACTAATCTCATCAGTGGCAGAGCCGTTCCTCTTTTGGCCACACTCTTCCTTCTATCTTACATGAAGCTTCTTCGCACTGTGGTAGATGCCACCTCAGTTGCAGTGATAGCACAGTACCCACAGAACACCTCCTTTGCTGTGTGGTACCTCAATGGAAACCTACGCTACTGCCAACACCCTCACATTTACCTTTTCGTAGCGGCCATTGCTACTCTTGTGTTCCTGTGGCTTCCCTACACACTCCTGCTTCTGTTCATTCAGCCTTTGAGGAGAGTGTCTCATCTAAGGCCACTCAAGTGGATCAACAAGCTAGCCCCTGTCTACGATGCTTACTTGTCTCCTTTGAAGGATAAGCACCAATACTGGTTTGGAGCAATGCTTCTTATTCGAGGAATACTCCTGGTTCTGCTCACTATAACTTCAGTGGACAATCCAGAACTGAACGTGTTCGCATTGTTCCTATTCATAGCTTTCTTACTTTCCTTCGTATCGATCAAGAATGTCTACAAGCGAATAAATGTGAGAGTTCTAGAAAGTGCTATCTTACTTAACCTCATCATCTTGAGTGCTGGAACACTGTATAGGTGGGAATCTACTGAATCAAGATCAAAATTGCTTATTGTTTCAATTGGAATCGCCTTTGCTCAATTCTGTATCATTATTGTGTGGAGTTTGATCAAGCTTTGTTTCAGTGTTGGTTGGAGGTGCAAACAAAATCAAGGTCAAGGCGTCATCAATGAGATCATCGATGATGATGATATCGTTCATGAGAGAATTGAAGATCCTGAACTTGAACCGCTGATCGATGATACTCCTCGGCCCATTACCATGTCAGCTGCTAAATACACAAAATGAAGCAACTACCAAAATAAACTCTAGCTGCAAATATTTTTGACGGATGATTTTCTGCTATAGACACATGAATTTTAATTTTACCTTTGCCATTGGTCTCTGTACTATAATTATAGTAGCTACTAAAATTATGTGACTAATTGTTTAACTTAGTGAATCCTCCCCTTATAATCACATAATTTTGTTTTTACTACTGTATATAGCCTAATTTGGTTTTGCACAAAAGATGAAAAATTTTCGTGCCAACTGCAACTTATATTAGCTACATCTCTTTAGAATAATAATAATGTTCATGGGAGAAAAACGTTTGTTGTCCAGAAAATTATAAGTATGACCCTTTGTTCCATGAGAAAGGATGCAACAGACGAAGCTATCAGATATCTCAAGGCTCCTCCTACCCAATTTTCAATCACAATCTTTAACATTTCCCGGGATTTACAGTCTTTGTGGACTTCCGCTTTGTAAGGAAGTGTTATTTGACTAGTCTACAGCTACTAACCATACTCTCACCTATGCTATAATAATGTTGACAACCTATGTCATATAATATTATAGCAACTCTCTCCCCATTGTGGAAAAGTTGCTTGCATTCTATGCTTAGCCTATTGCTGTATTGTGTGTGGGAAAGATGGAGAGAAAGTCTCCCTCCATGCACTCAAATATCTCTGCTTCCAGATACTATAGTACAAGGGCAACATAGACATGCTCAAACACCCTTGTTGGACATCACTTAGTAACCAAGGCTTTATACCAGAGGGGTATGGGTGATCACAGGGTAGGCCATTGACGAGAGGGGTCATGGGCCAACACAAGACCACTGTAGCTAGTACTTTGCAGTGTGCATTTACCTTCTGACTGATCTGAGAGTTCAAAATGGGTGCTACGAACTGCCTCATGTTATGTGGCAAACCAAAGCTTTTCTTCCCCTTCAGGTCTATCATGGAAAGTTGCTATCAGAGTCTCAATTCAACAGATTGGGCCCCTCATGCAACATCTCTCAATCAATGAGATATTATGTGATCTGGTAGCTCCTTGAGATTCACATTGTCACGGTAACTTCCACTATAAATATTAATGACATTGTTAGACTATAGCTAGTTGCAATACATATAATTGAGGCAATTGTTCAGTAGCTATGGGATAAAAAGACTACTGCATTAATTTTCATAAAATTTCTGTTAAGGTTATTAACCAATGTTAAGATAATCTCGGAGCACCTCACCAACTTGTGCACAGTCAGCATCTTCCAGTAACTCGAGTAGCCCCTCCCAAGTCAGTGGATAATCTGGTGATCCACTGTCCAGCCACTGTCTCATAACTGCATAGCAACATTCCTCCAAATCTCCACGATACTGTGAGAGTATTGACTCTAAAACTGGATCAGAAATGTCCAACAAATTTCCAATATATCTCCACTTGGGACAAATATTCTGTACGATTCGTAACTTGTGTTGCTTCCCCTGGGAGTCCTTCCACTTGATCAGGGTTAGATTCTTCATGGATACATGATCTGGAACTAAAACAAAATTTTGTCTTTTGTATTATGGCTCTCAAGCTGCTGACCCTGTAGCTATAGCTAATGGATATCAAGTGCTCTAATGGGGTATATAACATTACATGTATATGTACACTACGTATATTAAGGTAAATGTCCCTATTATGAGTCATTTAAGCAAATGATATGCCACATATGTAATTGGAGGGTTATTTTTTGTGGTTAAAATTTTTATGGACTTCCCAATGTGTCTATTACATAGGTTACGAGTGAGATCTCCCCTACTAAAAATGTGATTTAAAAAAAATTATTTGTCAATGCTATTACTGAAGGTGTTATGGGCTGCCTGCTGGTATTATGAGTCACTACTTTCAGTGCCATGAACTCAACCATGACAAAACTTCTTTAACAGATAGGATGTACTTAGCAGCCATCCAGAAGCGAGGCATAGTTGTGAATACTAAATAGGATGGCTAAGTATACCATTTTGTTAAAATGATGCATCGAAGATTGAAAATCTTTCTCTAAGACTTGACATAAAATAAGTAGAAACGTACATGAAAATGCAATTGGGAATGGAAACAATTTATCAGATAATAATATCTCATAAGGCACAATGCGCTGGCACCCGTAATACAGGCTGACTCAATAGGGACATCTACCTTAGCTTCTGCATGAAGAGTCAACATACGTACTTTGTAGTAGGTGTGGTTTAGCTATAATCGGGTGGACTCCAGCTGGCTCTTGTTCTTCTTCCTTCTTTTCTTCAGATGCAGCAGCAACATCTGTAAAAACATCCAGTACCGATTATTAGCTCAGCCAGAGTCTTATAGGCAGGCAGAGGAAGGTATCAGGAGCTGGTCATTATGCATACATTAAGCAGACTAAATTTTATACCCGGCCCACAGCCCATTTCATGAGTCTGGTTCCTGGCCAAGTGCCCCACCTAAGATAAGATCTGCCTGCCAGACCGCATGAGAAGACAAACCATGTAAATATTTTTGCTGAATCTTCATCGCCAGCCCAGTCTGTCCATTATCTTTGAGAGCTTCTGCGAGGGCTTTCCATGTTGGAACACCACTGACTTCTAGAACATCATCTTCTCTCCTCAACCATGCTGCCACCATGTCACCAGGGAGACTGCGCATTCGCTTCAGCTTAGCATAGTTCATTCCCAAGGCAAGACCCACCTGAACAATCTGTTGATCATCTAAGTCTAGTAGATAGCTGCTGATTTCATAGTGGTGCCGCATGCCTATTTGCAAGTACATAATTATAATAATACTAATATTCATGAGTTGGTGTCAATTGTTGTTTTATTCATTAAGATTATCATAATATTATTATTATAGTGATGGTCAATATACTAGCTATATAGAGATGTATATTAATTTTGGATGTTTGTGTCATGGTGTATTACTGTATAGCAACTATTGAAGAAGAAATGAATTCCAAGGTTTGATAGCCACGCACCCATGAAAATTTTCTGCACGAAATTTTGGCATCACCTACAGGATTGATTTCCATGAAGTTTTCTCCCCGCATGCATGCATATACTACTCATGGTACTGAAGCTGAATAGTGGCATTTAACTACGATCTTAACTTAATAATAATTATGTGCTATAGTTCTATACTATAGTAGCTAGCTACTATCACTCTTTCATAGCATGCATGCATTGCATCATTGAGCACTTACCAAGATGAATGTCTTTGTTGCTTTTATGTTCCGAATACATTATCAAATGTTGCTGGACTGTTAGCTGCAGAGCTGTACTTGAGTGCACACTTTTCTGATTCAGATCAGGCTCAATGGTTAATAGAGTAATTAAAGATTCATGTCATATCATGCAGACTATACTGAATCTTCGTGGATCCATATATTAAAGCAAACCTGTTTTATCTGACTCATGATGACATCGTCAAATTTGCGCTTGCAGCGAGCCTAAATATAGACTAATCATGACGTGTGGGAGTTATTTTTAGATCTAGAAGACGTTTACGTATAGTCTATTATGTACTCTTGGTACATGGTATAGTCTATTATGACCTATCATGCGCTATGCGTACAATGCTATCCGTACCCGTGACCGTTCGTGCGGAATGACGTCACAAGACGGGCGCCCGGGCGTGCCATAGCGCGCGCACCGAAACTTCCGGATAGTGCTAGTGATAATGTCAAAAGGGCGTCACGAGGGGCGTCACGCTCTGCATGCTTCATGTATAATAGTGGTGCACTGAATCCCGATATAAAAGGTTGCCATGGTGGTGTAGACGCAATAGTTCAAACAATTGTTGAAAGCTCGAAGCGGAATAATAATCAAACTATAGGCTAAAAGTATGGCAGTGATTATTAATAAACCAAGTTTTGAAGAAAATCTAGGTAAGTTACAAAAGTTTAGCTATATAGCCAAAGTTACTTTCCTTGTTTCAGGGGGTGAGCTTGAAAAGTGACTAGCTATTAACATGTAGGTATGAGAAATCATTATGAAATCAGCCATAAACTCGTGGATTTAGATGATCAACAGATTGTCCAGGTGGGCCTTGCCTTGGGAATGAACTATGCTAAGCTGAAGCGAATGCGCAGTCTCCCTGGTGACATGGTGGCAGCATGGTTGAGGAGAGAAGATGATGTTCTAGAAGTCAGTGGTGTTCCAACATGGAAAGCCCTCGCAGAAGCTCTCAAAGACAATGGACAGACAGGACTGGCGATGAAGATTCAACAGAAACATCAATTTGAAAATGGTTAGAGTGCATACATGCTCTTTTTTCCAAACTGATCAACTTTAATATTATTGAATTGCATAGGAAATGCTGTAGCTTCTATAGACTCTGAATATTCAATGAAGAAACTCGAGCCATCAGTATACATATCCCCTGAAGAATCCACTGTTAAACGGAATCAAGGTATATTTAATATAATATTATGCAGTTGTGTATATAGCTAGTGAATGTCAAAGTGTAGTACGCAACGCTAGAGCTAGAGCCACTGGATGCCACAGTAATTATAGTGCTGTATAATACTGATTAATTAGATCTATAGATTAATATTAGCACTATTATTGGCCCATTTCTTATAATAGTGGCTGAAAACGTATCGATGAAAGAGTTAACCCTGATCAAGTGGAAGGACTCCCAGGGGAAGCAACACAAGCTACGCATTGTACAGAACATTTGCCCCAAGTGGAGACAAATTGGAAATTTATTGAACATCTCGGACTCTTTATTGGAGTCAATGCTCTCACAGTATCGTGGAGATTTGGAGGAATGTTGCTATGCAGTTTTGAGACAGTGGCTTGACAATGGATCTCCAGATTATCCACTGACTTGGGAGGGGCTGCTTGAGTTACTGGAAGATGCTGACTGTGCACAAGTTGCTGAAGAACTCAGAAATGCACTTCATGCCGATCCATAAATGGCAACTTCTTGATAATAATATCATGTATACCAGTATGCATTATTCATTTGTCTTGCACTGTGTCGATCACCTATCAATATTATTAAAATTAATTTTATGATAATTTTATGATCGAGGGTGGAGGGTACGGGTGTGTGTACTTCAGTTCAGTCACGTCATTACCTCACGATCAAGCAGTTTGAACCAGACAGGCCATGGCATCACGTATCCGGTATAGGTACAAGGTGCTAGGTACGGCTATATAGAGCGACTATTATTAAACTATGTATACGTACTTCCGGAAGGAAGGTCAATGCATTACCGGTATTCATAATAATATACGTACACATTAAATTAACCAGGTGGGCGTGGGTAGCAAGCAAGGGACATGAATATCGATGAATATGGCGTATCGATCACTCAGAAACGATGAAACGTTAGCCCCCTATGTAGTGGAAGCCACAGGCACTGGAAAACAACTGGGGACAGGATCATATGGATCAGTGGAAGAGGTTGGAAAATTATACTTGGTCACGGTGTTCCCATGAATTTATATTAAATTTCCCTCAAAGGCTGTGCTCCGAATCAATTGAATAGGGTATCTGCTATCTAATACCACATACACACTTGCAGATAACGGTTAAGGGTCTCCCTTGTGCTGGTAAGAAGATACATGAAGCTCTACTGGATGTAACTAACGCTGGAGTAATGAATATCATCAAGAAATATGTACAGGAATGTCAGCTGATGTCTGGACTTCGTCATCCGAATATTACACTCTTTGTTGGTGTATGTTTCCTTCCAAACTCCACCCTTCCTGTACTTGTGATGGAGAGGCTCAGTGGAAGCTTGGATAGTTTACTGGAGACTATTTCCAACATTCCTTTACCTTTGAAGCGATCAATGCTCGAAGATGTAGCCACTGGACTCGTCTACCTTCACCAGCACAGTCCTCAAATCATCCACAGAGATCTAACGGCAAAGAATGTTCTCTTGACCATGTACTACACCGCTAAGATCACTGATTTTGGGAATTCTCGTATTGTTGATCTACAGCCTGGCCAGCTTGCTAGGACAATGTCTCAGTTGCCTGGCACATGGACATACATGCCGCCAGAAGCACTGGAAGTATCATCTCGATATGGCCCTAGCCTCGACATGTTCTCGTTTGGCCATCTTGCTCTTTTCGTTGCACTTCAGGTATGTAAACTGTATTATAATGCAGACAAAGCCATACATGGCACATACATATGTGCATACCATATTTGCTCGATCAGATGCTGCGGCTACTACTTATTTCATGCCCGAGTTTGTGTGGCGTTTATTCGAGAGCAGCATTTATTAATACCAGTAGCGGCAATCCTTAGAGAAATGGTCGATTGACACCACTGATCTAGGAGATTCTGGCCCCTTTGCTGATGTAGAAGGTTAAAACTTGTTCTAGAAGACTGCTAAGTGTTTATCGTGTACCTGCCATCGAGAACGAGTCGCGAGGCATGTATCCATGCTGCATGTTTCTTAAATAGTAGGTGTGGCGCAGGTACTATTCAAGAGCGGCGACTATTTTGTTCAGCACTTCAGGAGGTGCGGTGACTATTCGAGAACGGCATCTGATTGAGTAAATATGGTATGCGGCATCCCTCTAGTGCAATCCCTAGCACTTCATTGTTACGTTACCAAAATTGCATACTGTCATGTAAGGTCACTGTAGCTTGATTCATTGTTTCTGGTCACCTGCCTGCATGCTTGTTTGTAGCCGCCTCAAATTCATTATGCATTGCTATAGCAAGCCAGCTACATGTAGTCATGCTCCTTGTAAACCACAGGAAGTATGCAAGGTTTAATGGTTACATAATGATATTCATAAAATAATAATGAATAATGACTGGCTGCCCGCATGACAGAGACATGCAAGTATTTAATAAAAATAATAATACTTGGTGATTGAGCCATCATTTCAAGTTCATAAAGTACAGTGTGTATCAATAAGAGCTCCCCTCCTCCATTTTGATGCTAGGCCTAATCCTCCTCCCCCAATATATTTCATCCCTATCAGTCTAATTTTCGCTATTGCCTAACCTGGAAAACTCCATTGGGGTCATTGCACATCCTCAAGGGAAGGTATGACGTTTGCAATTTCTTTCCCCAATTGTATGTTTCACTTAGCCATCCGTAAACTGTTTGCTTTACTTATGTGGGTGATAGATACATGCAGCTATGATCCATGATGAGTATCAAAAACTCTGAAAGTGAAGGTTTAAGAACGATGTATTGCTTAACCACCCAAAATAAAGTGTTACAATGTCTCATGAGTACATACTCTTGAGTATCTGTGTCGGGGCAAGTACATGTATGACTCAAATTCATCCTTGGCACCTTTGAAGTTGACATTAATGACATGCCAAAATTTTAATATAGTTATCAAGTATCAATGACATGTCTAATCAATTTATTATAGTCTGATAGTGTCTTATAATAATGTAGACCTTCAATTATTGAGGCCTGCTGCCAATGGCCACATAATTTGTAAAGGTTTGTTCATTGGTTGTATACTATTAGGTATTTCCAGGTGATCTTCTACATCACACCTATCCTGATCCTGATAATCCTGACAAACTTGTTGGTCGTTCTGAAGTTGAGCGCCGTCAGACATACTTTGATCTGCTACAGAAGAATTTACAAGGAGGACAGCATCCGTTTGTGCAGTTCATTAAGGATTGCTTACACACTTCACCATCAAAGAGGCCCACAGCTAATGAACTGGTGACTTTACTGAAAGAAATGAAGGCTGATATTGAAGGTCCGTCTGGGGAACTGGCAAAGCTTGATGCAATCAAACTGGTGACAACAATGAAAGTCTTGAAGAAGAAAGATGTAGAGGTGAGAGAGAAAACAAGTGAGCTAAAAGCTAAGGACGATGAGATTCAACGGCTACGTCTGCAACTAGAGCAGCAACAAGTAAGTTCCAAATTTTTGTATCCAGACAGTACTTTATGTTCTATGGCAGCCACTACAGCATTGCAAATTATTTCACAGATGTGTGATAGTGTCTTATTTGGGCTGGGATCCGGGGAATCCGATATACATTTACATGTATGCTTCTCCCCACTCCCAACCTTTGAAATTTTCCTCCAGATTGCTTCCGATCATGAGACCACGTGCCATCACAAAGATTTTGCGTAAAGCCTCAAGATAGCTTGCTAGCTATATTCAAAATGCATTCTCTGAATTTCCATCTTTCCATTTCATTTGCACGTGTGAAACTACTCCAGCACCCCCTTACCTAAATCCTAGTTCACCACTGCAATGGCTGTCAGTTTAATATGTGGCAATTTCCATGGGTGGGAGGCTGGAGAGGGGTGGGGAGGGGGGGGGAAATCCCGGGTGTCCCTGGTTCCTGCACTATGATTACGCCACATCCGCATGCACAGCAAGGGTTAATGCAATCAGTTTTGTTCATCGATCTGTTGTAGCCCAAAACTCGAGATCTAGGCATAATCTAAGGGATTCGTAAGTACAACAAAATCTGTCGAAATCGTTGAAAACTTCATTATAATATTAATTATTATATGTTTTGAATTGTCCCACAAGTGCCATAAACACCGAGTTTTTTGGCTGCGCCTATTGACACCATATTTAGCCTCGTGCCCAGGCCCTTTGAGGGGGAGGGGGAGGAGAAAGGGCCTGGTACATACGGGTTGCGCATGCGTTATTAATCACCCTGATTCCTGGTGATCATATTTTCGTTGGATTCCCTTCGCACACTCTAGTATATTAATACGTAAACTATCGTATACTACTTATGGTCGCGAATATTTTGCAATGGCGAGCAGCTTCAATCTCTCTCTGTCATACGCTCTGTCTTGTCTCCGCTTGGAGGGATTAGAGGTAAAAGACAAGCAGCTAGAGGCTATCAAAGCAGTGTACAATTGTAAAGACGTGTTCTTGTGGCTGCCTACGGGGTATGGCAAATCTCTCTGTTACCAGTGCCTCCCCTTCTTGTTTGACCATAAGCTTAAGAGGGTGGATTTGCCCCCTAAGGAAAGGAGTGTGTGTCTAGTAGTCTCACCTCTTGTATCCCTTATGGTCGATCAAGTAGTTAATCTACGAGCTAAAGGGGTTCGAGCTGCGATACTCAGTGGCAATAAGGGAATAGACAAGGTTTTGCTAGCTACAGACAAAGAAATAAGAGATGGTGGGTACTCTCTACTGTATAGTGCACCAGAAGGTATTTTATGTGATAAATGGAGGGAAATGCTGATAGAAGCACCACTATGCAATCAGATGGTCACAATTACCATTGACGAAGCTCACTGTGTAAGCCAATGGTTAGTCTCAATACATATTGATATCGGATCTCGTGTAGCTTACAACTCTTTTATACCTGCCCAGGAGTTCAGATTTCCGACCAAGCTTTTCATCCCTCCATGAACTCAGAGCTATACTCCCTTCAGGTACTCCTATGATAGCTGTCACAGCTACTGTCAATGCATGTACACGTAAGGATATCATACGAAAATTAGACATGAACGGGTGTACATTTATCTATGAATCACCAGACAGACCAAATATATATTACGGTGTTAAGCTACGTACTAATCTTGATACAGATTTGGCCAATGTAGTAGACGACTTGAAAACTAATTCTGTTAAGGCATTGCGTGTTATCATTTATTGCAAATCACTTAATATGTGTGCCGACTTGTATGCACACTTTCTTTACGAGCTTGGTAGTATGAGCTACTATCCACCTGGAGCAGAGGAGACTGCAAGTAACCGTCCTTACCTAAGGATATCATTAATCTGTCTACCTCTTACCACTCATTTAAGTACCATTTACGCTCACAATAATCTTAATTATTATACCATACTACTATACCATACTACTATCTCATAGTTATCTTTATTTAGTTTTGGGTGCACTTTGCTATTAGCTTATTGCTACTTGTGTATCCTGTGCATATTGAAATGCATAAAGTATTATAGACAAAAAAAAAAAAAAAAAAAAAACCGTCTCTTTGGTATGTACCATTCTAGTACCTCACCACATAATAAGGCTGTTATTCTTAAAAGCATGGAAGCATTGGATGGAACAACAAGAGTAGTATTTGCTACCAACGCTTTAGGAATGGGTGTGAATTTTGCAGGAGTTAACACAGTAATACACTATGGAGCCCCACATAGCTTGGATGATTACCTACAGGAAAGTGGTAGAGGTGGAAGGACTGGTGAAAAAGCTACTTCAACTATATACTGGTGCGCTTCAGATGCCAAAAAGTACAAAGAGGCAAAAAATAAGCGCATGGAAGAGACGTTAGCAGTTCGAATATATTTAGAAAACACAACAGAGTGTAGAAGACGTCAGTTATTGAGGTACTTTGATCAAACTGAAGAACATACTGACAATGAAACACTTAATCCTCTATGTTGTGATGTATGCAGGGATAAAAAAGTTTCTAGTCAGAATCATCAGAGTTAGACACATTTCCTTCCTGTAGTCTCCTATATTTTATTGTTTCTTTTATTTTTTCAGAAATCCATGAGTTTAATTTTTCAACTTTTAGGGGTTTAAGGGGATTACTTGACATGTTTTTGAAGCTCTGATGTGTGCGTCCTGGAATTATATCCCATAATTTTTCCCTCATAACCACTTTTGCCACTTTCTGTACATCGTCATCGTCCTTCCTAGTTGTGTGAGCAGTAGAATCAGGGCGGATGTTCGTTTGTTTCTCAAAACGGTCAGCCACGTGTGATATGAAAGTGACTGATCTCGCCACTCGTGTTGTAGCCTCTTTAGTGAAGTTTGCCCCCATATGACTTATTGCTTCCTTGAAAAGCTTGTTGAAGTGTTCGTTGTGCAAATCACATGGGATGTTTTTTCCCAGTCCTCCATGTGTGTTGATAAAACGACCCCACGTCAGCTGCTGTACCAGGTGAGGTGGTAGCACAGCCAACTGTAGCTGCAATCTCAAGGATTCTAAGGAATATTTGGTCCTTCCACCGGCAGAAAAATGAGGCAAAAAAAGACGCCAACATCGTACGTCTCTGATACCATCGGCTTGACCCCAACAATCAGTGAACTCCAATGCCAAGCATGCATAGTGACATAATGTACGAGAATAATCATATTTCTTGTCACCACTTTCTTTGACAGCTTGACAAAGGATAGACTCACCAACCAGGGTATATTTTTCTACAATTTTCATAGATAGCTGTACAATAAACCCTAGCTTCTGCTTGTAGCTCCATCTTTTCATTTCTTGTGAGGGAATACCTTCTGTGTCTACGTCAATCTTAAGTTCTCTACAAGCAGCAGCAACAATGTACCCTTTTAACACCGTAAATAAGGCATCAGTACACGCATGCATATTATCTTCTTTGGGTTTCTTTGCAGCAGGTAGACGTTTTATAAGCGAGAATAGTTGACTGAGGGTGCCATGATCACGAGAACTGTCACTGAATAATACTTTCCAGGTCAACTGCATCATAAAAAATATATAATAATGGTGAAATTATTATTAGAACTATTGACTGTTGTGTGCACTACAAGCTTCAAGGGGGGTGTATGTGAGGGATATTATATTATGTTACTTACTGTCAGAAAGCACATTAGAGCATGCCAATCCTCCAAAACTGGCTCTAGCATCTCCAACCTCTCTGCTGGTGTATCTGAATCCATGACATGCCTTTGAACGCACTTCTGTCTTTCACAAGTCACCTGATCACCTCCAGAGAGTACCTTTTCAGAAAAAGTATCTCCAAGATAGGACTGCATTGTGAGCATAATCTCATGCATATCTTTATTGCAGGTTTCGTTTTTATGCAGAACGTCTATCACTGCTACTTCAGACTTTTCAGACATCTCGTCACTTAGGTTGTGCCTAATGTGCTTAGGGACTATCTTGCTAAAGCATCTTAAAGCTTTTACATGCTTGACAAGAATTCTGCTTACAAGCATAGTAAGATTCCTCTTGATGGCTGCAATGTCGTCTTTATTCGGAAGAAAAGTGCTACATGAAAGGGAGGTCAGAGGTGGGGGTTTGAATGGCTGATCAGAAGCAGGAGGGTTGGGAATGCGGCCTTTCACGACAAGAATGCTATACATATGCTTCAAATGTGATTGATGGTCACTGCGAATATCCCTAACCGCTACTGTCTTGCTGACATTGTCTCCTACGAACTTCACATTCGGAGGGGAAGACTCACTGAGCCATTTGCGTAGCGGTGCTTCATTATTTTTGCTCACATCAGACACAAGCTTTAGCATGGTATTGTAGCTAAGGGTGACATTTAGATGGTTAAGGTACGTGTACACCTGAAACATTAGGGAAATAATGATTTAATCAATGCATGTACACACATGCACATCTACATAATAATTATACATTCACACACACACTATCTCTCTGAAATACATACACACATATAATAATATTATAATATTCATACACACATGGCATGGGTACACGCATACACACATACAGTAATAATATAATACACATAATAGTTATCTGCCAGTAATTGGGGTGGATGAGATGCATTATACACACATACACACATGGCATGGGTACATGCATACACACATACACACGGCATGGGTACACGCATACACACATAATATATTATTATGTACATACATGTACATGTACACACACACTTGCACTGCACACATAATAATTATTGCACATTCATAGTACATGATAATATTATTAGATTGACCACAACACACACACTACCCTGGCCACACCAATCCAACTCACTACATTACACTTGCCTTCTTATGTGCTTGCCCTTTGAACAACAGCAAGGCTGTCAGTGATTGCAGACCACACATTTCTCGATTCCTCTCCTTCAGTAAAACAGCCACAGCCATGCTTATTCCAGGATTGTGCCGATCACCATGCTTGGATGTGTTTCGATGGTCATTGTGCTGGACGATTGTTGAGAGCAAGTGTAGTAGTGTTGGTGCTTTCTTTTGGAGTTCCTCAATACACTGAGCCCACTCAAACTCTTCCATTTGCTCCAGTGGAATATTGCGAAACAATGAGATGTTACTAGGACCTTTACGACACAAATCCCCACATTCATTTGACACGGTATCCAACACTTTCAGCACTATCTCCTCCTTGAGAGGAGCATGACTAAAGACTGCTTTAGCTATCGTTGGTATATGACCACCAGCCAATGCTCTCCCAATCTTTAAAAGATCAGCTGGCAATTCTGCACTATAGGGGGTAGGAAGGTTGGGAGTCTGAACAACGACCTGCATAGCAATAACATAATAAATGTATCCATTAAATACTAGCTTAGTAATTATAGGTACCTGTATATACAGGCATAGTGCTGCATCTAACACCAGAAGCTATTCTTTGCCCCATAGCTGCGTAAAAATTAATTATAATGGTGTACTTGATTGAATGATTTATTAATACAATCACTGTAGGTATACCTGAGCTACGTGCTGTCGAGTTAGCCGGCTCACGAGTCACATTAATCGATGCAGGTTCTGACCTGTTTGTAGATGTATCTGCACCTATTAATTAATCAAACAGTGGAATTGTAGTTATTAGCTTTTTAAGGTGCTATCCATATTAAATTTTAATATGGTTATGGACTCACGATTTACAGAGCTACATGCTGTGGAGTTTATGTGCTCACGAGTCACATTGGTATCACCTATTGAACGGTATCAATAACAGTACTGGTACAGGTCCGGTTTATGTGGACTCACAATTTGCAAATAGCCTACACCTATCCATTCTCTTTGCAGGGGGTCTAACAGAAGCTGTAGAAGGAGAGACCACAGATCCACTAGTGTTCTGTGTTCTCTTTCTGCACCCAACATTCTCTTTGATCTGGATAGCTGTCGTATACAGCTCTTGCCTTCTGTTTTAGTGCTTCCAAATCTCGTTCCAAAGCTGAAAACTTGTTCATGCAACGCCTGCATGCTACACTAGGGCGACCATCGTTTTGGAGGACCGGTACACCTAACATTCTGCTCACTCTTCCAGGTAAGTCCTTTTTTGTGTTGGACAGACTGAATAGTGAAAATCGGTGACTGTAATCGGCTGCCCCACCACATAATCGACAGAGCTGTCTGGCATCCATTGCAAACTAGTCAGTACGTAGCAGCTGTGGATATGGGATCGCGGTAAACGCGCGCCATAGCTAGCTGGCCACGTGGACTCAATCTACATTTCTGTGGCTTTTTACAATCAATTGCGCGAGAGGTGCACGCAAACATTTTGGGTGAGCGCCACGTGGCCCGTTACGTGCGACGGTGTAGAATGCGGTTAGATTGCGGTGCATATCGACGCATGCACAACCCGTATGTACCAGGCCCTTTCTCCTCCCCCTCCCCCTCAAAGGGCCTGGGCACGAGGCTACACCATATTATACCCTCTGGAGGCCATGCACTTTCTGCTCATGTGCACAAACCAGACAGAGTGTGTATATACATGTATGGTGTGAAGGAAAGGACACTCCAAATGAATTAGTTGTTTCTCATGCCCCTTAATTTCCACCCGCATGTATATTTATCAGTACCAGCACAATACAAAAGTATACCGCTTCAATTTTTTGGACTGCCAAACTTATGGTTTTGACGACTATTTCCCATCAAACTAGTGATTACATGCAAGTCCAGGATTGCCAGCGAACGTCCCAAGATGTCCTGGTCCCCTAACCCTAACCCTATCCCCAGGACTGTACCCCCAGGATACCCTATGGCAATCCTGGACGTGTACCAATTAATTTGGAGTGGCCTATAGCTAAAGATCAACAGTCACATGCGTGCTCATCTCTATACTTATTAGCTCTGAGCAGAGGAGGTTAGTTGCAATTAAATATTAATTTTGCGGAATGCGCATTTAATTATCACGCACCTGTACCGTACCCTCATGAAAGATGGCCCACTACGGAATATCAGCCCACCCCCCATTTTGGGCTCAATTTCCTGTTAATGTCTAATGTTTACTCGAATATGCACCCATGTGTAGCTGCCCTTGAAAACGCAGCTTAAATGGCTGGTTTTGAACTTCAAATAGTCTATATATGTAAGATCAATAAGTAACCTGCCAAACAGACATAAAACTAAGCCTAGTTAGCTTTATGCCACATTTCAGCACAAACGAATCATCGTGCACGGCTAGCGATCATAACCATGCCCACTTAATACGGCTGCCATCAACAACATACGGTGAAGTATCGGCCCGATAGCCGGCTGCCCTTGCTCTTGATTGGTATTCGTGCTTGAATAAGGCTGAAATCAATGGTAGACGCTGCTACTACATGTATTTGAATTATGAAGATAGCTAGAATGGGTAACTTACCTAGGCGCTCTAATGTGATACTGATACCTCGAATATCGGCCTATCCCAATATAAGGTGCACTGCCCATGGGCCCTCTTTCGCGAGGGTATGGTATTATTTTTGCTGACTCACTGAGTGGGTTGATCTGGGTTGCGTGGGCGTGTGTATTGCTGCCTGTGGCAGACGCACTCAATTAGAATCTGTGACGAACCTCCTCTAAGCTCTGAGTATATAGATAGATGCAGGATGCACATGCAACACATGCTGAGTATGTGCTGTAGAGCTAGAGTTCTATAGCATAGATGTGCTAAATTTATTACTATTATGGAAGTTTTCAAACTAAGGGATAGCCCATAAGCCCTTCGTTGCACTAAGCTATTATAACTTTATTCATGTATATTATAGAGTCCTCCCTTTGTTATTATTCAGGAAGCTCATTCTGCTGAAATTCTTACAAAGGACACAGAACTACATCAAATGCTACAAAGGTTAGCGACAGAAATCAAGCAAAAAGAAAATCAAATTGAGCAACTTACATCACAGCTTCAGGTGAGTGTGTATTATAAGCTAGTATCTGGACACCTAAATTCTCATGTTCTATGCCATAGTTGTGAAATCACCCCCATTATACACATGTACTATACTTCTAAAAATTTGGCCCTTCTAATTGGCACCCTATACCAAGAGATTGAAAATAGCTAGCCTCTAATTTTCAGAAAGATCAATGCTATAAATGGGAATACCATGTGCACATGAATGGAATAAAAATTCGGCGAAGCTCAAGCAATACTATTATTAATAATAATTATTTGTTCATGCCAATTTTTTGAAGGAATATGATTATCTATCCACATCATCATAGTTTCATTTTATGTGCACAGGAACCATCAGTTCAGTTGAAATTCTTATGGAGAAAAGGACAAAAGATGTGTTTCAAGCTGAGTAGCTATCCACAAGTTGTAGTGGTGAAAGGAAAGGTCTTCTTCAGAGGGGCACACTTAGTTCCAGATAAGAATTCTGAATCAATGGCAGATCATCAAACAGTGCTGGTGTATGACCCTCAAGCTGACGACTGGAGCGAGCTTCCACCTTATTCATTTAGCTGGTTTGCCATGACTGTTTTGAATGATCAATTAGTGGTAGTAGGTGGGCAGGCATTCACTAGGGAAAAGACAGACTTGCTAGGCATGTGGGATGAAAATCAGCGTGCCTGGATTCATCCTCTACCACACATGCTCAAAGCCTGCAATTCACCGATGGTTGTGACATACAAGAACAGGTGGCTGGTGGTTGCAGGAGGATTCGAAGGATCTCAGCACTTGTCAGTGGTTCAAGTCTTGGATATTAACTCAAGGGAGTGGTTCTATGCCTCACCATTACCATCACCAATCAGCCATGTCTCAACAGCAACAATAGGAAATATGTTTTACTTGGTAGGTGGTTTCAAAACCAAGGGTGCAAACATTGTTGCACCCAACGATCAAGTACTTAGTGTGTGTCTACCCGATCTCATTCTGCGAGCCATTACACGAGATGTATCATCAGACCCTTCCTCCTGCAGTGCTCTTTGGCAGTCACTACAACCTCTCAGTGCCAATCCTTATTCAACAGCTGTAGCCATCAATGAGACTCTTCTGGCTGTTGGGGGTATACACGGTAGCACTTCAGATATACATCTTTATCGAGCCAGCACTAAGAAATGGATCAAGGTTGGTGAACTACCAACAGGTCGATCTCAGTGCGCGTGTGCACTGCTACCCAGTGGAGAGATCTTCGTAGCAGGTGGTGATACACGTGGCTCAGAACAAAAAGTGGACATAGCTCAAGTGATTTTTAATTAAGTGTGAATATTCCTAGGAAAGATTATACAATAATTATGTTTCGATCTCATTATTACTCTTATTGACCTTTTTCAAGTAGAATAGAGTTCTTAGGGACAGCTATAATATTATACAATGTTACTATCATTGCAGCAGGTACATTGTACAATCATGTACCATAGTGTCCCGGGTAAGCGCCCATGTATGGTATTTCAAGGGGTCAATGTAGCAGCTTCAATACAAACGTATGGAAGTTATACTCCAAGGTAAGCGCCCATGCAGGCCAAACTCATGATTTATGTTTAAGCACCCATGTAATAGCTCCGTAATCATTGTCCAGCAAAATCATGTACATGGACAATGTCATGTATTATTCATTACGGTCTAAATTGGAGGTACATATGTGTATTTTGGATTTCCTGAGATATTAATTTAACAACATTTCTTGGAATAGATGGTACACTGAGTAGTAATAGTACAAGTTTACATCATGTTACTGTGTGACATTGCTTCCTCAGGGTTGGCTAGTGACATGTGTAGTACACGTAGAAGTGGAATTCTATTCTCTTGTGTTTGGACACCAGATCTAATATAAATCTTGAACCTCTCTAGTAGCAAGCTACTCTTTAGCTCTGTTCTCTCCCTCTCAGTCTTCCCTATGAACTCCTGTGGCTGTATGATGCATGCATTGGTTCATCATTTGCTCAAAGGAAAAATTTGTTGAAGACATAATAATTATGATATGGGCATAATGGACACGCCACATGTTCATACCGGGTAGCTAGGTAGCAATAGTGCACAGATATACAACATTACATAATATTAGCTATGACATTGTGGAACAACCCGGGTGAAAAGGAATGTGTGCCAGCGCTATTTATTGTCGAAATACGCCATGTAAATTTCTTGTGTATTACCACATGGTACTGCCCCAAACCAGTGCGATCAAAAACTAGAGCTCTGTAGAGCACATACCCCGCGCGCTCTGTAGCCACTATAGCGTAGTATTGCAACACTCTGAGGCATACATGTAGCTGTTTCATGATGTGACGACCCTTTCCAACATAGTGCTTGAGCATGCGCAATCGTATCCGCATACTAAAAGAGTGGGTGTGGTCAATAAACCACAGACATGCTGAACAGAAAATGCACGATTTGTAGCACTAGTAAGCTTTTTTGAGAAATTCGAAGCACGTACAAACCAGTTTTTCACCGATATCTACCGATTGATTGTGCTTATAGTACGCGCAGACGCCTAGAACTCGAGATCTGGCGATTTTCGTGCCGACAACCGACGGATAAACCGATTGCTTTACCCCTTGCGCATGCACGCGGGGTATTAAGGTTAAGAAAGTAGTGCTTTGGTTCTATGCATGTTCGAACCTTTGGCTACTAAGCTTCAACGACCTTGAGTCACCCGCTACAAGCTTGCTTCAATGTGAAATACATCGTCATTAATTTTTGAACCATTTACACCTGGCAGTACGTGTTTGGGCATGATCAGATCAATATTTCACATATTATTATTATATCCAAGGATATCCATGTTGTACCATGTATCTGTGCAATCCTTTTCACCCAGGAATAAAGAAATGATTACTATAATACCGTAGAAATTGGTTGTTAAGTGCTGCTCGTTGTTAAGCGCATACTTTTTATTAAGCGCGTAGTTTGTGCGAGCCTTACCGCTCTTTGTTAGGCGCATATGCCCAGCAAGCCATCTGAACGACGAGCGATCGGTTACATGAGCCCAGAAAGAAGGCTAGAAGTAGGTTGGAGAAGAAAACGTCGATAAGTACGCTCTCTGGTCGCTTCTTGGCCACTGTTTTAGGCCTTTCTACCATTGACACGTTCTTTATGCACACCCCACCTACCATGCTTTAGCACTTTTAATTAAGCGCATGCTTCCTATTAAGTGCATACTTTTTGTTAAGCGCATATTTTCTTGCTGCTGCGTGTTATAAGCGCATGTGCTTAACAACCAGTTTCTACGGTATTATTATACAAGTGTTGGTTTTGTTTATGAGTCACTCACTGTGCACTTGAGCAGATCGCGGGCTGGATGTCCCTGTAGCCTCACGCCACTCACCCCTCCAGTGTGGTCAGACAGTGATATCATAATGTTGTAGTGAAGGTCACTGGAAAAACTAAGTCCCGTACAATTCTTATTGGAGCACTCGGCAGCTTCCTTGTCCACTTTGAAATGACATGTGTCACTACATTGTATAGAGGGGAGCATTAGTATAATATACATGTACATGTATGAGAAGGGATTGTGGTGAAGTGGCCTGGCTACTGTTACAGTACTAGGAGCTACTACCATTATAGTCAGGCTAATTCCCAGGAATATGAATTAGCACCTGAATGTTATGCATAAGACTATAATTGTAGC
The DNA here is from genome assembly GCA_963930775.1 of Cliona cf. orientalis. Classification (NCBI taxonomy): domain Eukaryota; kingdom Metazoa; phylum Porifera; class Demospongiae; order Clionaida; family Clionaidae; genus Cliona; species Cliona cf. orientalis. Next base: position 4,517,434 of record OZ005695.1, read on the forward strand.
TATTCAGATGATTGGGTAAGACTGGTATAGAGATACTCAAGGAAGGAGTATTTCATATGAATGAGTAATTGCTTTCATAGTGCACACTCACCATCGGTAGCAGACTGCCGTACTTGGGTTGTCATCAATTTCCAGGCTTGTCAGGAATGCAAACAAGATGCTTCCTTCACTCATTGACTGGTTGAAACTCCCTGATGACTGATTCTCTAGTAGCTTCTCCACTGTCAGCACCTGACTGATGCTCTGTACTGTACATGGAAGAAATCACATATACTAGGAAATGACAATACTCCTACAATGTCAAGCAAGATACTGGCATTGTTTACGCAACTACATATACATGTATGTTATGTATTTATTATGTTATACGATTAGGTTGAGTAAACATTCCTCATCCATCCAGCCTCCACAGTAGAGGAAGAGTGTGACTCACTACTGTACTACACCAGTGCAAAATTGTGCAACACTCTTGGTACTAAGAGTGGATATCCACCTTTGATGATGCCATACATAAATACTAATTTGTTGGTGCATAGCACATATTGCCAATACCATGTAAAGCTTGATTACATCCGTTTATATACACAATTATGTGACTTTGAGAGGAGTCCTGTAGGAGTGTTACGCTACGTAAGTGTTATCCTCACAGTTATCCAGGGTGTTGGTTGAAGTCAAGTCATCCTGGGAGAGAGCTGCTGGACCTAGGTCAACAGTCTGCCCATACTGATAGAGTTGATGCGCCTCATGGCAGTCTGCAAACATACATTCCCATTATACTAATACCGTATTTCTTCTAAAAATTCAGCATGAAAATAATAATATTGCTTTAGCTTCGCCGAATTTTTAGAGGTTAATATTCAACATTCTGTCTGCGTGCGCATTCTATTCCCGTTTATAGCGTATACGCGTGACGACCTTTGCCAAAAATTAGAGACTATTTTCAATCATTCGGTAAAGGGTGCCGAATAATTAGAAGGGCCGAATTTTTAGAAGAAATACGGTATATCAAATTAATGCTCATTACGCGTAATTAATTTGCAGAATTAATTTATTTATAAGACTTGTGGTTAGTCAATTATTCACATACCGTATTTATTCGAATAGAAGCCGCACCCCGAATAGTAGCCGCCCTCGAATAGTAGCCGCACGCATGCGTGAACACAATAAAGTGGGTGTGGCCACGTTCGCACGCCATAAACGATCGTCAGTTCGAGGCAAAAGCATGACAGAAGACGTCCCTGGCTTGGTTCTGCTGCTGTTTTTCGATCATAATAACCCGTCTATTCAAAAAGTAGTCCTGAAAAACTAGTCTATCACAACAAGATACCACCGGACCGGCGCAAAGGTATCCCTCCGAAATAAATAAAGCCGTCCTCGAATAAGAGCCGCCCTCGATTAGTAGCCGCACTCCAGCAAGGCTGAAATTAATAGTAGCCGCGGCTACTATTCGAATAAATACGGTATATTAATTGTTTCATGATGGTCGAGCATCTGGCACTATGTGAACAAAAGCAGTCAACATTTGCAAACCAGTATTGCTATAACAATTCTATCCATGCCTTTCAGTGACATTACATTCATAGTAATATGGTTTGTGTCGTCAAAGCATGATACTTGTGTAGCTAGCTATGTCCCTTATCATAATACATACATGTACATACATGTATATTATTATATTGCTCTCACATAACAATTCTTGTTGGTAGTTGCTTAGCAACCAAAGTTTTTATAGGCAATTTTCCGGCTATGGGAAGGGGTTGGGTCATCATAAAGTAGGCCAATGATGAACAGAGGTCAACTACCAACAAAATAGTTAACTATTATTTGTTGATAACGTATATGTACAATGTACGTGTTGCATCCATACCTGGGTTAGTGGTTATGATGGACTTTTGATTGCAAGTGGCTATCATACAGTTGCGGTAGCTGTCGAAAGAGACACGAACATCCACAGCAAAAATGACTATTAAATTTAAGAACAATAATAATATTATTATATAAGCACAAGTTAGGATATGTACATGTACATGTACGTGTATGATAATATCTGCGTGATTAATTCCTCAAACAAATATACAACAGTACATGTATATAGGAATAATGGAAAGGATAAGATAACAGTTTGGCTGAAATAGTGCCCTCAGCTTTAGATCCTACATGAAATACTCTACACTAATAGTATAGGATTTGATTGCCTATATACATGTACATGCACTGTTACAGTAGCTATCACAATACTATTAACCCTTGGCGCATGTGCGAGGGTTACAGTAGTTGGTCTGTCTGTCTGTCTGTCTGTTACCACGCTAGCTGCTACATACCTCGTTTACAAGTCCAATTTGCGGTGTTGTGAGGTTCCTTATGGTGTTCCAAATGCATGATTTGTGTGAATTTCACCGAAAACGCTTTATTCGCCAGTTTTGGCAGCCCTCTAGCTACCCACTTTTCTGCATGCAACTGTTAAAGCATGTAGCTAATGCTATGCAACGCGCCGAGGGTTTTGTGCTCAAGAGAGTTCTAGTTACTATATTTGTATACACACGCCATGATACTGACAACTACACGCAACTTACTATTCTCTTTGGGAGTCCAAGTCTGTGCCAGTTCAATCATCTCCTCATCCCAGCTGTATCGTAGATATTTAAAGTATCCATCACATACGTGTACCAGTCCTAGCCCTCCAGGCTAGGCACCTATGTTCTCTACATTCCCTCTTGCTTGATTAGAATAAAATGTTGCTAATAAGGCACTTGGGGAGTTTCCCCCAATAAGACACTTAAATTTTCATGCAAAATTATCAATCATTCATGAGGTCCATAATACTGCTGCATCTACATGTACGAAAGCAGGGGTCTGGCATGAACATAGTGACACGTATGCTTACAATAATCAAGCAATAGAGCTAGAGAAAAGTTTGTACATATACATGTAGCTTACATGAGTAGGCTGAAGCTAGGGCAGCCATCATCCATCAGTCTCACCTCACACCTGGAGATAGGCTTACCATGACGAGAGGTCATACGTTTAGGAGCACCAACCTATAAGCATGTTCATGTAGCTAAGCAAAGCATGATAGATGGTATGACATGGCATGGATAGGGGACCTTTGAATGTGCATGGTGTCCATCAGAAGCAAAGGCCCAAGGAATGAGAGCTTTTCCTCTGATCAACACTTTTATACATGTACATCAATCCCCCCCCCCCCCCCACACACACACACTCACACTCAGACTCTCATACACACGCAAGCATACACACCATCATAATTATTATATACACACACACATCACATAATATAATAGTTATCTGCCAGTAATTGGGGTGCATGAGAATGCACCCCAATTACTGGCAGATAACTATTTTGTTGGTAGTTGAACTCTGTTCATCATTGACCTACTTTATGATGACCCAACCCATTCCCCTAACCGGCAAATTGCCTATAAATACTTTGGTTGCTAAGCAACTACCAACAATCATGCATATAGTTTTACATGACACTGTATTAATATGCATTGTTGATACACATACATGTACATGTAGTTACACATGTACGAAACTCATATTGACAACAATTAATCGTAATTATTGTTGGTCCCCTCTCCTACATGTATATGTAGCATAGAAAGAGTTACATGTATCATGGTCTTACATGTCTGATGATGGCGAGAATATTGACAGCAGAGCCATCCAGAGACTGGCCATTGCTCAACACCTCAGAGAGAGTGTAGTAGTCATTGGGAGGTCGTAGGGGAACGTGAGCCAGGGCAGAGAACTCGGTGTAGTCCAGGCCATCGTAGAGGCCCAAGCTCGAGTAGTTCTCACTAACGTTGATCTGATATTGACTGCATGGTCGGAAAACTATACATGACATATATACATCATAACATGTATATGTATCCCAGCTGAGCTGGAGATGCTAAATCAATTATTAATTTGGTTGCAAAAACCTTTACATAATAATTATTATGCAAAAGTTAAAGTTTATGGCATGCTAGCAAGTGCAGATAATCGACAATATTATTGTTACAGTAGATCCCGGTTAAGATAATAATATGCAGCACATGAAAGTACACATACATGTCACAAATACGTGTCATGATACCATAATTATGCATGTACCTGGGTGTCCATGGCTTCCACTTGTCATCAAGGTCAGAGCCAGTCTTGCTGAGAACTTGCCCATTTTGCAAATCAACTAAAATTGAATATCACATGTGGAATCTATAATATATCTGCATACCACTAGCAGTTACAACCCATTGTGATTCTAAATACATGTACACCTCGGTAAAGTCAAGGGCTACTCTAGAGAATCAGACCACTCACTTCTGCAGGCTAGCACTGGATGTATTGCATCACCAGCCTGTAGAAGAGGGGCTAAGGCCACTCTACTGGATTTGCAAGCAGCAAGAGGAGTGATCTGATTCACTTGAGCCAGACTGCTCCAAAATCAATACACGTAATAATAATTATTATTATTATATTATGCACATGCTTATCCTTACCAACATCAGATATTTTGAAGCTGCTGTGTAGCTGTTTGATGTACTCCTGAGAGCCCCAGCATGTTACATTGATGTAATCAGCAGGTGAGTCTCGTAAAGTAAAGCTAAACTTATAACGATCGTTTCCAGGATCTATAGAATGCCATACAACAAACACAGCGGAACACATAATTATCGTGAATAAAGACACATGCAATGATATGGCTCTCCATCTAACATGTACATGTACATGTACATGTACAACTCACTTTTTTTATCAGGGAAGGAATGGATGTTGAACTTTGCAACCACAATGCCAACTATTGCCTGCAGTAATTACACATGCATGTACAAACATTTGAAGCCTAAATGTACATGTATGTTGCTGTTTTGTACACTATCAACAACTTATTAAATTTGTGAGTTTATATTTTAGGCCAAGCTTTGTAGATTCCTTGTTTCCTGTCACCCGCCCGCATCCTTTCTAGGCTACCGCATCTACAATTATTATTGAATTTTCAGGCTTATGAATCTCATTAGCAGGTGGCCCTTAAAGATATTCATGGAGGAAGCAGTCGTATAATAATTCTGCAGTATTGTGGCCTATGAATAATAATTTTTTAGGCAATAATAGATAATAACCGCCCGCCCGCATACTCTTGGCATCTTGATGATGACGGGAAACAAGGATATTATTACTACTGGCCTTATCCCAAATTGCCAAAAACCATCACAAAATTTCCTGCTACTCAGACACAAAAAGCTGTACACTTAAATACATGTAGGCCTACCCCACATAGATATTGTACTCTTTGGTGTTACATTTTCTAATGCAGCTCACAGTATTTGGCTGGTGTGGATAGAGGTCCTTGATAGCAGTCCTCAAGGGGCTAACCACTGGAGTTGGCCCAGTGAGTTGACTTGTACTAGCACGACCTTCACCGAGGTTCCTTCTCCCACCACCAGCCCCAGGGCCACTCAGCTTAGCACTGGACCTGTTGAACTGCTGCCTCCCCCACTGACCTGCTCCATCTCTCCTCCCCTCCCCACGGTACCCTTCTCCTTCTCCTCCCTGGTGGTGGTGGCTGTGAGCTCCCCAGTTCCTTGAGACAGGGTTCATGGAGGCCAGTGGTGGCCTTCTGGTATTTCTGCTAGGCTCAAAGCGACGCTGGCTCCCTCCAGAAGGCTTTCTCGACCACTCTCCATTGTCAAAAGCACTACAAAAGTTAGACATTTTCCAGGCCAGCTATTAGGTTCAAGGTCAGCTGTGTTCTTCTGAAGCCAGCTCGATTTACCGCCAAACTTGGCGGCGCGCGTGTCCTACGCCCACGTACGTACGTGTGTAGACTACAAGCCACGCCCTTTCAATCTACACCCACTCACGTAGCTAAATAAAAATCGGCTGTGGTTTTAATTTAGTCTATGGTTTTAGCTCCTCGCACATGTACAAGCCACACCCTTAGACCCTTGAAGCGAACATGCTGAGAAGATCACTGACTGCTCACCCTTCTCCAAGAAGCGAGAGGAGTATCTTTGGACGGTCTTCGTACAAGAAGCTGATGGCTCCTTGGTACCGTAAACCAAAGTTTTACCTCAACCTGATCCGCCGAACTCTGGCAGAGTTCCTGGGTACCGGTCTGTTCGTGTTTGTGGCTGTTTCAGTGTCAGGCAGCGTCTGGTTGGACTGGAAAAATGGCATCCAAATACAAACAGCTTCGGCTACTCTGGTAGCCCTGGCTAGTGGGATGGCCTATGCAGCAATGATGGCTGCAACACTACATGTGAGGTGAGGAATCTATAAAGAGAGAGAAAATTAGGCTTATTATTTTGGCAAGGAGAATCATAGATATCATTATCTATGGGAGAATTATGCAAACTAGTTGGGCAACCAAAGTAGGTATTAATATTCTACTATGGAAATGTGTAGCGCACACACGACAGGGTGGGGGTGGACTGCTTCGCATCTCATTGTGAGTCTGTTTGCATGTATGTAAGGAGATCGTGCTTTGGAGTGCTAAATTTCTGTCCACAGTGTGCACAGGAAGCATGTACGGCATATGGCTCAAGGGTGTAGACAGGTGGGGGCTTGGGGGGGCTTTAGCCCCCCCACTTTTTGAGCAATAATTTATGTACTATAATATTATATGGGATTGTTAAAGTTAGATGAAATTCAAGTTGTATTCACTGTAATCATAGTTGGATAGCCAAAAATGTGCAACAAATTTGGGAAATAATTGCTGGAAATAGCTGATTTTAATGAATTTTTAAGGTTCTGGACGTAATAGGATCAAAAATTTTCGCGCGCTTTGCGCGCAGTTGTCAAAAAGCCCCCCCCCCCCCCACTTTGAAAATTGTGTCTACGCCCTTGTGGCTGCACCATTTTATTATTGTCAGTGGGAGCATTTGAGGACAATGGATTATTCTATGATACAAGAGTGATGCCGGATTAATGCCTTGTGCCAAAGGCGTATAGACCCCCCCCCCTTGGGAGCTTATACGCCCTTGCTTGCACAAAGGTGCTCAGAAATCAACTCTCCCCCCCCCCCCACCAACGATCAAGGCATGATCATACGTAGGGGTGATCAAGAGATAATGCCTCTTCCTCCTTATTGTATCTAGCACATTAGTATACACCCTGCTACACCACTCGGTATCAACTACTGCCAGGCTAGGTGAACGTGTGCCAGGCAATATTGCGGATTCGTATCTATAGTTTCAATATTTAGAGTGATGTAATAGTGTTTGTATTCTGCAGTGGTGGTCACCTGAATCCAGCTGTGACTGTTGCCGTCTTCATCTCAGGTGGAATCAACATCGTGGCAGTACCACTCTACTTTGCTGCTCAAGTTGCTGGAGCTATTGCGGGATCAGCCTGTGTGCTGGTATTAATCATTCATTGCACACCCCCCCACCCCCCCCCCCCCCCCCCCCCCGCCAAATCTCTCTCTCTCTCTCTCACTCACTCTTACTCTCTTTCCTTCATCTCTTCGTCCTCCCTCACTCCCTCTCTCCCTCCCTTATTTCATTCAGGCATATGACACTCGTGGTACCCAAAATGACAGCCTGGACACTGACGACTCAAATCTCTCAGCTGTGGACTATGGTCTCACTTTGCTTCGCGAGGGCTACTCTCCTGGGCAGGGTATTCTTGTAGAGATGCTGCTAACACTATTCTTTGTGATGGTATTCTTGCACACTACTCTTGAAAGGGGTTTCGTTGTGGAGAGGAAACCAATCGACGGTGAAGGTGGTGGTATTAATAATACATCTTCTCAACAGTACCCAGTTGTCAGTGTTACAGGAGCAAACACAGTAGCTCCAATTGTTATTGGGTTTGCACTGACAGCCTGTGTTATGTCAAGGTGTGTGTATGTGCATGTGGATATCGCAATAACTAGCATCATAGTCGTAACTATCATGCACACATACAATGTCATGTATTATTGTTTAGCTAGTTGGCCACTTGAAAGTGCCGAGGTGTATACAGAGACGGTTGAACATCAATCTGCTCTAGTCTTATGTTTGTGAGCAGCCCTATTTGGTTGGCCATTAGCAGAATGGTTGAATGACCTCGTCACATGATTTCAACGGCCATCAAGCTATTGTGGTTATATACACAAACTTGTGATCCACTTTTAGTGCTAACATCGAGATCATGCAAAGATGCCATTATAGCTGTGTACATACAAAATCATGCTCACTTCTCCTATGCAACATGAAAAGACTAGTTGTGATACTAAATTAATTTTGGCAAGAAGAACCAAGAATGTGTGATGTGTTCTCTCCACAAAGCGTTGTGGCTAGGAAGCATGATTGCCAATGTCCCGGCTCTGGATTCCTTTGGTGCCTAGATCTATATTTCCTGTCACTGGGACTGAGTTGCCAAGAGAAATGGTTACCTCAGTGATGGGGAAAAATTGCCTTAACCATGTGTTGTAAGTTGAAAGTCCGGAGACTTTTCTCGTCCTTATCGAGGGAGATGCTAACCTTCTCTCGTTTCATACAACACAGTAAGACGACCCCTACCAGGCGTATTTATTGAGCTGGAAAAAGATGCGTGCAATGCGTGTGGTTTACCATATGGAATGCATGACGTTGCATGCTCATGAATATCATTGAGATTGATTTTGTCACTTCGTTCTCTCTCTCTCTCTCTCTCTCACCTCTCTCTCACACACATAGCTACTCAATCACAACAGGTTCCTTTAATCCTGCTCGTAGCTTTGGTCCAGCTGTCTTAGGCTCCAGCAGTAGCAAGTGGGAGAGCCACTACATATACTGGGTGGGACCGCTAGCGGGGTCACTGCTGGCTGGACTGTTTTACCGGTTGTTCCTCTCATCAAAGCCTCTCATTCCACTGGCTGAGGACGAAATCAAGAATAGTCACACAAACAGAAGTGGCTACAGTACACTATGATACATTTATTTCAATTTACACACACAGTATGCTATATTATTGTAATAATACTTATGCTCTGTCAAGTTAATATAACTGGAATTATTCAGATACTGCTAAAGACAATATGTATGTTTTAAACCTTGTCATTATTTTGTGTCCTTCAAATTTTAACTCCTGTGGGGCACAGGTGGATATTTATGTAATATAATCTCTCGATTCACCTTCAGTAACAACTTGCACATGTACATGCACTAGTGGGTCATTGTGCGCATGCGCAACCTTTTGCACGCATTACATTAAATTTATTATTTTCATCCTGAAGCAATGTATTCATAGAGAAAACCGCTAATTTCCTTTACAGAAAGACTAGACTGCATACTATGCCATCGGTTTAGTTCTTGGTAACATCGCTCCTGGTAATGTTGAAGGAGGTAATAGCTCTCTGGTACAACTTGGTGTGAGGATGACCACTGCCACACTGACCATTGCAAATTTCTATTAGAAATTAACAGCATGTTTCTTAATGAACAAGAAAAGAGAAAGACAGTGCATACCGGTATGGACAGTGTAGTTTCCAGGTAGCCACTGTTCACAAAAGATCTCACAATCTGGGTCAATACTGGCCTCAGCCTCCCACGTGACAGTGTATGTGCCTGGGGGGCGGGCCTCACTCAATGTATTCGCATATAGTGGTAGTTCATCCTGTGTGTCAATAAGTATAACAGCCAATCCAGTGCCAGTCCCATTTGTGGTTGTGAAAGTCATCTCAATGCTAAACAGGCTACCTGTAAGGAGAAGATATAGATGCTAAAACTGATGGCGGTTTATATACAAGAGTGGTCTCACCGTAGGGAACAATGCTGGGCTTCACAACTAAAGAGGTGATTTTTGCATCTCCATCATCCTTTATTGGGCATACGTTGAGTAGTTCACAGTAGTAAATTGGATCCAAGTCGGCTCTAGTCAGAGAGAGAGAGGGAAGTAGTAGACAGAGAGACAAACAGACAGAGTGAATTAAGGAGATTGAAGGTAAAAGAGGGGGCAAGGCATGGACATACTTATTGAGCATAGCAATGAATGTTCTTAGTCCAACAAGGTCACAGAGTGCATTGCAGGCTATAGCAGCTGCTTCACTGTGAGTTTTGTTTGCCAACTTTCCACAAAGGTCAGCACACCCACCTATCACTCCACCATCTATAACGAAAAAATTACAATAAAATCGTAAGCTGGTTCAAATTGAAAGTAGGATGGAGGGTGAAAGCTATTAATTGACTTACTGGCGATAATGTCAAGAAGTTGATTAATGAATTGCTGTGTAAATCCGACACACATTGGGCAGTAGTTGATGAGGGGAGCGGACGCCCCACAGCCAAAAGCAACGGCCACCAACAGCAAAACAAACACCTGAACTCAAAGCATCAAATAGTAGAAGCATGAAAATAGAACTACAAGTAAGAGACACTGACCTTCATTTTGAAAATTCGCCTCCTTGTAAGTCACCTTCACTGCTTTGCGAGTCACCCGTTTTGCGGTAAGATTATGCTCTAGCGCGCGATAACGTAGTGTTCATGCGCATGCGTAGAAGGTTTTCGCGGTTAAACCGCAAGGTGGGAGTGTCATTAGGAGGCATGGCTCCAGAGAGCTTTAATACTGCTGGTGTTGATCGTGATGACCAGGTCTTAGGGGCTTTCTTGATTCTGCTAGCGTTGGCTACCCAACGGTCATGCAGACAATGGCATAAAATAGGAACTTTTATCTTGCTGCAAAGGGAGATTTTCATGCCAATCCCTGCTTGCTGCATCAAGGGAAAATTTTGTGCCGAGTCGATCTGCCTTGCTGTACAGCAAGGGAAGCCATTATGCCAGTGATATTGGTATAAAATGATCTCGTGTATACAACTTAATTCTAGTTAAAGGGGAAAATTTTATACCAAGGTAAACTATCATAATAATTAAAGGAGTATCCTCAACTTGGATGTAGGAATGTAGCTATTTGGCATAAATTTTACCATAGTGTTACTTCACAACGAAAATACTTTATTCCGATATCCAAATTAGTAGCTATAGTACTCAGCCATGTAGTAATCATGACATTGTATGAGCTTATGACTCAGGGACTGAGTTACCAAGAGAAATGGTAACCTCGGTGATGGGGAAAAATTGGTTAGATGCCACGAAGTAGGTGGCATTGCCTTAACCATGTGTTGTAAGTTGAAAGCCCGGAGACTTTTCTCGTCCTTATCGAGGGAGATGCTAACCTTCTCTCGTTTCATACAACACAGTAAGACGACCCCTACCAGGCGTATTTATTGAGCTGGAAAAAGATGCGTGCAACGCGTGTGGTTTACCATATGGAATGCATGACGTCGCATGCTCATGAATATCATTGATATTGATTTGTTCTCTCTCTCTCTCTCTCTCTCTCTCTCTCTCTCTCTCTCTCTCTCTCTCTCTCTCTCTCTCTCTCTCTCTCTCTCACACACACACACACACACACACACACACACACACACACACACATAATACAGCTACCCAGTCACAACAGGTTCCTTTAATCCTGCTCATAGCTTTGGTCCAGCTGTCTTAGGCTCCAGCAGCAGCAAGTGGGAGAGCCACTACATCTACTGGGTGGAGCCTCTAGTGGGGTCACTGTTGGCTGGACTGCAGCTGTTTTACCGGTTATTCCTGAGTCCTCTCATCGAAGCCTCTCATTCCACTGGCTGAGGATCGGAAATCAAGAATAATCAGTGGCTACAGTACACTATGTCTATGATACATTTACTGTTACATAGTGCGTTAGCTATATTATTATAATAATATTGTGGCAGGCTTTGCTCTCTCAAATTAGAATTATTTCAGATCTGAACTTTAACTCAAAAATGGCTATGCAATAGAGAGGTGGATGTTATATAAAGAGGTGATTGTCAATTTGATGTGTGGAGTTTTTCCATTAAATTTTATGTGGGGCTTGTTGGCAGCCATGGCTCTATCTAGGTGGCTGCATCCACAATCAGATAGCTATCATGCTGCTTTCCCTTATTCTGTGAGAAGTTGCAGGACCTTAATTACTGCTAGCTATATAATATTATTATTTTAGTGTATCCATTATGTGCATGCAAGATGCAGCTAAAACACTGATCATGAGTCTTCAATAAGATATCACTTTTTGTTGATACAGCATCAAAAGAATAACCCAATTATGCAAAAGGTATTAGCTACACATGCATACATATAGTGTAAGGTTTGCTTTATGGAAGAAATGGTCCCCAGAATCCTTCATATTTTCCCAGAGCAGCGGCACAAGCTTCTGGAGATTCCTTGCCACGATTTGGATTAAAGTACGTAGCTTGATAGTCAGCCAACTTTTTTTGCATATCCTTTAGTACTTTGACCTCTGTTTCTGCCAGGTCATTCCTCTCTTCTGGATCTTCCATTATGTTGTACAGGCAACCAGTCCCACACTCCTGTCTATGAGTGATACCAGCTGGATGTGAGGTATTAGGATAATGTGGTCCAGTCCACCCAGCCTGAGGAACTGATCCAGTCAGAATCTTGTACGATCCACTAATCAGAGTTTTATTACTGATGGGAATATCCACTCGAGGAGAGGTCATGTTTTGTCCAGATACGAGGGGCCACATGTTCAAGCTGTCCACTGGAGGAAGGTTAGCCTTAGCAGCTCTCTCGTCCTTCGGATCAATTCCAGCAAGAAAGCAAAGCGTAGCAAACCAGTCAGCAATGTGGATGTACTGGTCTGTCTTCTGTCCTCTCATTTTCTCGGGTAGAAATCCTCCAGTCACAAAAGCATTGACTCGCACGCCACCTTGCCAATCAGAGATCTTGCCTCCTTTGAGGGGGTAATTATTAGCTCCTCCGTTGGGGTAGATAGGCCCACCATTGTCAGCGCTTACAACCAGCAATGTGTTGTCCCACATGTTTTTGTTCTTGAGAGTTGTATAGAGCTCTCCCATTACATCATCAAGGTACTTGGCCATAGCGTGGTAGTACTGGCGATCATGGTCATCAATGAAGCTAAATTGTTTCAAATAATCATCAGGTACTTGAAGAGGATTGTGGACAATATGTGGAGCATAGTAGAGGAAGAGAGGTGAAGCAGTTGGATCATGGTTATTGACGACTTGCAGCAGATGACTCTTAAAGAGTGCCTCCTCATAATCAGTTCCATTAACTCCATGAGCAGGCTTGTCAGTGTCCCACAGATCAACTATGCCAGTTTTGTTACATGCCAGTCGTATTTGAGTGTAATAGTCATTGACACCACCAAGGTATCCAAAGGAGCTCTCGAAGCCCCCCCAGTAGGAATATGATCTGGTGTAGCACCTCCAGCATGCCATTTGCCCACCATATGAGAAGTGTAGCCAGCTTCGTTTAGCCTTGTTGCAATTCCTGTCATATTGCGTGGTATACCAGCAAAACCTGAAACTGGGTCATCAGGATTATACATCCATATTACTTCATTTCTGTCGTTGACATGAATGGGTAGTCTTCCAGTTAAGAAAGCTGACCGTGATGGAGAACAAAACTGATAGGCGTAGTGCTGGTCCAGTTCTAGCCCTTGCTTGGCCAATCTGTCAAAATTTGGAGTGACCACTTCTTTAGTTGGAGGATCACGATGATAGCCAACATTTGCCCAGCCCCAATCATCCACCATCACAAACACGATGTGAGGTTTGCTGTCAGCAGCTTTGCTGCATGTCACACTGAGCAGTGTCGCAATCGCTAAAAGTAGAACTCTTTTGCAATACATTTTTAGCTCGGAAAAGTAGCTAGTGATTCACATGCATAGCCTTTTACTCTGTACAAAGCATAACTATAGCAGGTTTTTATTCATGGGACAGCATGTGATGTTGTTAATGTGGCATATGAATATTTATTCCCTTTTAAGTCAGCATATGGATTTATTTTGCGGCTAGCATCAAAATTAATGATGTCCATGCCTCAGCTCTCGTTCTAGATAAATATTTATTGGTTGCTATAGCATTATAGCTTATTATGCTGGTAACACTATGCGAATATCGGCCTTAGAAAACAACATAATTAATAGTAGAACCAACCAAAAATTTTATACGATATGAAAAGTTTAGAACATTAAGCCTGGACAGTGAAGGAGCCATCCAGAACATTAGAAGGAGCACTTGTCTGTTGGTTTGGCTGCTGTCCTCCAACATAGACCTTGTATTCAGTGGTCGGGATGAACCACTTGGTGTCATAGAGCATCATCTCCTCAGCTGTCACAATAAAAGACACCTGGTTTGGATGATGAAGGATCATTTTAGCAAAAAATAATTAATAACACTAGACCTTCCATAGCAGATAATAACCTCATAAATGTCAGACATTTCCATCAGTGAGGATTTCGCTAGCTATCCTAATGATTGTCAGAATGTCCGATAATAGCTATTATATATTCGATTGGTTAACTCTGCTGAGGAAGCTCAACATGTGCTAGTAATTATAGAAATTCACTCATACATACATCAGCAGATTTTGAAGGAGAAATCAGTGGTACTCTCTTAGCTCCAACTAGCTGTCTCATTGGAGCAATGTCAGTGTTAGTCCATGATATGTACACCTGAATAACCTGTTAATGTACAACTCAATATTAGGCTAAGTGGAATATAATTGAATAGCTATACCTCGTCAGATGTGGTGCTACCTGTGTTTGTTACAGTGACACTTATAGTCACATTCTGTCCTGCTTTAACAGTGGTTGGTGTAATTTTCAGATCAGAGTACTTGAAGGTGGTGTATGAGCTACATGCAGTTATGGCTAGTAGTTATAAGATACACCAGTGAATCAATAATGAAGCATACAGTCCATATCCAAAAGGAAACAGTGGTACTCCTTCAAAATAGCGATAAGTTCTGTTAACCATCGTGTAGTTTGTGATCTCTGGAACCTGCAATCCAAGAGTAGCTACCATCAATGCATGATAATAATATTAATATGTCAACTGCTTAAATTGACTCAGCCTGTTACCTGGTCTAGGCTGGCTGGCCAAGTGTTTGGAAGTCTTCCAGCTGGACTGACTACACCAGTCAGTACATCAACAAGAGCACTGCCACCAGTCTGAAGGAGATAATGACATTGTGTCAGTGAGTGCATGAATCCACTATATAGATAGGTTGAAGATCCATCACCTGTGCTGGGAAATAGCTTTCAAGTATTGCCACTACCTTGTCACTGCTGACAGCCCACGACACATCAAGAGGACCAGCATTGTATAGTACAAGGACAATTGCTATAGTAAGAATATTTCCAGACAATAATTAGCTGTACTATGCCAAGTTTAATATCGTTACTGGATACTGAATTCGCTACATCTTGTAGGAGTTGCAGCTGGCTTCCTGGAAGATTGATGTCAGCACGATCATGCCCCTCTCGCTCAAGTGGATTACCTAATTTGTATTAGATCCTACTTGTAACAAATACAGTGATCTGATTGGTTGAATTGCAGTATCTATCCTTCATAAAAAAACCTTGTAAGCCCCATAAAAAACCTTGTAAGCTCCATAAAAAACCTGGTAAATTTTGTTTGCCTATGGCTAGTTTGTTGCTAGGCAATTGTTTATATACAAAGCTGTTGGGCATTGTTGCTAGGATCTAAAGTAGTTAGACACTGTTTAGTCGGTTTCTACGTGATTTAGAAGACCTCAGGGCTCAGTAGAACCCTCGCTTCGCTCGGGATTCTACACAGAGCCCTTCGGTCTTCTAAATCACGTAGAAACCTCCTAAACAGTGTCTAACTATTATATAGTATATAGCCTTGTATAAAATATATCATTGCTAAAGTTTATGTATAATTATACCACACCTGTTCCGAGACAAACAATAGCCATATCAACACTGTCACATGCCTGCTTGATGTCAGAAGATTTGTAATTCCTGTATCATTATACTATAGCTAATAATAATTATGCTTTATTAGCAATGACTCATACATTGTCGCTTACGTGCATGTAGGGCCATCACCACATCCAGCTGCACTGCTTATGTTGGCTGCTATCTTGCTGCTGCTGTTGGTGATTGCTTTGAGGGGAGTCACAACATACTCCTCCTGTATTGAAAAGTGATCATCTGAGCTAGAACCATAGTCGACGATGCTATGATCTGGTCCATTAAAATTTGCATTCGTTATTACCATAATATTTGGAGAATAATCACCAAAGAGCAGGCTTGATGAGTCAATGAATGGTCCAACCACCTGCATTATAATTTTATGAAACTGAGTAGTTCATAGCCATCATCACTAGCTATTGACTCACACATGCTTTCTTCATTGGTGATGTGATGGGAAGACCTTTTCTTTGGTCATTCTTCAGTAGGACCATTGTTTGAGTGGCCATGTCATGAGCAAGCTGAATGTGCTCTTTGCTCTGAATGTAGTCAGAAATGTTAAGCCTGCAAGTAATAGGCATGCAGGGTCTTGTGACTCCAATAATAGCTAACTGTGGCTCTGTAGCTATTTGCCTAGATTTCACAATTGCTGCCGCAGTGAACCAGCTTCATACATGCTCACTACTGTCATCATGCAGAGGCATTAATAATAATAATATTATGAATGCCAAAATTAATATTAATATGGCAAAGCAAGTGCCTAAGTTGTCTACAATGCATGTCATGCATTTCCACTGCCCAAGAGCCCAGGCAGTGAACAGTTAAGTAATGAATTACATCTGCTGCTGCGAGAATGCATGTACGGTAACTATGTACATTCCTAGCTCACTGCTTAGTCTATTGTGTTATGGCAGTATTCCCCCAAAATAAATAATTGTGACCTGCTATGAGAAAAGGGACCGTTCGTGGTAGTAGATTGAGTATGAAACACGACCAATTTTATCATGACAATGACCAACTTGCTTTCTACAAATGCAGTATAGTGAGTATACTTGTATCAACGTATTGATGCCAACATACAGCGGATACACCTTATTATTTTTCCCTACACACAATTACAAGCTACATACGACGAACACAAAATTCCAAATGGTCCCTTTTCTTAGAGCTGGTCACATATTAATCATTATTAATTTTTTGTACAGGAAGAGACTGAGAGCTATAAGGTACATAATCCATGGATGGTACTACATAGCTAGTGAAGTATCAAATCAGTAAGCTAGCTACAGTAGCTACTACTTTAATGCAATAATATCATAATTAATTTTTATTGATGCATTGGATACTAGCACAATATCATTCCAAATACAGAGCATTGTTGTGACTGACACATCAAAACAAATCATGACTGTCACTCATGCATATGTGCAGAGACAGCATGCAGAGCAATATGTCATAATAATTACGTACTACGTTATCATTAGTTGGCACTAGGCTACATACTAGCATCAGATAAACATACTTTTTGTAGGGATTCATGTCGGCTGGATCAAACTCTCCTAGCTTCATTCTCACCATGAATAAACGACTGGCACAATCCTTTACGGTATCTTCTGAAACTAATCCCTGCATGGCATTCAAGTCGCATCATTATCCTCTATCTCTCTTTTCACTCACACATGTAAATAAACATTGCTTCACTTCTTACCGCCTTTACAGCATCACCAACATTGCTAAAAATATTTTTCTGTGAATTTCCATCCTCCAAGCAAGTACCAGCATTTGCTGCTGTTTTGACCTCGGTGTCAGTGTAATGGTGCTGGGTCATGATATTCTCTGAAAATTTAATGTTTTCTCAAGTGAAATCCTGTTGTTTTTACTTGTACAATGTAATCCTTTCACTTACCCAAAGCGCCTTGATCACTTACTACATAACCTATATAGAAGTGAAAGAATAAACATATCACAGTTTTACAAGCATACATACTCCTGTACACATAGCTAGCTATCCTACTATACCTTGGAATCCCCACTCATTTCTTAATATGTCGGTCAGGAGTTTTTTGTTGGCACATGATGGGACACCATTGATGCTACATTGACAGTGCACAGAGAGCATTAGCAAGAAAAGTATAGTAAACTGATAGATATAGTGGCTATAGCTATATATACCTGTTGTAACTGCACATCAAACTCCATGACCCAGCTTTCACACAGGCTCTAAACTGAGGCAGGAAAGTCATCCTCCAATCTTGCTCTGAGAGCTGCAGATGACAACAGCTGATTGTTAACAGTGAACGTTTAACCTTATTAACCTGAATTTGTCACGCCGGTATAATAAGCAATACCTTGGCGTCAAATGAGGATCTTGAAACTGGAATATTTTCTGGCCCTCCATGGACATCAAAGTGCTTGCATCCAGTGTTTGCTTCCACATAACGTGTATGATCTATGTATTCAGAGTCCAGTATTGCATGAAAAAATGAAACATATTATTGTCATTATGGTATACATAACCTCCTTGTATTCCAGTGACAAAAGCAGTTCCAAGGTACCCAGAAAGCCATGGATCTTCGCCATATGTTTCCTATCATAATATTGAGTACAAATCTGAGCCTAAATAACGTGTTGTAGTTAGTTACCTGATTCCTGCCCCATCTTGGGTCTCTGAGGATGTTCAATACAGGACTCCAGCAGCTGAGTCCAGTGTGGAAACTGTAGTCTCCTCTGGATGTGTGGTCATTGTTCTGTGGTCATGATTAGAAAGTTTAATGTTAAAAATAAGGGAATTAAATTTTATCTAGGATACCTTTGCTCTCACTTCATCACTAACTGCCCTTGCTACCTTATAAACCATATCGTAGTTAAAGGTTGCAGCCTGTAAGAAATTGAATTATTTCACGTGTGCAAGGACAAAAAGCTAAGCACTTACAATTCCAATGGACTGTGGGAATGAAGTAGCTGGTCCAGCATTTACGTCTCCACTGAGACACTCTGTCCCCCACTGGTATGGGTTAATACCAAGACGAGTTATAGCTGGTGCAGGGCCTGCAAATAATATTCTAAACATCATGATTAAACTATCAATACCGATTAGTATACCATTATTGCTTGCTCCTCCATGTGACATCTGTGCAACCATTTCGTCAAGAGTTAGTCGTCCAACCAGATCCTGCATTACATTAAATTTAGACTGTATGTGTAGCTCAAGTTGTGTACACTGGAACATGGAGCATTCTCCACTCTCTTGATTCTTGGAATTAACTGTATATAGCTGCTCATGCATACACTAACTACTCACAGGAGTAGCTACACATACCTTGACTCTGTCTTCAAATGAAAGAGAAGTGTTCATGAATGGATAAGTCTGTCCGTGGCATTTCCAAAATGCCAGGAAAACTATGATCAACACCGGTACTCTCCAGGCTTTGGCCATCTTGATAGATCTACCTTTGTCCACCACTGATTGCGCTACACGTAACTACACTTTGAGACTCATGAATTCATGCATAATTTAATAGTATACACTCTACTGTAACAGCTGTGCATAGATCACATGACACCGTATGTGTCTTGTGAGGTCATCTAGATCTATATATAGCTTGTGTATAAATATGATTTATATAGTATTCATAGCTGCTTATACGTTTTGTGGATAGATTCTATGAAGACTGTACAAGCAATGCTAAAATTATGTGGGAGTGGAGAATGATTTTAAGAGTCATAACTGTTTTCATACTATAATATTATTATATTATTCTGTGTTAAGTGATTAAAGCAGTATCCATACTAATTGTACATGTGCCACAATAATTACAAGGCATCAATTTTTATTATACCAGTAGCATGACACATTTGGACATAATCTTCAATAGATCATGTTTGGTGATCAATAAAGCTATAAAATCTATCCTTTACCTATAACTCTCATGTCTAAATGTTTGAGCTCCTACTTTCTTTAATAGTGATTTAATGATAATACAATTCTGGGAATCACTACATAGGTAGGGAAAGTTCTGAATAGTTAAAAATCACAACTTATATGTGAAAAGTAAACTGCAAATTCCAAATTTAATATGACAAGAGTAGAAATGCTAATCTGTTTGCTACTCTTAGCCAATCTTGCAATTGAGGCTAAGTGGATTGGCAGCTGATCTCAAACTGATATGGATCTGACAGCTATTGACTTTTGGCCCAGCAAAGGTGAGAATTTAAGTGATGTACTTACACGGAAGCAACTATCATCATACTGTTAATCATCTCTATCTTTCTCCTTGCTGCTCCAACTCTCCTCATCAATGCAACCCTATCAGTTGCATTTTTCAAGTCTGGACAGCTCAAGAAACCTCTGGGGATTCTCGATCCATGCTTCACTCCTTGTTGAGATTCTTGTGAACCAATTATTACTTAGCATAGTATTTTTCATTTATTATCCACCTGCTCTGCGGCACTGTAATTGCTCTCCTATCCTGAGTGCAATATATCAATCATCTCGACCGTTGATTTTAAGCTTCAGATCGATAGCGTATGCAAGTATTGTCCTTTGCCAGCTTCTGATTATCACTGATAAAAAGAAGTATGTAAACCATAAGAGTACATGTGGATGTGTAGCTTTTGCTGTTGGTGTTGGGGCAATCTTTGCAACTGAAACTGCTGTTTTAACAAATTTAATCGATGAACGCTTAGGAGGCACAGACTTCTGCCCTGGCCAAAATGTTCAAGCTGCTTTTAATTTTTCAGCAAGAATCATTGTTATGATATCCTATGTAGTATTGGCTTGGTTACCTTCACTTGTGATCCTCTTAGTATCTACCACCTGGTCTTTAAGAAGTGCTACACTGGTGGAAATGATCAACTGAATAGACGGCTCATCTCCTTACCTGTCATTCTGCCTGCTGGGTTTATCTTAACCACTATTTTCACTCTCCTTCTTAGACGCTTTGTCCTCATTACCATACAGTCGTATGAAGTGAGGTTTGCTCAATACTGGCTGTTTCTCTCCGGAGCAATGATCTCACTGTTTGATGAATTATCGATGGTCAACTGATTCTTGTTTATTTGAATCCCCAGCTTTACAAAACGTGGAAGGATTTGTTCCACAGGCACAGCAATCAAGTACATCCACAGACTTGATACTCATAGCTCAAGCTGCAATAACTTGTGAAATATTATTAATTGAATTTTATTCTAGCTTGACATAAACAAATATACCTCACTTCCAGAACAATTGTTACACAGTGCTTTTGATCAATATTAAGAGCAATGAAATTACATGGACATTCTTAGGAATGAACAAATTTCATTAGCCTTTTCCACCTCAGAAATTCATGGATAACATGCTTTGTGGTGTTCTTTGTATGGACAGCTGATTCAAAAAGAGTATGAACTTCAGAGTGTAGATTATTATTATACACCTAAGCATGATAAAAATACATTGAGGTTAATAATGGTTCTGCTAAAAGTGATAGAATCTGATTCTGTGGATTGCAAAGCTTAAGCACTAAAAAATTTGAATCATGAACTGGAAACAATGTAGAAAGATAATATTCTTTACAATAATATAATAAGTCCTTGTATACAAGGTCATCAAATAAATTTATCAATCCAATGGTTAATGTCTTCTAGATGATGTTTTGACGAATCAGGGGTTGGGTGATGATCGATCTTTTTCTCAGGATCAATCCTTTTCTCCAACGCATCGAGAATATGTTTAGCTTCTTCTTTAACAGCCAGCTCTATAGATTCCTTGACAATAACTATCGCTGCTTCCTTGATTGCCTCCTTTAAAATAAGCTTTGCTGTCTCCTTGACGCCTTCTTTGTCCTTAAGGATGAGTTTAGCAGCATCGACTACAAGCTTGGCTACGTCCTCTAACAGTTGAATTGTTGGCACTCCTTCTGCATTCAATTTCTTCTTTAGATCTCTGTTACTGACAAATCTGGAGGCTTCTTTAAGCACCAGTTTTGCCAAATCCTTTCCGACTGTTTTGGCAGCTTGCCTTGTTTCTCTCTCTTGTTCACCTGGTAGTATTAAAATCAAAGCCAAAATGTTTCATTATCCTCAATGCTTGTGACCCAAAATAACAAAAATTTGTTAATTAAATACTCACTTTCTCTGTGGCAACAGCAAAACATTGTGGATACTTGACACAAGATGAACTAGCTTCTCTAGTTAAGGCTCACCTAATTAAGTACCACGCCCATTCTTATGCGCATGCGCATTCGAGCTTTGATCCTGAACCCTCATAGCCTCGTACCCAGGCCCTTTGAACCCTCACTGCTGAAAGCCGCCACACCAAACTGTCCCACGTACGTGCAGGAGAAATATGAGCGACTACCTAGATCTAGGAGGCTTTGGAAAGAAGGTGACCACCTCTTCCACCGACTGCCAGCTGTGGATGGACCGTGGCGTGGTCCAAACCTTCGGCTTCAATCGCGAGGAGGCCATTCGTTGTTTTCAGAAGGCACTTGATTTTGATGCCAACTGCGCCATGGCACACTACTTCATTGCTTACAACAATGCTGCGGACTACAACAACCCGGACGGTATGGACTACGCTGCTGGATACGAGGAGGCACAAAAGGCCCTGCAGATGGCAAAGGACACACCCCTCTCTGAGTGGGAAGTGGCCCTGATCGAGGCTCAAATGCATCGTTTCTGTTCACCTATCGGCGCCAAATCCCTCGAAGAATTGCACAGGAATTATGCCTCTGCAATGCGCCCAGTGTATCAGAAATTTGGAGAAAGTGATGTTGACATTGCTGCCATGTTTGCGGAGGCCCTGATGATGCTAGCGCCATGGAAGCTGTGGAGTGTGCCTCCAGACATCAAGCCAGCCATTCCCGAGACAGAAGAGCTAGTGGCAGTATTAGAGAAAGCTCTTGAGAAGCAGCCTACCCACCCCGGCCTGTGCCACTTCTACATCCACACCATGGAGTTGTCGGCCATGCCCGAGAAGGCCCTACCTGCCGCAGACAGACTACGAGTCAGTGTGCCTGAGCAAGGACACCTCCTGCACATGCCCAGCCACATTGACATGTGGGTGGGCCAATACAAGGAGGCTATTGAAACAAACAAGATAGGTGTGGTGGCAGATGACGCCTATGTGGCTAAGACTGGGCAAAACAATGAGTTCTACAAGATGTATCGCTTGCACAACTACCACTTCACGGTATGGGCGGCCATGTTTGACGGTCAGTTTACCACTGCCTTGGAGTATGCAGAGGCTGCTCAACAACAGCTTGGTCTTGATGCTGTGACGTATGTACTGGGGGATTTGCCGATTGGTTCAATGTATCTAGAAGCATTCACCAGTCTTCCTTGGCATGTGTTGATCCGCTTTGGAAAATGGGAAGAGATCATCAGCTATCCCATAAAAGAAGACAGAGAATTGTATGCTGGTGCAGTTGCCACTGCTCACTATGCTCGTGGAGTAGCATTTGCTGTACTTGGCAAGACAGAGGAAGCTGAAGCTGAACGAAACAAATTCTATGAAGCTCTTCAAAACAAAGCTCTCAAGAACCGCCATCTTTTCAACAATGTGATGCACGATCCTGAGAACCACACTGGCATATTAGATGTAGCAGAGGTTGTCCTAAACGGTGAAATTGAGTACTTCAAGGGAAACTACCAAGAAGCCTTCCAGTATCTCCGCTTGGCTGTCAAGCGTGACATAGGTCTTTCATACGATGAACCATGGGGGTGGATGATGCCAGCTCGACACGTCCTTGGAGCCTTACTGCTTGAGCGAGGAGAAGCAGCTGAAGCTGAAGCTGTCTACCGAGACGATCTAAAACAATACAAGAATAACTTATGGTCGTTGCTTGGTCTACACCAAGCACTGAAGCTACAGCAGAAGACAGAGGAAGCCGAGCAGGTGCACATCGCATTTCAGGCAGCAAAAGCACGTGCTGATGTGAACGTTCAAGCATCTTGTATGTGTGCCACCAAGATTTGCTGTCAATAGGGACAAGCTGCCTTGATCTGTGTTGTAACTAATCTTATTATCGATTTTGATATTATTATAATGCTCTTAAGTGTAATGATAGTAATGATTATGAGCTGAGACGCTGTATCTTGGTGGAAATTTGGGACTCTTACATGTAGTGTGCATCTGGAAATGATCATTAATACAGTTAGTGTAGTGCATGTTCCACAATGCGATGGATTGAGATCTTGGCTCAAAAATGAAACTGCCCGGCCATGGGAGCTGGAGCTCAGTCAACAATATCATGAAAATAGAAATAAGCAAACATTAATTTTAAGATGAGGTGTGGTTCAGCAGATCATGAGCATTACCACACCACACCGAATAACCAGCAATCTTGTTAAAATTCATGTGGTTCTGTAGCTAATAGTACTATGTCTATTTTTGAACAGTGAAGGAACCATCCAGGACATTAGAAGGAGCACTTGTCTGTTGGTTTGGCTGTTGTCCTCCAACAAAGACCTTGTATTCAGTAGTCGGGATGAACCACTTGGTGTCATAGAGCATCATCTCTTCTGCCGTCACAATAAAAGACACCTGGCAGTATTGTCAAAATTATTATTGTCAATTGAGTCATGATGAGTGTGATCTGCTTACATCAGCAGATTTTGATGGGGAGATTAGAGAGATTCTGTCAACTCCAACTAGCTGTCTCATTGGAGCAATGTCAGTGTTAGTCCATGATATGTACACTTGCACAACCTGATATATTATAGCATTTATTGAATGATACAAGACTCGAATAATCATTATGTCATCAATGTTACCTCATCAGAAGGTCTGTTGCCAGTATTTGTCACCGTAGCGCTTACTGTCACATTCTGTCCTGCTTTAATGGTGGGAGGCATGACCTTTAGATCAGAGTACTTGAAAGTGGTATATGAACTGCAAATGATCATGAAGTAGAAATCAAGTCATTAAAATTAATGTGATGGGACATACAGTCCATATCCAAAAGGAAACAGAGGAATTCCTTCAAAGTAACGATAAGTTCTGTTGACCATTGTATAGTTCGTAATTTCTGGAACCTAAAATAATAGTGAAGAGAACAAAGATATTGCAGAATCACTTACTAGACAGATCAGTTGATCATAAAATACTCTCCCTTAGCCTTACTCACCTGGTCTAGGCTGGCTGGCCAAGTGTTGGGAAGTCTTCCAGCTGGACTGACTACACCAGTCAGTACATCAATAAGAGCACTGCCACCAGCCTGAAGGAATTCAAAAGTGTGTAGTGTGAGTACAGCCACATTGAATCAGCTTTAAAATTTATATACTTGTGCTGGGAAGAAGTTTTCAAGTATTGCTACCACCTTATCACTATTGACAGCCCACGACACATCAAGAGGACCAGCATTGTACAGCACAAGGACAGTCACTGTGGGGATTGATGGCCCTAGCTCACACTGGTCTCAATAAAATCATTGATCACATGCACTCACTAGTTGCTGTATTTGCTGCATCTTGTAGGAGCTGCAGTTGATTACCAGGAAGGTTGAGATCTGATCGGTCATGATCCTCATGCTCAAGAATATTTCCTGCATCCACACACATAATAAAAATTATTTCGGTGTTATTATTGCCATGCATACCACCAGTTCCAAGACATACAATTGCCAAATCAGCACCATCACATGCCTGTTTAACATCAACTGAACTGTAGCTCCTGCTCATAGAACACAATAATATTAATATAGTGACAAAGTCCTTGGGGAAAAGATTGATTACGTGCATGCAGGGCCATCAGTGCATCCAACTGCATTCGTGATGTTTGAAGCCACCATACCATTTTTCGTTATTCCTTGGAGAGGAGTTATAATATAATCCATCTATATACCGATAATCAACATGGACAAGTAACAATAAGCCTAGGTAGAGTATCACTGACATTAAAATGTCAATGGATCCTCAGTATAATAATATTATTTAATTTTTACCATTAATGTAGGTGAATAATCACCAAACAATAAACTTGGATTATCAATGAATGGTCCAATTACCTAAAGAGATAAAATTATTATACAATAATATTAATCATTTTAAAGGGCTTACACAGGCTTTCTTTTTGGGTGATGTGATGGGTAGTCCATTGCTGTGGTCATTCTTTAGCAGCACTATGCTTTGAACTGCCATGCCATATGACAGTTGAATGTGTTCCTTGCTCTGAATGTAATCTGAAGCATTTAACCTACAAAAAATTTTGTTCGATGGAAGCTACCGTAGGAAGCTGCATTGCAGACAATTGATCATAACGTGTAAGATGACTAACTTTTTGTAAGGATTCATCTCGGGTGGGTCAAACTCTCCCAGCTTCATCCTCACCATGAACAAACGGCTAATACAGTCCTTCACTTTGTCTTCGGACACTAAGCCCTGTGTATGTTATAGTAGCTACTGGTAGTTAATTTATTATTACACTCACAGCTTTCACGGCATCACCAATGTGACTGAAGGTATTGTCCATTGAATTTCCATCTTCCAAGCAAGTTCCAGCATTCAGTGCAGCAGCTGCTGTTTCAGCTATGCTTGATGTGTAATGATGCTGTGTCATGATGTTTTCTGTGAAAGGTTAGCTAGTCAGTTTACAATTTTATGTGTTGTGAACATTATCTTACCTATAGCACCTTGGTCACTGACAACATAGCCTGTGAAATAAAACATTTAATTGGTGGCAATTTAATTCTTAGTTGATTCCAACTTTGAAACCTAATACCGTTGAAATAGAATAGCAGTTAACGATCATCATACCTTTGAAATCCCATTCATTCCTAAGAATGTCAGTCAAGAGCTCTTTGTTGGCACAAGCTGGAATACCATTTATGCTATAATGATATATTATTTTCAAGATGCATAATCAATAATATCATGATCTCAATCATTGTAAAGTACCTATTATAACTGCACATCAAATTCCAAGAACCAGCTTTCACACATGCTTTGAACTGTGGTAGGAACGTCATCCTCCAGTCATACTCAGAGACCTTCATAATATTCATACAGCTTATTACGTATTGTGGGTCCATGATGCTAGCATAATAATATTATTATACCTTGGCATCAAATGAAAATCTTGATACTGGAATATTTTCAGGTCCACCGTGAACATCAAAGTGTCTGCATCCTGCATTTGCTTCAAGATAGCGTGGGTGATCTGTAAAAGAGATGGAGCATGGCGTCAAAGTTTAGCTAGCTCTTCTATACCTCCTTGAATTCCAGTTACATAAGCTGTTGTAAGGTGCCCAGAGAGCCACGGATCTTCACCAAATGTTTCCTGTGTTTCAAAATTAACCGTCCCAGATGCTTTCGTATGCACACTACACTGTACAATACCTGATTCCTGCCCCATCTTGGGTCCCTGACAATGTTGATGTTGGGGCTCCAGCAACTGAGTCCAGTGAGATAGTGATAGACACCATGAGCAGTGTAATTGTTATTCTTTAAAATTATAGAGCCTATAATAATTATTATTATACTGACAAGGAACTCACTCTTTACCTTTGCTCTCACTTCATCACTGATTGCTCTCGAGACCTTGTACAGCAAGTCATAGTTGAAACTTGCTGCCTGCATACCAATAATAAATAATTGAGTGCAGTTGCTACGTAAGTACCTTATAGCTCATACCATTCCAAGTGGCTGAGGAAATGACGTGGCTGGTCCTGTGCGCACATCACCATGATCACACACTGTTCCCCACTGGTACGGGTCAATGCCAAGACGAGGTATGGCTGGTGCAGGCCCTATAAAAATGTGAATTATGATATAATTAATGTCAATGTCATTGATAACATCCACTCATATACCATTATTCTTGGCCCCTCCATGTGCCATCTGTGGTACCATTTCTTCCAGAGTCAGACGATCAACAAGATCCTACAAATAATTTAGGTGATTTGAATCACTGACGAATCCACTTGCCCCCTCCCAACCACAAAAAGTTTCAGTTATGATGCTATACCTTAACTCTTTCCTCAAATGAAAGTGAAGTGTTTCTGAATGGGTAACTTTGTCCATGGCAGTAACTGACGTAGCATGCTAAAGCAAAAGCCACTAGTAGTGCAATGACTGAATCCACCACAGCCATCTTCACACTACATATGCAATTCACATTACATACATATGTACAGGCACTCCTCCACATGAATGAATAATCATGGACTCAAAGGTCAACAATCATTAATGTTTAATTCATTAAGCTGTATCGGCTTTGGGTAAACGGGGACTTAGGGCTGGTGCCCCCTTAATTAAATCATACTCCTAATGGATATACATATGCTTCTGGTTCATTATTATTAGCTATATTTATACACTGAGTCTCTTGTTATTACTTAGACAAAATCAATATGAACATAAAATAGTATAATAATTATTGCTGTATGAATCGTTTAAGCCTGAACGGTGAAGGAACCATCCAGGACATTAGAAGGAGCACTTGTCTGTTGGTTTGGCTGCTGTCCTCCAACAAAGACCTTATATTCAGTGATCGGGACGAACCACTTAGTGTCATAGAGCATCATCTGTTCTGCCGTCACAATAAACGACACCTGCATGAGGGCAATAAAAAATTATCAGTTGCCTAGATATAGTCATGTTGTGATGTAGCTTACATCCTCAGATTTTGATGGGGATATTAGAGATAGTCTTTCTATTCCAACTAGCTGTCTCATTGGAGCAATGTCAGCATTAGTCCACGATATGTAGATCTGAATAACCTGATAATCAGTGAGCGTATAATATTTCTCATAATGTCCTGTGGTAGTATCGGCCTTATATATACCTCATCTGAACGTCTGTTACCAACATTTGTCACGGTAGCACTAATTGTCACATTCTGTCCTGCTTTAATGATGGTTGGTGTGATCTTCAGATCAGAGTACTTGAAGATAGTGTATGACCTGCAAGTTTATGGGAAAAGATAATAGCTAAATTTATGATTGTGCAAAACACCACATACAATCCATATCCAAAAGGAAACAGTGGAATTCCTTCAAAGTAACGGTAAGTTCTGTTAACCATTGTATAGTTTGTGATCTCTGGAACCTGCAATCCAAGAGTAGCTACCATCAATGCATGATAATATTATGTCAACTGCTTAAATTGACTCAGCCTGTTACCTGATCTAGGCTGACTGGCCAAGTGTTGGGAAGTCTTCCAGCTGGACTGACTACACCAGTCAGTACATCAACAAGAGCACTGCCACCAGCCTGAAGGATCGATTCAGAGTATAGTCACATAGTGTGCATGAGGCATAGAGTGACACAGCTTAGCTAAACATATTCACCTGTGATGGGAAGTAACCTTCAAGTATTGCTACCACCTTATCACTATTGACAGCCCACGACACATCAAGAGGACCAGCATTGTACAGCACTAGGACTGTCACTGTGGGGATTGATGGCCCTAGCTCACACTGGTCCTAATAAAATAATCACACTCACTTGTTGCTGTGTCGACTGCATCTTGTAGGAGCTGTAACTGATTTCCTGGGAGATTGATATCTGATCTGTCTCGACCCTCACTCTCAAGAACATTTCCTGCATTCATGCATTCTGATAGCAATTTCTCATTAATTTTCCATACCTGTTCCAAGACAAGCAATTGCCAAATCAGCACCATCACATGCCCGCTTAATGTCAACTGAATTGTAGTCGCTACTCATAGAACACAATTACTATAAATTATCTAATGACAAAAGTCCTAGGTTTTGCAATTACTTGCATTTAGGACCATCAGTACATCCAACTGCACTCGTGATATTGGAGGCGATTCCACCATTTTTTGTTATTCCTTGGAGGGGGGTTACAATATAATCGACCTGCCCAACAAAGAATATGAACTATCTCTTTTCATCAGATATCATCCTTGTTACCATTAGCGTAGGTGAATAATCACCGAACAGTAAACTTGGATCATCAATGAAGGGCCCAATTACCTAATTAAAAGGGAGAGTACATGTATGAAAGCATAATATTGTAGATATTGAATATCATTCAAAGGGCTTACACAGGCTTTCTTTTTGGGTGATGTAATAGGTAGTCCATTGCTGTGGTCGTTTTTTAGCAGCACTATGCTTTGGACTGCCATGTCATATGCCAGTTGAATGTGCTCCTTGCTCTGAACATAATCTGAAGCATTTAGCCTACAGTAGTTAGAAAGCATCTAATTGCATGCAATAGTCATAAATCATGGCTACTTTTTATAAGGATTCATCTCGGGTGGATCAAACTCTCCAAGTTTCATCCTCACCATGAACAAACGGCTAATACAGTCCTTCACTTTATCTTCAGACACTAAGCCCTGTGTATATTATTTATAGTAGCTACTGGTAGTTAATTATTAATATATACACTCACAGCTTTCACAGCATCACCAATGTGGCTGAAGGTATTGTCCATTGAATTTCCATCTTCCAAGCAAGTGCCAGCATTTAGTGCAGCAGCTGCCGTTTCAGTTAGGCTCGATGTGTAATGATGCTGTGTCATGATGTTCTCTAGTGATTAGATAATCTATGACATTGAATGTCAATAATGATAATATTATGGTCTTATACCTAAAGCACCTTGATCACTAACAACATAGCCTGCAAAGTAATATAATTATTATGCATACAATCATCTACGGTGTACTATAGTTCCAACTCCGAAATTTATCAACACTATACCTTTGAAGTTCCATTCGTTCCTAAGGATATCAGTCAAGAGCACTTTGTTAGCACATGATGGAACACCATTTATACTGAAATCCATAGCGTATTTATAGGTGGATGCTTATATTATAAATCTCCAGTATAATAATATTATTAAAGTACCTATTGTAGCTGCACATCAAACTCCATGAACCAGCTTTCACACATGCTTTGAATGGTGGCAAGAATGACATTCTCCAATCACGCTCAGAGATCTGTAAATTATTAATATAGTTTGTACATAATGTGATATTTCTTAGTATAAGCACACCTTGGCATCAAACGAAAACCTTGAGACTGGAATGTTATCAGGTCCACTATGAGCATCAAAGATTGTACATCCTGTATTTGCTTCAATGTAACGTGGATGATCTGTAAACCCAATAGTTAACTGAAGATTATTATGTCATAAGATCAAGGTTAAACATGCAACCTCCTTGAATTCCCGTTACATAAGCTGTTGTAAGATGCCCAGAGAGCCATGGATCTTCACCAAATGTTTCCTGTTAATGCTTCAAAATTAACTGTCTCAGATACTACCATATTATGTCTAATACACTACACTATACACTACCTGATTTCTGCCCCATCTTGGGTCCCTGAGGATATTAATATTGGGGCTCCAGCAACTGAGCCCAGTGAGATAATGATAGATACCATGAGCAGTGTAGTTGTTGTTCTATACCATGATGAACTAGAATCAATAGACTAGAACAGCAGTTCGAAGAATGCCTATATTATGTACACCTTTGCTCTCACTTCATCACTGATTGCCCTAGTGACATTGTATATCAAATCGTAATTGAACGTCGCTGCCTAAAATATGCCAGAGTAGTGCAAGGCTAAGCACAACTGCTTAGCTCTATAATAATTTATTACCATTCCAAGTTCTTGAGGAAATGATGTGGCTGGTCCCGAGAGCACATCACCATGATCACATATTGTTCCCCACTCGTATGGGTCAATGCCAAGACGAGGTATGGCTGGTGCAGGCCCTATAAAAGTGTGTGTTACGATACAATGTCAATATCATTGATAATATCCACTCATGTACCATTATTCTTAGCCCCTCCATGTGCCATCTGAGGTACCATTTCTTCCAGAGTCAGACGATCAACAAGATCCTATAGTGCAAATTGAACCACTGATGTCCCCCACCAAACTATTCATAGCAATGGCTAAAATACCTTAACTCTTTCCTCAAATGAAAGTGAAGTGTTTCTGAACGGGTAACTTTGTCCATGGCAGTAACTGATGTAGCATGCTATTAACACAAAAGCCACTTGTAGTGCACTGACTGAATCCACCACAGCCATCTTCACACTACAATTAATGCACAGCACAGGCACTCCCCCTCATGAATGAATAAATCATGGTTTCAAAGGTCAAAATTATTAATTCATCAAACTGTATGAGCATTACTATAATATTATTATTATATGTTGTGTGTTTGCATGCATTTATAGCTTAATACTGCATGTGTGTATACGTACATCAGGCTAGTGCTGCAGAGAGTATAGATGAAGGAGCAAGGATGATCTAGGTGCATCAATGCCTTGACAATAATATTAATAGAATGGTCTAGCTAGTCAATGATTCCTGCCATAATATATTATAGCAATAGTATGCATGCATTTCCACACTCTGGCTGTTTAAATAGATACGTAATAACTATTCAGCTGAATAGTTAGAGTTCATTTAAATCAATGGCCTTATCCTTCGGCAGGCTATGAGCAATGATAAGGCCTCCATCTGCTTGCTTGCACTGTGATATTCATCTACAATGCTGGTCATTTGCCACAGTACTAGTAGCTAACAGCATTGTAAATGGACATGCAGGAATGTGCAAGCAATGACTGAGTTGGCAGGCTTTAGTATGCACCCATCAGGGTTTCATCCAGAAAGAAAATTTGGGGGGGGAAGTGGGCGTGGCAGTTTCACGCACTGTGACCCCTCCCCCAATTAAGCATTGATATGGATTAATGATTGTGTTTTCTGATGTCACTGAGGTATTGCATAGTTTTATCTAGTATTGAGTCATGAAGTAGGAGACTATACTGATCACTTGCAATGCGACGCAAAAATATACACGCTCCCCTTCCCCACCATGCACCTCTCTCTCCTTTTCCTCTTTTCTTCTTTCTCTCTTTCTTTTTGGGGGGGGGGGGGGGGGGGGGGGGGGGGGGAAGCTTCCCCCCCCCCCCACTGGATGAAACCCTACCCATGCAGCTTGGATTGGTGAGTGGAGTGCCAGTATGGCCTCTAGCTTGAGCTAGTGCAGTGACCTATACACTTTTAGGTTAGCGACTATGTGGTCTGATTTGTCTCATAGCCCAGACACCCTGTAGTGAGTATGCATTGCATTGTCATAACTACTCATTGTTTTGGCAAGCCATCAAAGGGCTTACGTATAATAACTTTTCCACAGCATGGTGGAATGCATATTAATAATATATTTCTGGAGTCTTTAAATCAAAATTTACAATGCCTATAGCTGGTGGTAGGTGGTAAACAACACCAGAAATGTGCCTCTGAATCAGCTGTTACCTCGATCTCTGCATGTCCAATATTTAATACAGTGCAACCCCTCTATAGGAATTCCCCTGAAATGAGGATGTCCCAGCTATTATTATACAATCATAGAATAGTATTATTATCACAAAATTACCCCTGAAATAAGGACACCTCCTTTAATCAGGACACTTTAAGCTGTCCCAAGGGTGTCCGGAATAGGGGGATTCCACTGTAATATCCTATTTCTTGTGGCCCATGCATGTGTTGCAACTATTAAACTTAACCTTCATTTCCTAATCCATGCATGCTGCAATGGCTGTGATTAGGCCCCATTGTTTATCAGGTAGCTAGGCATTAGCTGCATTATTATTATTATTAACGTGTTAGGAGAGCATGCATAGTACTACCCAGCTACCTGGTGGGTATGTATATTTAGTGCAATCAATAACCAGGACCTACTCAATATCATGTTAATTTAACTTAAACACCATGATGTTTGGTAGCAAGCAATCCAAGATGAAACAATAATACAATGCAAGCAGAAGACACAGTGATAAGTAGTAGTAGCTGCCACACATTATGCCATGTTTGCGATAGGCATACTATTAATGCATGCCAGCATTAGCACTCAGATTAGCACTGAGCTATCAGCCAATAATAATAATAATTAGAAAATTTAATCATTAATGAGCTTATCCGCGTCCACATTGCCTGAGGATGCTGGTGCATGTGGGGAGCTAGAGGAGGAGTAGTATCAGTTGAGCTGTTCTGGCTCCCTTGTTCGACTTGCATGTGGGAAGTGCAATATTGAATGAGCAACTCTATCCAGACTTGCTGTTCTGGCGAGAAGAGAAGAGCCGCTGTGCTATGGATATGCAGCTTGCAGAATACCTACAATGTCATGATGTTTGTGCATGTGTAATCACCACACTGGAGACCTATAATATTATTAATTATCTTCTAGGTAAACCCCATTCAACAGGGTTTCCTGAAAAATCAGTAGGTATGATGTCACAGGGGTTCCTGAGATTGATACAAAGTCCATCAGCATCCTGTTGATAATGGGCTACAAGATCTTGAAGACTTTTGAACAAGGAACATTCAGAGATATAGAATTCTTGATCGCGTGATTGAAAAATCTTGTAGTGATAAACTCGATCCCAATCTCGAACAGAAAGTGCATATTCATCAGGAGTGCTTTCACTTTCTCGAATAAGATATGAGCCACGACTATTTGATGGGGACATGAGTTTATTCTCAGCATCTTTACGTTTGATTTGACCAAAAAACCACCTATACGAGAGGTAGGGTGAGGAGATAACAATATTACACTATAATATATTCACAATAAATAGGAATGACTGAGGGTCCAGGAGATTATCTGCCCAATGCAACTTACTGTTCAGCAACATAGAAACTGTTCCTGTCCACCACATGGTTGCTGGGAATGTAGCCTTCCTTTCCACTGCCCTTCATGCGTGCCCACCACCAGTCACCATCATCACTATTGATAATGTACATCAAATCACCTTTCACAAAGCTCAAGTCCTTGTTACTTCTTGCATCATAATCATGCAATCCAATATAGATGGGATAGTTTGGAGATGCTTCTATCGTGGGTTGTAGGAAAGGGGTTGCTGCTGTTGGCTACAAATAATAATATTGCAACCAATGCTTAATCTGATTGTGGCATATCCAGTAGGAATATATTATAGATCAGCAGAAATATAATTTACTAGCTAACCTTGTGCTTAGATGACAACATGGGTACAATGGATACATCACGTGACTCCAATAGTTTTTGACTACATACTTGATCTATTGATATTACAATTGATTATCAATGTGTAACTTTGAAAAGAAGCAATACTCACCTTTTGGAACATCATTAGCAGTAGCTGGATTTATCAGTAGAAATTCATCAAATGATGAGATACGTCTTGAGAGTTTGGTAGATGATGGAGGGTTTACTTGTATATTTGGATATGTCTCTGGTTGGGGTATGGGCTCATCATAATCACTAGAATCATCTGCTTCACTTTCATCTTCACATATAATGCTTCTGACGATTTCTGCAAAAATTTGAAAGTCTGCTCGTTCAAAGACATTCATCAATCTCTGATAGGTAGCTTCAGAACCAAGTCTTTGTTTCCATATGTATAGAGCTTCTCTCCTGTAGGCATGCATATGGGGAAATTTTAATTGGACTTTAGATGAATGTATATCTTACGATTGTAGCCTTAGATTTCTTGGATGCTTTGTGTGGATACTTGCAATATCAGCTGGTGTGAGTTTGAGTTCATCAGAAATCCGACCTTCCCACTCAGTCATTGAATCAGCAATTTGACCAAGGTGCTTAGGAACTCCAAGGCCATCACCATCAATCACTTTATCCAATTGTGCTTTTCCTATAAAAATGTAGTAAGCTTAAATAAATCATCCTATATTATCGGACAGTACTATACCTGTTTTTCGATTCTTTTGGAGGTTCCAAATTTCATATCCCCTTGGTAGATTTCCACGTTTGTTTACAACCTTGCATACCACCTTAAAAGGATTTTTGCTGTCGTATTCTATCTCAGCTGGATGCTTATGAGATTGACACGTAGGTAATGTGCAGTAAAACCCAAAGAAGTAGTTACACTTCATGCACTGACTAGTAATAGTGCTCATGGCCTTCTTGATTTGCATGTATGTCATTTCACAAGTTTTATTCATTAGCTCATTTTCTTTCACCAGTTGATCTTCTTTTGAGTCTTCTTCAGATACTACTAAGCCTTCTGTTAAATCTGTTTCAGAGTAATAACTGATTTCCAAGTGAGTAGGTAGAATTGTCAACATAATATTTCCATGTGCCTGGATAGCAAAGGAAACTTTATTTTTGAATATCTTATTTGGAATGATATTCCAACATCTTTTTGACCTCATTTCATTTGTCATGAGGTACTTGATCAGGGCCCCTGGGAGTCCACGAGGGCAAAAGCCACTCTTGAATCCAACAAGCAATGAAGGCCATAAATAATATTTGTTAGGATGTAGAGTAGAATGAGATTCTGGTGCATGGCAAAGTGCTGATGGGAAAAAATATTTGTCACCATCTTTATCTGTAAAGAATGCAGCTATTCGGAGGTAGTTCAATAGATCTGTCAGCCATATAAATGGAAGCTGTGAATTAGAACTATGCTTATCACTAAGTTTTTGCATGACAGCCACAGGAATGATGCCTCTATGATGAAAATCCTCTATTTCCTTAGCATCAACATTTTCAATTGTGAACGTTTTGACAATGAGATCTGTGATTTTGTCAAAAAGCACTTGAGGATCTATTACCACAAGTGTATTCAGATCTTTCACATTAAAATAGCGTACAAGACCGAGCTTTGAGTGAATGAATGACAGTGCTTGATTTAACTCATTACGATCTGTTATCCCACATTCCCGGGCAATGCTGAGACATCTATTGAATGTCAAAACCTGATCAGATTTGTGTTTTGCTCTGAGAATTAAGCTCAAAATAAGCCATGATGAAGGACACTCAATCGTAAATAATTCATCCTTTTCTACAGTGATCTGTACAGCTGATCGTATTTTCTGAAATTCATCATCATCATCTGAAAGATTATTAACTGTAAATATTAATTGCTTAGGATGCTCAGCAAACTGAATAGAACCTTGATCAAACAAAGTTGTTTGTCGTACACAACTTTGAAGCAGTTCATCCTTCCTTTGAATGATCTCTTCTGTACTATTTGGTGGTAAACAGTCTTTGTGTGTACCAACAAAAAAAATCTTGGGTTTTATTCTTGTTTCAGAATGTCTCTGCTGTTCACTTGTGAAGTGAGAAGCACTGATGGTTGCAAGTGTTTGGAGCAGTTCCTGCAATAACGTTCCTGGTGATTTGTAGGTCTCCACTCGGCCATCTGGATACTGATATCGGACATCATAAGGCTTATCAAGATCATGATGAAGAGGGAATGTAACAAAAAAGATTGATGGTCCACAAACAAGGAGGGGTAGGTGTTCCTGAAATTCAATCTGTCCCCCTGTATTGGTGAGATAAAGGGACCATGATGATTCAAGGTGCTCTCGCAGTGCATCCATGCCCCGTAGCTTAATTGCCTGCTTAAAAATATCCACAGGTTCAACATCTGGTGAATACACAATTGCACTCCTTTCTTTTCCGTGAACTTTACTCACAGAGTTTTGATCGGATTTTCGTGCCTTAGATCTCTTGAATTTCTTGAAAAGCTTCACAATCCTGTATTTTGTCTTACATTTAGGACTACCAAGAGGAATGGAAGGAACAGGTGACTCAGTGCTAGTTATTGTAGGGCTTTCGGTTTGCTCCTTAATAATGTATTTGGTTACAATCGGTTTTGATATAGTGGTCATGGCAGAGTGATGCCTTGCTGTGGTCATGATCAGCTCAAGTGCCTCTTCATCATACTGCAGCTTTTTCCACTCTAAATTATTAACAGCAGTGGCAACTGTGCACAGCTTTTTTACTTCAACTTTGACTATGCTTTCCAATACTCCAGTACTAGGTGAAAAAGTATCAGATTTGGGCGGTCCATTTCCCATCAAACGACTCATCAAGGTATTTTTACCCGAACGCCCAGGACCAACAATCACACCATGAGCAATTGTATGATTTATTGTTCCTTTCTTTTTTATAGACTCTTCCATCACACATACAAATTCATCGTGAACCTCAGACATATATTCGTCATTTAAACACAAGTTGAAGTCTCTTCCAAGACTAAGGAGTTGTGAAATAATTTTGCACAGATCTGGATTTCCAGGCTCTCCCAAATTGTTTTCAGATAGGTCAAGTCGTCGGAGATGTTTACATTTCAATGAGAGTGCATCACTGAAAATTGCCAAGAAACCTATCGTCACATCATTATTCAATGAACCTTTTAGGCCTAAACTTTGTAGGTAATCAAATGTGTCATAAGACTCAAGATGTTGCTGTAAAACTTGCAAGAAAGAAATTGATATGTGATTAAACGATAGATCAAAGTGAGTCACTGTTGGAGAGGTAGACTGTGTTAATGCAGATAGTATGGCTTTGATATCTGAGGTTGTTCCAATGTCACAGTTACGGAGGATAAGGACCTTTAAGGATTTAAGAGCAGCAGAAGCTTTGCTAAAGAAGTCAACTGCTAGAGAATTGCTGAGCCTGTTTCCGCTCAGATTAAGACCCCTGCTCCGAACAATGCTAGATTTTTCACACAGAGTATTTGCTAGGTGATTTACATGTTCGGGTTTCAGATTGCTGTCTTGAAAGTTAATCTCCACTTCACTATTTTGAGCTATATTTTGAAGCACATGCACCATGGAATTGAAGTCATACACATCACGTGAGGGACTGAAACGTAATACTCCAGTAATGCTGATAGCTTCAACTACCTTCTGATTGACTACATTATGCTTTGCTTCATATGACAAATGGCAAAGGTCCATGTAGTAATTCTGTTTGGTAGTGCAATAAGCTGCTAATAAAATCTTCAAAACTTGATCAACAACATCAGGATTCAAGTTGCCTACCTGATGAGCATAATTACTGACGAAAAAGTGCCAGAATGTTATAGCCATTGAAGTTTTACCTTTTCCCGCTACAAATTCACACATGAATTTAACTTGTGCCTCTTTTGGCTGCTTTGATAGATGCAGAGCAGCAAGATACTCTTCAAAGCAAGGATGAATGAAAGGGGACGATGGGGTATCTCCAGTTTCTGCTATTGGCTTAGTTAAGCCAAAGTGTGAGATTTTTGATGATGTAAGTGCTGTAGAAGAAAAAGTGTTGCAACCTTTCTCAACGTTATTGAAAGCTAGTTCACATACTTGCCACCACAACTGCTGTAGCTCCTCAGGAAGATCATGATGGCTAGATAAGCTACCCTCATGAGGATAATTACCATCTATGCTAGCTGAAACAACCATCCAAACCAGCTTTGAATACAATTTCGTCATGGTATCTGGTAGGGGTTCAGCATCACTAGCTTGACAAACTATAGCAAGATTGAGAGGAGTAATACACGTATTTGCAACTAATGGATTATCATTCAGCTGTGCTTTGAGGTAGTGGACTCTCTTTAGGTCACCTGCAAATTCTAACTGGACTATAGGCTCAATGGATTTTCTGTCAAATCCCGTCAGTGTAATTAATCGATCAATTGCAGTCTGCATAACACTTGTCTCAATGTAGCCTGGTCTGGAGGTAATAAGAACTGTGATGGATGAAGTAGGTATGATATCGCTGCTAAATAGAAGAGAGTGTAAAAACGACCCTGTTTGGCACTGGGAGTCTTGAAGCTCTTCCCACCCATCAGCTATAAGAAGAATATTGTGTTGCCCATTACTCTTCAAGTAGCTAGCCACTTTGGAGCTAGAACCTGGTTTGAAATCAGCATACAGCACATTGAGCAGCCCTGAAAGGGAACTAGCTGAAGCTACATTCCTGGAACTAAGGGGTAATAAAATAACAAGCTGAAAATCCTGAAACTGCCTTCCATTAGCCCACTCCTCCACCACTGACAAGCATAACATAGTTTTACCCATGGCAGCTTCACCCTGTAAAAGGATTGTTTTACGGACGGCGTTTGGTTTCACGTTAGTAACTGAATATTTTTGATCAAATATGCTGCTGAAAGGTACACGAACCCGCTGCTTC
Organism: Cliona cf. orientalis; assembly: GCA_963930775.1. Classification (NCBI taxonomy): domain Eukaryota; kingdom Metazoa; phylum Porifera; class Demospongiae; order Clionaida; family Clionaidae; genus Cliona; species Cliona cf. orientalis. The sequence goes on from OZ005695.1 coordinate 4,557,036, forward strand.
CCATCATTACTTCCCACTTCAGTGTCAGGCTCTATCTCTGATATTAGCTCTGATAGTTCTAATTCATCCACATAAACATTCTTCAAATTGCATGCATAGTGCTTCATATGGTTTATGCATACGTTGCGACTCTTTTCTTTGATAGCAGTTACAACACTTGAAATTTCTTCCTCCATAACTTATAGGATGGCTTGAAGCTGAGCGTAGGTACCTCTTTTGATCAATACTGAATTATAATAAACTAATTTAATATGAACTCACTACCAGACATAAGTTTGCTACTATTGTCTTCACGCTGGTCTCAAGGATGAAGATAGACGTCCTCACCGATTATTTTGCATTCTAGTTGAGTAGTATAAGAAGATTTGAGCCACGTTAGTACAGCCAAAGTGCAATGCTTTACTAGCAAGAGTGTTCAATATTCAAGTAGCAGCCCTAGAAGTTTTGTATGGAAGTCACTTTTAATATTCATGGCCTGGTGTAGCCTGCACATGTATATCATCATTATGACGCTCCAATGAGATCACTACATGTAATGTTTATCATGTATAACTGTGGCCATCTGGTATGCAATCAATATTCATTATACTGTACCGGAGAGACCTGCAGGTCATATTCTGTAAGCAAGCTTAATAATTTTTATGGACACAGTACAGCTGCCAGCATCACCTGACACACAGTGTCATGATGGTTAGCCATGGCAGACTGTTCACTGCAAAGCCTGAATATCTCTGGAGCCCGGGCTGCCAACTGATGATGATAATTATTCATCAATTCTTGGATGAGATTGATTGCCCCATTGACAGTAATGACTACAATGCCAGCGAATTAGCAAGATCCAGTGAAGACCACCCAGTGCTTGCAGCATCAGATCCTGAAGAAGTGGCCAACACACTACACATACCTGGTGCTGCAGTGGCAGTTCACCATTGAAGTGAATGAAGCAGATAGCAAGGTCTAACATATAAGTTTTGAGTGGAAATTGAAACCTTTGATTATAGAGAATTCTAGCCCGTTGCTATGTGGTTGCTAAGGTATACAAGGTACTGTATATGTGATACAGTCCCTCCTTGTAGGGCTCATGTCCATATGTTTACTATTATACAGTTCCTGAGGGCCAGGGCAAACATTCATACAGTTCTTGGGGGCTAAAAACATGTTTATTGTATCCATGGAAACAATGGGCTAGAAAATAGTTATTGACCAATCCCTCGCTTTGTATGCAGTATAGAAGCACTCATCCCTCGGGCTTTGCCCTCGGGATTTGTGCTTCTATACTGCATACAAACCTCGGGAGTTGGTCAATAACTATTACATCTAGACTAAACAGAATAATAGCGGATTGCTTATTAGAAACTTACGCTATATTAGGGTAACAATATGCTCATTTTCTGCATGTGATAGTAGGTGCTACGAAACTCTTAATATTTGCTTTCTCTAGACTTAGTAGGAGCAGGGCCTCAACAGGTGGACACTCAATGCCATTACTTAGTTTTTGCAACCTTTGAACCATGCGTTCTAGTATGTTGCAACTGGGTATCTGTAGCTGTATGCTAGAGCTACCCATATAATCCACACCACTAGTTAGGACTTTCCCAACCAGATCTAGACATACTGTGTAAGACTATTAAGACAGTTCTTGCATGTCAGTACTTTGTGTATAGCTACAATAATTATGAGATAAAGCTGGAGCACTCGAGGTATGAAATTATGTTGTGCTTCTTCTTGTATAACTAGCATGCTTAAAAAGCTGGCATCCTTCCACCATAGATCTATCCCTCTAATACTAGTAGTAGTAATAGTCTTGGATGACTACGTACCAGGGCACATTGCTATAACCGTGTCCGTGTGAAACACATTAACATTTCATTGGTAATAGTTACTAATGATTTTATTATTAAGTTGTAGCAGGGTTGCTAGATAGCTGCTCTTTGTAGTGCAGCAATATGGCACCCCAAATTTCATGTGCTATAGTAACAGGGTTTTAGGCCACCGGTATCTTCTGTGTTTGAAATTATCGAGGTAAATACCATTCTTCCCACTTGATTCGATCATAGATATTATAGACTACGTACATTTAATTGATCATAATAAAAATTTAATCATCACATTATCAACACAAAGCAAGAAAGGAATTACTGTAGCATGTTTTGCATGAGTCATTTTAAGCCTGGACAGTGAAGGAACCATCCAGGACATTAGAAGGAGCACTTGTCTGTTGGTTTGGCTGCTGTCCTCCAACAAAGACCTTGTATTCAGTGGTCGGGATGAACCACTTGGTGTCATAGAGCATCATCTCTTCTGCCGTGACTGTGAAGACAAGCTGAAGAGTAGAGAAGGAGGGAAAGTTCCTAGGGTGCACCACTAGTACTGGACCCAATTGTGATCATAATAGTATGCAAATATCGTGAAATTATTAGCATACTCTCACAGTAATAATACTGTCATGGTGATTTCATGAGATTTGTAACATATACACTGTGTGCTTACACTTGCAGGCTTTGAATTCGAGATTGATATCCTTTTGACTCCAACTAGCTGTCTCATTGGAGCAACATCCGTGTTAGTCCATGAAATATAGACTTGAATCACCTTTAATAATGATATCATTATGATGCCAAGTATACAGAATTAAGCTTTATTTGAATGTCATTGCGTCGCTATACCACACCATCATGCATGTACCTCATCCGAAGTTCTGCTGCCAGTATTTGTCACAGTAACGCTAACAGTCACGTTTTGACCTGCCTTGACAGTTGCTGGCATGATCTTCAGATCAGAGTACTTAAAGTTGGTATAAGAACTGGGAAAAGATCAAATTCTTGAATCATCCATGCACAGAACACACGATATATTGGTATAACATACAGTCCATATCCAAAAGGAAACAGTGGTACTCCTTCAAAATAACGATAGGTTCTGTTAACCATTGTGTAGTTTATGATCTCTGGAACCTGCAATATAATCAAAGAATACCATTAATAGATAGATATGTGTACTACTTAAAATTGACATAGCCTGTTACCTGGTCTAGGCTGGCTGGCCAAGTGTTGGGAAGTCTTCCAGCTGGACTGACTACACCAGTCAGTACATCAACAAGAGCACTGCCACCAGTCTGTATACCGTAATTACGAGCATGTATTATCATGCATGCATGGATATGCAAACGTTCAATACATGGTGATAAAATTGTTCACCTGTCCTGGCAAGAAGCTATCAAGTATTGCTACCACCTTATCACTGCTGACAGCCCACGACACATCAAGAGGACCAGCATTGTACAATATGAGGACTGTATCTTTATTATTGCAGAGTACATAATTATTAATAGTGATATCGATGACATTATAATACTTACTGGATGCAGATTCAGAAGCATCTTGCAATAACTGAAGTTGATTACCAGGAAGATCAATATCTGATCGATCATCCCCCTCATGTTCAAGTCGGCTACCTGCATGGTTAGTATTATTATTATTATGATACAACTAAGAGGATTTTAGTCAGACCTGTGCCAAGACAGACAATTGCCAAATCAGCATCATGACATGCCTGCTTGATGTCAGTGGACTGGTATTTCCTGTATGTTAGTAGTTCTCCCAACTAACATTAGCTGAACTATACAACTATTGGCTTACATGCAACCAGGACCATCAGTACATCCAGTGTTGGACGTAATAGTTGTAGCTATTTTGCCGCTGCTGTTAACTGCTTTGAGAGGAGTCACAACATAGTCCTCCTACAAGCCATACATAGTGTACGCATGATCATCGAAGGAGAATGCATGACGGATACATGCACTAAATATATTTACCATAAGACTGGGCGAATAATCTCCAAAGAGAAGTTCTGGTGTATCAATAAATGGTCCAACAATCTGAAAGCATTGCCAAAACTGAAGATTAAGTACATTAAAGGGATATTGAATACTCACACATGCTTTCTTCTTTGGTGATGTGATGGGAAGTCCTTTGCTTTGGTCATTCTTCAGTAGGACCATTGTTTGAGTGGCCATGTCATGAGCAAGCTGAATGTGCTCTTTGCTCTGAATGTAGTCAGAAATGTTCAGCCTGCATAATAATTATTATTATGTAGAAGGAACCTTGAATGTGTGCCTGAGTTCATATCTATCTATAGTTATGTACTTGCTGTAAGGATTCATCTCAGGTGGATCAAACTCTCCCAGCTTCATTCTCACCATGAACAAACGGCTGACACAGTCCTTCACTTTGTCTTGAGAAATTAAACCCTATACAATAATCAGTTTTAGCATCAGTTTAACACTGTATCCAGTAACTGCTCAGTTCAAATTAATTAAATTACCTGTTTAACAGCTTCCCCAACGTGAGTGAGGATGATATCATCCCCTTGTACATGTGTATCTTCCAGGCAGGTTCCAGCATTCACAGCAGCAGCAGCAGTTTCAACATCAGTCTTCGTGTAATTGTGTCTTGTCATAATGTTCTCTTCAAGAAGAAGGATGCATATAATGCACATCAGAATGTTTATGCATTAATTTCTTGCATGTACAAGTGTAGCTCACCTAGAGCACCGCTATCACTCACAACATAACCTATGGATTCATATTTAGCAAATCAAGGATTGAAACCATAAGACCATGAGTAAGAGTTACCTTCAAAGCCCCACTCATTCCTGAGGATGTCTGTTAAGATTTTCTTGTTAGCACAGGCAGGGATGCCATTAATACTACAATATTGTTGTTCTTATCATGACACAGTCAAAATGATCAATAATCAATGGTGCCAATAATATTAATTTAATGGTTACCTGTTGTAACTGCACATCAAACTTAGTGTCCCAGCTTTTACACACGCTTTAAACTGAGGCAGAAAAGTCATCCTCCAGTCACGTTCTGTTACCTATTACAAAATAATGGACTTGTGGAATGTTGTCAAATTCACAATTCACAAACCTTGGCATCGAAGGAAAACCTTGAAACTGGACGGTTTTCTGGTCCTCCATGGACATCAAAATGTTTGCATCCTGCATTGGCTTCTACATAACGTGGATGATCTAAATATAAATTAATCATAAAAATTAGTCAATTACAAGAATTGAATTGGTGCATATGTATACTTAAAATACCTCCTTGGAGTCCAGTGACAAATGCTTTTCCTAGATAGCCAGATAGCCATGGATCTTCACCATAGGTTTCCTAATCATATTAATTTTAGCAACCTATTCCTTGCTGCAACTGAATTTATCATAGACCTAGCTACCTGATTCCTGCCCCATCTTGGGTCTCTGAGGATATTCAATACAGGACTCCAGCAGCTGAGTCCAGTGTGGAAACTGTATACTCCATTAGCAGTATAGTTGTTATGCTAAAGCAATATCTCTTTGAGGTAGGAATCTGAGGCTATTCCATAACTGGCACTGACCTTTGCCCTCACTTCATCACTTATTGCCCTCGTAACCTTATAGAGCATGTCGTAATTGAAACTTGCAGCCTGAATATTATAACAATGAAGCTATGATATTATACACTTCTCTGAGTACTCTTCATGGAAGTATCACCATTCCAATGGACTGTGGGAATGAAGTAGCTGGTCCAGCCTTTACGTCTCCACTGAGACACTCCGTCCCCCACTGGTATGGGTTAATACCTAGACGAGTTATAGCTGGTGCAGGGCCTGTAATAAAAATGCATGATTAATTTTCATATCAAGTCACAAGAATGTGTTCTGCAAATCGATTCACTGTTATTCCATGCTCCTCCATGTGCCATCTGACCCACCAATTCATCAAGCGTTAGCCGTCCAACCAGATCCTGAAAAGGATGTATGGACTACCATAGGTAACTTTAGTACTGGTAACTTTATTAAACCTTGACTCTGTCCTCGAAAGAGAGTGAAGTATTCTTGAATGGGTACTCTTGTCCATGGCTTGTGCAAAATGCCAAAGTGAGAACTGTAAGCCAAATCAACACTGCCATTTGATGTGAGCTGTAGTTGCTGAATTACTGTTCCATAAAACATTTTAACAATTGCATGTGATCACAATCACATGACAATTTTGAAAATTCATTAGTCTACAGAAGTAGCTATATTGAAGCATACTCTTGATGGCATGTGCCACTGATGTAGGTAGCTATCAATTATTGTGCAATCTATTGTGAATGATTCACACTCATATACTAATGATATTTTGATTGTATTAAGTCTTGTGAATCTGTTTTTGTTATTATGAAACTGTATACAACTCATGAGTGATAATAATAATAATTGTGTGCTTGTATACTAAACAACACTTAGCTATTGGATAAAAGTGTCCACACTGTTTAGGACAGACTAAAGTGAGCAACTTCAACTTCATTGACGGTAGTAACACCTCTACCAACGTCACTGCCACAGTTCCCACCAATAACCATCATCTCATTGGTTGGGAGGACTACAACAAGACTCCGCCATCTAGCAGTTGGCATGTTGCTGATGAGATCCCAGGAATTAGTTGTTGGGTTGTACTTGTGAGTGGCAGATGAAGGCTCATTATCTTCATCACGTCCACCAACTGCCAGTAGCTCTCCATTGACAGCTGCACAGGTAAAGTGGCAAGCTGGGGCATCAGCAACTCTGTGCCATATTGATGATGATGATGATGATGATGATTGTAGTAGTTCTATCAGTGAGCAGGTCAGCACTGACTTGGTCAGGCCCTTGTCATCACATCCTCCCAGCATATACACTTGATCTCCACAGATGGTCATTGTTGCATCAGTGTAGGGGTGAGGATCCGGAGGCTGGCCACTGTTGACCAGACTAGACTTTTATTGTCCATCACTTCTACTGTATTTAGCCTATCAGCAGATGACAATCCAACTGTCCCACCAGCCACAATGAGGTATTCCTTTGATGTCACTGCAGTTGCGTCCCACCTCTTTGTTGGCATGGCTGGGAAGACTTCTTTGTAACCTGGCAGACTGAGCAGTTTGTTGGTGTGTGTATCCTTGTCGAAAACCATCTCACATCCACCAATAGCTGTCAGTTGACCAATGATGATTGCTAAACTACTATACACATAGGGACATTTTGGAAGTTTGCTCCATTTCTTGCTAGATATATTGTAGGAACACACTTCACCATCCGCCCAGTTCATGAAATAAGCCATATCCCCATCCACCACAGCAGCTCCCCTGCTCATCCCAAGTGGTGCCTTGCCTCCATCCCTCCAGTTTAATGTAACTCTGTGTGGGTGTGGCTTGTGGTCTACTTCGAGAGATGGTTGTACTGGTAATTGTTTCCTTGACTCTCTCTCCTGGAGTTGTCTTTCCCAAAGAGGAGGAGGTGGCTTTAGACTTTGCTGACTCAGCTGTTGTTGCAGTTGTTCCACCTGCCTCTGTAGAGAGTGGTTAGTCTGCTGGATCTCTGCCGTCACTTCCTCTTGTTCTACCAGCTTTTGGTTCAACTTTTGAATCAGTCTCTCTTGTGATGCCCTCTCTTCTTGAAGTTGTCTCTCCTTTTGTTGCAACAATCTATCTCGCTCGTGGATGTCATCATCTTTCTGTTGTAATGCTCTATCTTTTTCTTGTACTGATCTATCTTTTTCAAGAACTTGTCTGTCTTTTTCTTGCAGCTGCTGTGTCAGCAGAAGAACTTGATCACTATTCAATTGAACTTCATTCTGTATTTGCTGAATGCTCTCTCTGTACTCCCTGGACTCCTTGAGATCAACCAGCCTCTGGCACAGCTCCTCACTAGAAGGTCGATCATTCTCCTGGTAATGGAGGCAGTCCACTGCAATTGGTAGCAACATGTGGGTAGGATTTATCTTATCAATATGATTTTTTCTCCTTTCGGTTTCAAGTACGGGCATATCCATTGTTCCAGTTGGAGATCTAGAGTCAGGAATAAGTTGATTTCGAGGTCCAGGCTCTGGCCACAGTCGAGTGCACACTTGTATCATGATCACACCCTCAGAGAAGCAGTCCAGCTTCTTTGTGTACCTTGGTGGCTCCCTCAGTGCTTCTGGAGGCATGTAGGCCAGCGTTCCTGGGCACATGGTGAGAGGGGTCATGCTTGGAGCTGCACTAGCTAGCTTGGACATGCCAAAATCGGTCACTTTAACTCTTCTCCCAGCAATCATCAGCACATTGTTGCTGGAGAGGTCTCGGTGGATGATATCATTGGAGTGGAGGTAGGCGACTGCTAAAGCAATATCATGACAGATATCCACTTGAATACAGTAGGCTAGTGACTGTTGTGAGCATTCAAGCATCTTTATCAAACTCTCATCAAGCAGTTCCATCAGCAGCACTGGTAGTCTGGACTCAGGATCTCTAGTTATGCCAAGGTACTGCACAATGTTTGGATGTCTGATACTTTCAAGAAAACCACACTCTTGTTGAAATCTACTCATGATCGTGCCTGCTCCTGGGTCTGCAGGGTCTAGGATCGTTGGGTGGAGGACTTTAGCAGCACAGGGCAGCTGGTCACACTTGGCCTTGTAAACAGCTCCATAGGAGCCATGGCCAAGGTGTTGGCTCTTGTTGATGTGAAAGCTTTGGTAGTGAAAGATATGTTGTTGAGCTTGAAGCATTTGATGGGTCATGGCACTTTGCAGCTAGCTATATTATACACGCAGCCAATACTTCACCGATAAGGACACATCTTTAAGCGCATGTCTACACTATAACTGTATCACACAATGGTCAGATGACCCTGCTGTTGTTTTGTCAATCATGATCACCTATGCTATACACACACTCATAGGGGAACTGTCCCAATACAACTGTGACCACTCATCTTTTGACTATTTAAGCATTAATTTGCACTGAATACCTGGTATCATGCTTTGGTAATATAAGCATGTACTGTTCATCTTTGCTACGTACATTTATAGCTATATACCATGAGAAGTTGACTACAAACAAGTGAGTCACTGAAACCATGCATAGTGCATGCAGCACAGCCAGCATATAGATGCGTGCTTCTCAAACTTCAGGCAGGTACAGAGGTGTATTCCTAAGAAAGAACTCATCTCCGATCACGAGAGTGAGTAAACATGGCCTATCGAGTACACCAGCTCACTATCTCATCCGCAACCATACTACGCCTGTACACATTGTTTGCTTTCTACAGATTGCTTAATATCGTGCATGAAGGGGCTGGGCACGAGACTAATCACATAACACTGAGGAATATAATCATATTATTATAATAATAATATATTATGAGTGAAAACACGGGTGGGATCACATTTTCATAAGAGGGTTCCCAAAATCCTGTGTAATTGGGGACCCCCAGTGTAGGCATGCACATTAACTAGATAGCACATGACTCGACCTGTATAGTATAGCGGCTTGCATGATCGTAGTTGTGCTACATAATTTTAATTTTATGTAGCACAACTACGATCATGCAAGCTCTAGGACTGTGGTTACATGCTAGAATGAATAATATTGCTGACAACCCTTACCAAAAGATCGCTGAATCGCTACTTCCATGGCGAGTTAGCCATAGCTACTGTTTTTAAATTTAGCCAGCCACTAACTTCCCTTAATTACAATCATATTATTATGAGCTCTGCTGATCCCAGTAAACTCATGGCAATTCCTGATTCTTCAAGTTCTGCTATGAACATCAAATTACACTGGGGGTCCCCAAATTCACGGAAGGGTCCCAAAATCAATGAAAATGGGGGACCCAGGATCCTCAAAATTTATGACACTGGTATAGCTACCTGCTATACTGACACCTGTGACCGGGATCAAGTGAGATCAAGCGGTCAAGCTATAAAATTGGCGATGATCAGATGTCCATTTAATTTGCACTGCTCAAATCAAGGTCAAGATTAGTCTCGTCCCCAGACCCCACCCCAAAAGGAGGAAAGGGTCTGGCAGTACACATCGAGCGATTTCTTGGGGTTTGCTGATGTGGCGTTTCTGAATTCTGTCACACCATGTAGCTTACATGTGATACTGCACTATAACCAGCAGTTGATGCGTTGGCAGTGCTATGCCAAAATAATGTGTTGTCATGACAGTCATGACAGTCACATGACGAGCTACATCCTATGCACCCAAAAAAGTGTTCGATGTGTATCAGACCCTTTCCTCCGTTTGGGGGTGGGGTCTGGGGACACGACTACGTCAAGATGGGTCTTGTCCTTTGACTCCACCTACACCCCGCCCACCCACAGTTGGCAATCAAGGGTCAAGGCTCTTTTAGTAGCGCGATCATGGTCCAAGAATGGCCCGGAAAAAAAATTTTGATCCCAGTCATGGGTGTCAGTACAGCAGGCATATAATAATATTATGTGACCACCCCTTGGTTTAGAATCGGATGAGTCTGCAGTAAAAAAAAGCCAATAAAAGGCATAGCTACTTCATCCCTACTAATTTCAAGTTGGTCCATGCCTTTCTATGGGTTCACTAGCTAAGTTCTTTGAGTATGCGGGACTACACTCCCGAGTCCGTGTACATAGCACTGATCACATCTTTGTATTTTGACTTGATGATATGTCTCTTTGGTTTCATAGTTTCACCTGTAAAATGATATACAATGATTCTGTGATAATAATGTCATAGCAGAGTACTTTATTAACATACTTAGTTCACCCCCAAATGAGGAAAAGTCCTTTCGAAGAATTGTAAACTTTATTACACAATCCTGCATTCATATTGAAATTTTTAGCAGTTATAATAGTACTATACATCCAATTCCACTCTCACCTTGGTATCGTAAACATGATGATTTGCAATGTCTAGTCCACTTTGAATAGCACCATAGACAATTTTATCTTTTTGCTGCAGAATCTCGGATACAGTAGTACTCTTCGACCCAAGCTTCGAGATCTCAACCAGAGCATCTGGTGTAAGCTGGTCTAGTGGTTCTCCAGTTTGTGGATCAGTCAAAGTCTACATTATTATTATGTAGTAATTATGTCATTAATTAAAGAACAGCATAGAGTAGGTGCACAGACCTTCAGTGTTAACAAACTGCAAATGTAGTCCTGACCATCTCCAACTAGCATGACATTACTGAGAAACGGAACTTCTTTCTTAATTCTGGCCTCAATGAGTACAGGGGCAACATTGTGTCCGTGAGAAGGCACAATCATATCTATAATAGTACAGATTACACAATATGACGCAAGGTCTTGCATTTCACAGAACACAAGCATTCATTTTGTACTTTGTAATTTACAATCTGATGCAAGAACGCACCACAAAGCGTTTTCACAACCATTGATGCAATGGCGACACATTGTGTAGCATCATATTGTGAACCAGCCTTAACACAATTATACTTGCACAAGGGCTTCGTTTAGTTTATTTCCATATGAATATTACGGCAGATAATATCATGGGATGCTAATTTTTTTTCCATGGTTTACTTGGCACAAAAATCTTCATCCATGACACATTAAGACCGAGGTGTGTGGTAAGCTCAGCCAACTGTTTCCAGGTTAGCAAACGATCACTACTGTCATCCAATTGCAACTGATGACATCTGCATCATTCTCTTAGCCTGAGCTATTTTTAATTACCCCACACGCATGCACAAGGGGGTTTATTCAAGTTTCTTGGTTCAGTGTCACACAGGAATGAAACTGAACCTAATCAAGATGGTCATTTGGGCAGGGCAATGCCTCTGGACTGAGTTAACCGCTTGCTGTCACAAAATTAATTGCGAGGGCTTTCTCTCATTTTTCACGAAACTTAGCACCCCTGAATACTATCACCCACAGATAGAGATAGATAATGTGATCTGATAATACAGGAGGCTTACTGTAGGCAATCAACATTACCTTTTAATCTTCCTATAATATATAGGTATCCATCAGAGTCAATGTGACCAATGTCTCCAGTATGAAGCCAGCCAACATCATCTATGGCCATCCTTGTCCTTTCTTCATCATACAAATATCCCATAAATCGCTGTCGGCCAAATACAAGTACCTAGGTATAATAGTGCATAAAGGACACTGTGCATAATCATGTTACAAACACATGCACCTGATGATTACCTCTCCATTCCCGTCATTGTCAGGGTTGTTAATCCTCACATACGTGCCGGGATAAGGCTTTCCAACACTTCCCACCTTCAATTGCTGCACTGGGTTCACTGTGATCCCACCCGTGTTTTCACTCATGCCGTAGGCTTCAATTATTGGCATGTCCAACTCTCTAAAGTACTCCAGCAGCTCCTTAGGGACAGCAACACCAGCGGTAAATAAAATTTGGCTTTCTTGTAAACCAAGGAATTTTCTTGCAGATTCAGATGTGGTAGCTCCATCTTCTTTTAAGATACTTCGTATTTGTTCCCATGTACTATAGAATAAACTTGATATTTTAATCTTCACTATAAAGTTTAAGGCTGTTACCTGGTTGTTCCAAAGAATAAAGTTGGTTTTACTTGGCGGACAGTTGAGAGACGCTCCCTCATGTCATGCCTGGCAGAGGGAGGGGCGAAGTAGAGAGTAGCCGCACAAAAGATGGTCAGATACAAGTCCAGATTGAGACATGACATGTAACAGAGGGCATTACATGTAACAAAGCGATCGGCACCAAAGCTTAGTCCAGGTGATAGAGCAGTGTGCAACATTCTAGTGGCCCAGGTCAGCTGTAAATGTGGAAAATAAAATATGGATATCATCACCCATTTGGTCAGTTATTAAGCAAAAAAGGTAGTGGCAAAGCTAATTCAGGAACCAAGTGTTCACTAGCTAATGCTAGCAATGGTGGCTGTAGATTTAGTATCTACAAGGAGTGAGCTTTAGAATATCTATGCTGCATACCGTAGGACGGCTTTTAATTGCATAGTTTAATGATTGCGTTCTAGTCAAGTCGGGCCAAATTGCAAATCTAATAATTGTGATGAACAACCCCGTACTGTACTGTAGTATATGTGCACGTTTATGTTTGTGAATCTATTAATTGCGAAACGTAGAAAAACTCGCAATTCGCAATTAATAGATACTCGCAATTAAAATCCGACCTACAGTATTATTGTGCATGTACCAATGACGACCTTTACCTACATTTTTTGCGCATGCCTGCAAGGGCTCCCAAGAGAAGACGCTTAGAATAGAATCACCTCCTTCTGGAAAGCACCTATGGGCAATATTGACTCCAGAGTGTCACCCCTTTGCATTCTCCAGGCCGCCATTGTAAGTGGTACTGTTCAGTCTAATTCTGCCCTGGTGTTTCTTTGAAGCAGCTGACGTTAGTCGCTGCTGGGGCCATACCCAGCTGTGTCAGTGGGCTATCTGTTGTATCGCCCCAAGTCCAGCAATGCCTAGAAATAAAATGTTTTAGCTCGGGTCGAATCGCTTCCGGTCACCTTTTAGGTACTCTATTTGCAATTAGTAAATCCAACAAGATCAAGCACATGCCATGAGTGGGTAGTCATAACTTTCATTAGACACTGGGAAAGGATACATACTAGCTAGGATAAAGATTCATGTGGGAGGGAAGCACTTCAGGAAATAATATATGGGTTGCGCTGCACCGAATGCATACTAATAGAGCCAGCACTCATTACATGTGGAATCAATCATCAACTCACTCATACTGGCAGGAGCAGGCAAACTCACATTATCATGAGTCATCATGACACTCTTGTGACGCCCTGTAGTTCCTGACTGCATGGAAATTAATAGTAAAACAATGTTAGCAATGTTCTTAACAGCTATACACCCTCACACTTGTGGTAGATTGAGGCATAAAGAATAGTGTAATCAATGGTTGATATTCGATTTACCGAAAAAACCACAGCAGCACACTGATTGGCTCGTTGTAACTTCATTTTCTCTTCAACGACTCTCTCCTCCACATCCTTGCCTAACTCCATAAACTCTATCCACTGTATGCACATGAACAAGCAAGAGAGAAGATATTACAAACGTAATACTATAGTATGGTTCCACTTACATCATAAAGTCCACTGCACTGCTGAAGAAGCTGGCCTTTGTACTGCACAATTGCTTTCAAATGTGGAAGTCCATCACGAATCTGAGGAACAGATAACAATATCACAAGCCACGCTATTTCTTAATGACTACACACTCACTACCTTACCTGGAGAATTTTATCAACTTGCTGGTGGTCTTCAGCAAAAACAAACTGAGCCTTGCTATGATTTAGCATGTACATGCACCCTTCTGGAGTGCCACCCACGGGCAGACCAATGGAGATCCCACTGCATATTGATGAAGAGTGGGTGTCATGAACAGTCAATGTGCACAACTATACAGTAAGACTCATGCAGATTACGAAGTGTACTCAATTAACTGTCTACCTGCTAGCTATTGAGTATCACATACATACCCAGCAAGGATGGTACCAAAATATCCAAACAGACATTCAGGTGATAGAAATCCTATGAATGCAACGGGACAGAGAGGGTCCAAGGAAAGCTGTAGAGGAAAGTTGGACTGTTTAGCCTTTATATATACTCCGGTTAGTGTGTTTAGCTCATTTGCACCTCATTTCAATTGTGAATGATGACAAAAGAAAACTTGTGTCATACTTCCACTGATCCTACTGATAACCACTCTCCCCATTACATAAGCTTACTGTATATGAGATTTCGCTGCAAGTTAGCACTTAAAAGTAGTGTTAGTTATCCCTGTTCATTCTTACCAGTCAGGGATGGTATGATTAGGCAAGAATTACATCTACCTGGGAGGTGCATCTGATGAGCTAAATATTTTCACCGAAAGTATGACGTTTAATCCATTAAACGAAGTTAACATAGAGGGTGAGCCAGGCAGCGCCGCTGCATGACGGTATATACTACATGCGATCATGCTAATGCATGCTGTAAGCCTCATAGGTGGGCCACGCCTGCATGATTATGCGCATGCGTTCGGCTATACGCGCCAAGAAATCAGCTGTTTGTGTGCCACGCAAACCGGCGTTGCAAGTGGAAAGAGAAGCCGCGCATCATCAGAGTCAAGCAGCCAGGCCCCAAGTTGACTCCCTTCCCAACAGCGAACTCCCCTCGTGACGAATGGCGGACTCGGGCGAGAACACTGACGGTAACCCTCCCCGTGACGGTGGGCCTCCTCGCGATCCCGCTCACCATGATCCCCCTCGGGATGAGCCCGAGGCTCAGGGAAAAGAGCCACAGCTGTCAGCCGAGCAGATGGAAGCCCTGGCCTCGCAGGTCACCCAGAACGTGCTGAAGCACTTGACGGGGAGCGGGACACCACTTTTGGGAGGACCATCATCTTCCGCCAGCGGAGGTGAGCACTAGTAGCGGGGTCGCTAGTGTCATGTAGGGGGCGACCACTTCTCACCGGCGATAAACTAACTCGTGTATATATGTAATACTGCCAAGTCATCCCAATGTGGCCGAGATGGTTTCATTAATACAAGCAGCGATGCTTGGCCGCCGTGGTAAACTCTGGTCCAAGGAATGTACCGACATAGGGTCGTTGCATGGTGGTAGCTAGTACATTGGCACAGGGCTGATGGACACCGGCTAATAATACATCGGCACAGGGCTGATGAGCTAATAAAACACATCGGCAGTGGGTCGATGGGCTAATAAATACCACCACAGGGTCAACGAGTTAATTAACAGGCTATTAAAATGATTACACACTGGCACAGGGCCAACGTGCTAATAAAGATACACATGCTAATACCTACCTACATCGGCACCGGGCCGATGGGCTATTACATGCATTGGCACAGGGCTGACGGGTTAATAAATCATTATACATATTTATATACGTGCAAGGCCAATAGGGTATATACCAAGCAGGGACACAGGGCAGCACACGTCCACACGGATATCACGGGCTCGGTGCACAGCCCACACTTGCAGTGCTGGCTATAATATTATGGTGTCATCCTGGCATGTTAAGAAGTGCACCCACCAGACAAATTGGGTACACCTTTGTGGTTGCTGGGGTCAGACCATTTACCCACCTCACTCACAGCCATGGGTTGCACAGCATGACACCCTAGGCATTAGTCCCCCCCCCCCCTTCTCATGCTCTCTCCCTCTCTCTCTCTCTCTCTCTCTCTCTCTCTCTCTCTCTCCCTCTCTCTTTCTCTCTAATTCCCTCCTCTTCTCTCATGGTGCACATTTAGCTTCCGTCGTACTTGGTGCCATCCCACCCAACGCCAAATTGCCCCTCTCAGATAAGACCCCAAATATGGCTAACACATCCGGTATATCCTCTGCATTAGCTGCCACCACAGCAACAGAATCTGCTACCGCTTGGCTTAATCTGCTACTCCCCAAATCTGGCTCTGCTGCAAAAGAGAAGAAAGTATGGATTGGTAATGGTCTTCCTGCCATCCCAAAGAAAATTCACGATAAAATTGCTAATTGGGAATTCATTGACCTAGCTGATCTAAAACCAGCCGGTACTCTCGACTCCCTCAACCCAGAGCCGGACCCTCAAAATTACATAATCCTGCCAGGGTTGGAGATAGCACGGGCCCGCCGCAAGCCCATAAAGGACATCATCACGTGGGTCCAATGTTTTGTGATATTTATGGCAGCTGTCCAGCAACACAACCCGGGAGCAATTAATGACTTGTTAGCATACATGTTCACCATAATCAGAGCGGCGCAGGAATTCGAGGATCCAGCCTGGAGAAGCTACGATGAGGCATTCCGTGAGAAAGCGGCTGCAACAGGAAACCGCAAATGGTCAGAAATCGACTCACTCATTTATAATAGGGTCTTCACAGGCCATGCCAGAAAAATCCCAATGGCTACCACCAACACAACTGGCCCCCGCCCTACAGACCTTCCTGGGCCTTCACATTCACCTGCGCAGCACACATATTACTCCGAGCCTCCTCCTCCTAAACGCGCAGCACCCATGAGTTCTAATGCATCACGGAGCGACATATGCTACCTCTTCAACTGCGGCGGATGCCGTTTCGGTAATGTGTGCAAATTCCGCCACATGTGTTCAATCTGCTCGGGGCGCCACCCAAGGGTGTCATGCAAAGCTGGTAGACCAGCCCCACAGGGTCCAAAAGAGCCAATGATGGAGAAAGCCCCACTCTCCAAGCAGTAGCACAAATGGCAGTGTAATTGAGGAATTGGAACGATAATAATAGCATCTCTACCTATTAAACTTTGATTATCCAACTATACTATCGTATGCCCCCTTCCCCCCTAATACTTAAGTACATGACTGCTTCTCCACTCTCTCGGGGGAGTGTGACCTATCACTCTTTAAGCAGCAGTCTTTCCTCATCTCTTATTACAATAATAATACAATTTTTTCAACAAAACTACACCCCTTGCATGCATACATACATGTACTATATTACAGGTCCACTAATTGCTGGTGCTAATCAATATACGCCGGAGCTTAAGCAGCTGGATAGCTTCCGCCCTTGCCACGATACTAAACTTCCAAGTAGCATTACCAAAATCAACACACCCCTAAAGGTTGCAGCATGGGAAAAAGCACTTCAAGGCCATCCAGACACCGCATTCAGAGAATATGTGCTATGTGGTATTTCTGGGGGATTTAGAATTGGTTTTAATAGGAGACAGCCACTAAAATCATCCAGCAGCAACATGCGTTCAGCTCTGGATAACCCCCAGGTAGTACATGAATACTTAGAAAAGGAATGCTCACAGGGACACATAGCAGGCCCACTGCCACTGCACACACTCTCAGATGTCCAAATTAGCCCCTTCGGGGTAATTCCCAAATCCAGTCAGCCAGGAAAGTGGCGCTTAATTGTCAACCTGTCTGCCCCTGACGGCTTTAGCGTCAATGATGGCATTGATGGCAGCTTGACCTCTTTGACCTATGTCAAGGTGGATGACATCATAGAGCAGGTGCTATCATTGGGTAAAGGGTCACTCATGGCAAAAATGGATATTGAGTCAGCATTCCGCATTGTCCCTGTACACCCAGACGATAGGCCATTGCTAGGTATGAAATGGGAGGGACAGCTCTATATCGATCTCACATTGCCATTTGGCCTCAGATCAGCACCCAAAGTATTCAACTCAATTGCAGACTCACTTGAATGGATTGTTAGGGCAAGAGGAGCTGAGCTTACACATCACTATCTTGATGATTTCATTGTTGTAGGGGCACCAAGATCGGGGGAATGCGCGGCCAATCTAGAGATCCTCCTCGAGACGTGTAAAGACTTGGGTATCCCTGTAGCTCAACACAAATGTATGGGCCCCACCACTTACCTGGTCTTCCTGGGAATCCTTATTGATACACAAAAAATGGAAATTAGCTTGCCTGAACAAAAATTAGCCCAGCTGAAGGAAATAATAGTAACCTGGAGGGACAGGAAAGATTGTACCAAGAGGGAGTTGCAATCGCTTATCGGCCACCTCCAGCACGCAGCAACAGTAGTGCGCCCAGGAAGGAGATTTGTCCGTGGCATGCTCTCCCTGCTGCGCGTAGCACAGAAATCCCATCACCATATCAGGCTCAATACATCGTTCAGGGCGGATTTACGATGGTGGCATACTTTTATCTCAGCATGGAATGGGATCTCTATTCTTTACCAGCTCAAACGGCAATCCCCTGACGCTGAATTATTTACAGACGCCTCTGGATCATGGGGCTGTGCAGCTCTGTGGGAAAAGCAGTGGTTTCAGCTTCAGTGGACAACTGTGCCATCGTTTGCCTCAGCCTCAATCGCCCCCAAAGAATTGCTCCCCATTGTGCTGGCAGCTGGTACATGGGGGCATCTCTGGGGAGGAAAGACCATCCTTTGTCACTCAGATAATGAAGCAGTTGTAGGCGTAATCAACACAGGCTCTTGTAAGGAGCCACATCTGGCACATATGATGAGGTGCCTTTTCTTTATTGAGGCTAAATTAAACTTCATTATAACAGCCAGACACATCCCCGGGAAGAGTAATACAGATGCAGACACACTCTCAAGGGGCGGCCATCAATCCTTCCTCTCTTCCCACCCACAGGCAAATCTTCTACCCACACCACTAAAGCCAAGTCTGATCGAGAGTCTAACAGCAGTGACCCCAGACTGGATGTCGCCAAGCTGGATTCATTCGTTCAGCACCTCCTTAAACACGCCCTAGCCCCCTCAACACTTCGCTCCTATGACGTAGGTCAAAGACGTTACCTTGTATTTTGCACTAAGATTAACACATCACCCCTACCTGTTAATGAAACCTTACTGTGCCGATACGTAGCCAGTCTAGCCAGTGAGAATCTTCAATTCCAATCTATCAAGTCCTATCTCTCAGCTGTAAGGTACATGCAGATTACTTCAGGGTACGGGGACCCAGATATGGCATCCATGCCAATTCTGGAATATGTACTAAAGGGAATCAAGCGCGAACAGGCAAAACAAAAGCCACACTCGACTCGCGCCCGCCTACCCATCACCCCAACTATCCTTCGGAGTCTGAGGTCCGAATTAAACAAGGAGCCATCTAAGTGGAACAACGTCATGTTGTGGGCTGCATGCTGCACATGCTTTTTTGGTTTCTTACGCTCTGGAGAAATAACCGTTCCCTCCTTGAGGGACTATGATAGCACAGCCCATCTCTCACATGGAGACGTGACGTTTGATTCCCAATGCACCCCCACAATGGTGCAAATTAACATCAAGGCCTCAAAAACCGATCCTTTTCGAAAGGGGGTAACCATATGTCTGGGTCGCACAAATAACGACTTATGCCCCGTGGCTGCTTTGGCTGCATACACCACCATCAGAGGCTGTGAGGATGGTCCTTTCTTTTATCTTGAGAACAGGGTGCCATTGACACGGGAGCAATTTGTTAAGATGACCAAAGCCAAACTTGCAGCAGCCGGAATCGATTCTACTAGTTACTCGGGACACAGCTTCAGGATAGGCGCTGCCACAACGGCATCTGCATATGGAGTCGAAGATTCACTCATACAAACTTTGGGCCGCTGGAAGAGTGCAGCATACCTCCTATATGTACGAGTCCCAAGAGAAAGACTGGCAAATCTATCCACAGTTTTAGCAAAATGATAGTATGGTCTGTATGAATGCTTTAATGAAAGATTTGAAAGAGAAATATTATAAGGTTATGCTTGGGGGAGAACTCAGTACGAGTTCCTTGGGCCATTGATGGAGGTGGGGCACAGAACGTCAGGCCCCGCCTCCATCATCTCCACCCAAGCATAATTAACAGAATTGGTAACTATAACTTGCAAGCAGCCTCGTGCCCAGGCTCTCGAGGGGCGGGAGGCTATGCTGCATCCAGCAACACCTGGCTCACCCTCCACACACACATCTGATACTCTCCAGTATTATTGTGTGTGAAGATAAACCCGAGGAGTGTTAAATGACGTTTAATCCATTAAACGAAGTTAACATAGAGGGTGAGCCAGGCAGCGCCGCTGCATGACGGTATATACTACATGCGATCATGCTAATGCATGCTGTAAGCCTCATAGGTGGGCCACGCCTGCATGATTATGCGCATGCGTTCGGCTATACGCGCCAAGAAATCAGCTGTTTGTGTGCCACGCAAACCGGCGTTGCAAGTGGAAAGAGAAGCCGCGCATCATCAGAGTCAAGCAGCCAGGCCCCAAGTTGACTCCCTTCCCACCCAACCCCAAAAAATAATAACAAATAAATAAATTCCGTCTAAAAGACGTGATCAGAGTCAGGTGTTCGGCCATTGATGGAGGTGGGGCACAGAACGTCAGGCCCCGCCTCCATCATCTCCACCCAAGCATAATTAACAGAATTGGTAACTATAACTTGCAAGCAGCCTCGTGCCCAGGCTCTCGAGGGGCGGGAGGCTATGCTGCATCCAGCAACACCTGGCTCACCCTCCACACACACATCTGATACTCTCCAGTATTATTGTGTGTGAAGATAAACCCGAGGAGTGTTAAATACATATAGCATACATCCCTGGCAGTAGAGCCAATAAAGCTTAGCTTTGTCTCCAGGTCCTTCCCTACTCGGGGGAAGGACTTGGTACACACCAACTACACAGAATCAGAATATCTGTAAAACACTATTTACTCAGCAACTGTTTCTGATTATGCCCTTGGCATGCAGGCAAGCAACCACAGAAAATACTCACTGTGGCACTAGTGCAGTTATGCACAGTCAGTGTGTACCAGCTCAGGGCAGCCCGGCCAGGAATGAGGCTAAGGATAACTATGTACCTTAAGAAGAGATCTAGCAGCTTGTATTGTGAAGTTGTAGTACTCAGTAAAACTTATCTCCTTCCAGTCACTGCCACCGGTCTCCTTGAAGCACAAGGCTGCCTTCATAGGGAACCTTTTCACCGTGTCTTGAAACATTTCACTGACTGTTACTGGATCTGCAATTTCCAGCCCTTGTGTGCTCCTCAGAACTTGTGGAGGTTCGCAAGGTTTGGGTGAACGCACTCTACATCCTGGAGGGTACTGGGGAATTATAGATGCTGGCAAAATATGTGTAGCCATATCCTGACCTCTTCATGTACATCGCCTGCTGTCATAATATGATACAGATTTCAATGTTTATAAGATACCAAGCCTGTCACTCACGATTTTTGGAGTGGTTCTCACGAATAGGTATGTCTTGAAAGGTAAGGGTCGTCATTCAGAACATACCAGCACTCATCAGGATTCTTTGGAATTTAATATTCTGTCTGAGCTATATACACTGTCAATAATCACTCCTCAAATCCACAGCCACAGGATGAAAATGAAACGCGCATGAGAGATGAACTGTGCACCTCTGCCTTAAATAAATAGGAACGGAGCAAAGAATCATTAATTTTGTGGTGCTCCATAGTACAACTGACTCCTATCAACACCCGATATAATAATGTAACTGTCTTGATTGAAATTAAATCCTAAACTATCATTCATGGAGTACAGAAGCAAAAGAGACTCAGCTCCCTCATCTATCAACTGAGTGTTTTTCTATAGCTACATTTCTTATTTTGTTTGCCTTACAGTCAAGAAAGCCTCAAACTATTGTAAGTCTGGGGGAATATTAATAGCTATGTCCCCAGGCCCTATAGATCAATCACTATAGGCTTTTCCTTAAAGCCAAAAACATCACCCCCCCCCTCCCCCCCAACTACCACCACCACCACCATAATATTTTTGCACAGAATTGTCCACGTGCACCCTATAAAGGCATGAACACACACAACAGAAGAAGTGAATGAAGCAAAATCTCATAACTACTAGGTCAAGATTTAAGTATCAACCTTATCAGTATTATCAAAATCATTAACAACAGTATCAATGTTGTCTGTATCATCAACTTTATCAGAGTTGTCTTCAATCTCTGTCTGGTCAGAGTCAACACAGTAACAGTACCACACCACCAGATCTAGAACCACTATATACAACAAATCCCACAGCTGCCACAAAGAGTGGTACTATATAGAACAATAACTGCAGTTGGTCCCGATGGGAACATTCTCTGTGATCGAAGAAGATGAGTATTACTTGATTGTCCACAATTCCTTCGATAAGATTGAATTTTTGTACAACTCAGTGCTGCCAAAGTCTTGGATTTTGTCCTAATATTTGGATTTTTGAGCATGAAAATTTCCTAATTAGCATATGCAAATGAAGCATATTAGGATTTTTCAGTCATCTACTCCCATAAGGCCAATACAATTGCCAGGATTTTTATCAAAAATCTTAGGATTTCTTGTCTCAAGCAGTTGGCAGCATTGACAACTTAACACTGACTGTTAATAGATTTGAATACCAGTCACCATCAATAGACATTAACTCTACCATCTGTGAACACTGTGCTGTTTCTACAGGAGAGACCTGTAGCGTGGACATTAATATTCCCTATGGCACTGGCTCTCAACAAGCCCTAGTGGTCAGCACAGTGATCACGGATGACCGGTGGAGTTAATGTCTATTGATGGTGACTGGTATTCAAATCTATCAACAGTCAGTGTTAAGTCGTACAAAAATTCAATCTTATCGAAGGAATTGTGGACAATGAAGTAATACTCATCTTCTTCGGTCAGAGTGTATATACACCAGCGTTTATCTCTTGGGGCACACTTCGGGTACACTGCTCAGGAATGCATAATAATTAGTGACAGGTCCATGTGTCTACCAGCCCCACCCCCACCTTGCATGCAAAGCCCTGAGCTTATTTTCAGTCTAATTCACTGTGTTCAAATGGCAGAAAATACACTACCTTTCTTAGCTTCTATAAAATATAGTAACTGTTACTGTATGTGACAGCAGCGGGCTGGCCAGCTCCCTTAATGAAGGAAGTAGAACAATAACATTATTGATATCACCAGTTCACGAGTACATTGACCTTTGACTACATGCATGACAGTGCAATTGGTTACTATACAACTGTAAACTAACAGGAAGCAGTAGTTTCAATAGTAGTATCTACTCATGCTTGCTGAAATTCCCCCACAAATTTAATTTGTGCATTAATTTACATTGAGTGGACAAAGGATCGGATCAAGTGGCAAGAATATTTAATGGCACCATGCAAAATTTTCAACCACAGAAGATACTGGTGACCCAAAACCCTGTCACAATAGCATGTGAAAATATGCCACTTGACCTAAAGGATCTATGGTGCCAATATGAGGAATAGGGGAGTGTTTACTTTCTGTAAACCTTGATATTCATGAGTCAAAAAGCCTCAGACACACTCCTTAAAATTAATCGATAATTCCGAAATTTCTCCATTGCCTAAATTTAATTTGCCTTTAAAGTAGCCTCCATCCACACACAAACACCTTTTGTATCGAGTACATATTCTTCACCCAATTAAGGAATTGAACACACACATAAAATTAATCATGTATCATGTATTTAGTTAGCAACAGTAATCTGGTATTGAGCAGTTCTATATTATAATTAAGACAGAAAAAGTAAAAACTCTCATACTTGGGTTTCAATCTTATCAATGTTATCAAAATCATTACATTCAATAGGAACAGTATCAATGTTGTCTGCATTATCGACTTTGTCAGGGTTGTCAACAGTTTCTCTGGTCTCTGTCTGGTCAGTCTCAGAGTCAACACAGCACCAGTACCACATCACCAGAACTGCTATAGCAATCCCGACAACCGCCACAAAGAGTGGTACTAGAACAACAACTGCATACGCCCAGTGTCTCCTACTGCAGCTGGTCCTGATGGAAACATTCTCAGTCCAGTCCACCTCCTCTGGAATAGTGGTGACCACTAGTGCTTGTTGAGAGCCAGTGCCATAGGGAATGTCCACGCTACAGGTCTCTCCTGTAGAAACAGCACAGTGATCACGGATGGTGGAGTTAATGTCTATTGGTGGTGACTGGTATTCAAATCTATCAATAGTCAGTGTTAAGTCGTAGAAAAGTTCGATCTTATCAAAGGAATTGTGGATAATGAAGTAATACTCATCTTCTTCGGTCACAGTGTATACCAGTGTCTGTGTCTCGGAGCACTCTGTGCTTACACTCTGAAACAGCTCTGCATGGTTCTCCCCTGGTTCATCTCCCCACCTGTTCACATTGGTGTTGCCCTTCACCACATAGACGTCCAGAAACACCCGATGGCAGTCAGTACACACATCCAGACTCACTTTGGAGTTGGGATAGAGGTGATACTGCCAAAAGTGGTAGTTGGTTTTATCCAGAGTGTCACTGGCGTTGATGGTGAAGTTATTTTGGTCGGTGAGTGGGGGAGCAGAGTCAACGAGAAACAACGAAGCACCAGTACCCTGTGATTCAACACTGAAACGTACACTGTTACAGAAGAATGATTGAAATGATATCAAACGGCTGTCTCCTGGCGAATACAAATCAGTTGCTATATCTGACTTGGGCATTTGCTCATTCCTGACCCCAAACCCTACCGATAGTCCAACGATAAGGCAGAACAGAGCTGCAAAACCAGAGATTAAAAGGCACTGGAAGCAGGCCATTGCCTTGCCACATTCACAGTCACAATCGTCGCTACTGCTGCCTCCATAAGTAGTCCTGCTCCTGAAGCTGTAGCTCCTTGAACTGCTCCCTCCAAAGCCTCCCCCTCCCCCACCCCCTCCTCCTCCACCGCCAGCACTACCACCTCCAGAGGGCATGGTCACGGTCGATGATGTGATGTTATCCCAGCTATATCAAAGAAGTGAGGACTCGAGCCACAGTCAGTGTCAGAGACTGCCTTGATCAGTAGTCTACCAGAGCTGGTACACTTGATATCTTTCAAGCTTCAAGATCAGCTGAAATCGAGCGGCTGAAATGGCTGGCTGCGTTTTAATACCAGCAGGAAGCTGTAGCACAATCATGATTAATGTTAGCGGTTCGTATTAACCTTGCACTACGTGATAGAGTGCAAGGTCACAGGTTACTACCGGTACCAAACAACAGGAAGCAAGTCAGCTGATCATGGCTCACTTGTATCCTTCAGGTTTGCCATCAGTCAGCCTTCTCCCTGGTCCCAAGATCTTTTTTGGCATGCAACATAATAGATTAATGCTCAGTGTGTGGGTCTGGGGACACAACTTAGTACATGCTAGTCTTGTCCCAGAACTCATCCTCAAAAGGAAGGGAAAAATGAAGGGTGGGGTTCTGGGGACGAGGCTGGTGATACATATGACATATCGCACACCACACACATACACTAGAGTTTACACTCATGCCATGATTACTCCTATTCGAACAGCCACCATAGCTACAGCAATGCACACACAGCCAACACCCCTCCTCCCCCAACATAATTATTATTACGTAATTTAATTATTGTAAGTGCCAATGACTAATAATTATTATACTGAAAATTGCATAGAATGAAGAATAAATTATGACCAGAGTAGAGATTGCTGCTATCCCAGTCCAACATCCAGTGACATCATGATGATGAATCCAACAATGGCTCCAACCGAAGCAAGCCGACCATTGCCACTGCAAGGGAAAACAAACAATGCACCAATGAATGCACTGGAGTGCAGAACCCTCCCTTATGTGCTCCCCACCTAGTACATGTACATGCACTTTCTGTCAGATGACCCCTTGCCCTACCTAACGACCCTTACCAGTGAACACAGGGAGATACTGACGGATAAATGGATAAAAATCATCAAAATTTAATGATTACAGTAACCCCTCTGCCTACGCTTTGCAATGAGAATTAATAATACTGTCTCGTCAGGAGAAATTTTCACCAATTTCGCCACCTGCTCTCATTGGCTAAAATTTAATTTATCATGCTAAGTTTTTGCTAATGATTGCATAGAGGATATGGTGACCTTTAATGACCAAATTATTCCACCACAATATAAGTAGCTTGGCAAACTAAAAATTTTGTTAATATTCATCATAAAGCCAAATTAGCTTACATAAATTGTTGTCAAGTTGAAAATCCACAAGCTTATGGTTTGTCAATTCGAAGATAACAAAGCAATATCAGATTCTGCAAGCTCACAACTTAACATGATATTTAAGTTTGGTAACAGATAAAAAAATATACCGCTTGGTTACCAAAATACATGATATTGTACATGCATATCAAGAGCTGCTACTTGTACACAATCCTGCCACGAGTGCATAATTCACGTGTACTATGCCTAGGATCATGATTTTTTTTTTCAATTATGCGCTCCCGCTGGGATGTACATGTAAGCCTAAGCTGTGGAGTGGGTTGATCACTAATCTATAAGTAAAATCATGACCCTTCAGTTTACATACACTGTACAATCACAATGTAGCCCACTCCCAGTGTTTCAATGACACATGAACCCTGGGAGTGGCCTGGAATTGAGGTACAGTAGTGCAGTAGCTGCTGCTCGCTCACCATGAGTAAGCTTCTGGTATGATGTCATCGACCACAACGTAGACCATGGCCCCAGCAGCAAAGGACAGAGCATAAGGCAACAGAGGCTCTGCAATCTACAGAGAGAGAAGAGGAGTAATAGCAGTGTGTGTGCAGGGAGAAATCATAACTACATGTATGATGATAACAAGATAGTAATAAGTATTATTGTCAAAACATGGTCACTATGGTTGTTACTGGTGCACCACCCGAGGAGAATTATCACGTATGTACAAATAGTATACCCACTGAGGATTGCATAAGAGAAAACTTTAATTTGTATTACACAACTGCACACTCACACGCACACACACACACACATGCACACACACATACACACACACACACACACACACATACACACACACAAGCTAGACTTACCACGACAGCTGCAGCTCCAAATAGACCCGCAAGAGGCTCTACCATCCCACTCAGTTGACCATACCTGCACGCATACATTATAACTATGGCTAGATACAATGCATTAAGGTACGTTTGTCACATGCCTAATAGACTCCTCTAACATGCAATCCATTCCAGAAAATGCCATGCACTTACTATACCCTCACAGTATATGTTAATATGTGTACCTGTATAAGCTGCTACCGTCTTACCAAAAGCTTTTCCATGTGTCCAAGCCAGAGGCCTTGAGAGGGAGGCTAACTGCTAGACCTTCGGGGAAATTTTGAATTCCAATACCTAGAGCAAGGTTCCTGCAGAGAAAAGATGACAGTATGATAATCAAATAATATTCTAACACAAATTCCTTCACATACAGTACATGTGTACTACATGTACATGTATACACATGCATATATTGTAAAAAGACTACATAGAAGAGTTTAGATTAATTAGCAGGGGTGGATACAGGAATTAGTGAAGGGGGGTTCTCTGCACACGAAGCATGCAGAAATTATTCGTTGACCACGCCCATTTTTCAATCACACTTGCTACTGAACCAGGCAGCTGCTAGAAAGAAGACGAAAGAACCTGTAAGTTTCCTGATTGTAGCTCTACTTCCCAAAGTGATGTAGACTCACATTAGTTACGCAAGTAAGCTTGGGGTCGGGAGGGGGGTTCAAATAAACTAAACAAACAACCCTGGATCCGCCAGTGATTAGTATATAACACATTATGGCTACCATCCCCGTAAGGACTACATATACAAAGTAAAAGTATTAAAGTCCCTAGCCTTTGAGAAGTACATGTACATGTACATGCACATGCAGGGGTCCGGGTGGTAACAATAGTTTACCATAATAGATACTATCAATGCATGAGGGGAAAAACATTGATTATCTGGGTCTGTGTCAAACCTGCCCCTTCTAGAGAGCACTGTATCAACACTTTCAGCATTGATAAGCCACCTCGGTCTAGTGATACATGTACATACTGTACATGTACCTTGCACTTTCAAGCGTGGCTGATGAAGACTTTCCGATAGCTCCAAAGCCCACGCCAACCGCCAGACCCTCTAAAGAAAAGAATCAATGTTTTGCAAATAGAATCACTTTTACGATTATTATATCATGTCCCAATGTCATTGGAACATCAGTAAACATTATTTATCAGAAAGGACAGATCATAAGGCTGCATGCTTCCAAAGGTTCCTCCTCAAGTGAATCTACATAATACAGTTCAAGTGTAGGTCTCATAGTATCAATTAATATCTTGGGTGGGGGCTAGCTATAGACTAGTCCTTATAATACTATAGGCTATTTTGCACATAAGGCTGGAGGCTTCTCAATGTTTCTTTTCAAAGTGAAGTCTACACAATACATGGCATGTGCACTTGTAGATTGTCTAGCTTTGATCTACAGCCTCACCCCCAGGCTCCCCGATCTTTCAATGCAGGATACATACATTGTAATATTGAATAGCTAGAAATGGGCTTCAGAAATTTAAAGAGACTATCAAGTTAGACTACTAGGTACCTGGTATGTTGTGGACAGTAATGGCCACAATGAGCAGCAGTATTCTCCTCCAGTTGGTAGCCTGGGTCTCCGTATCTCTGGACAGAGACAACATTCCATGGCTCTCACTGGATGAGGACGATCGCTTCCTTGATCGCACAAACGGTGATGGTTCAATACCATCCACTCCACCAACCTGAAAACAATACATGTGCATGAATAAACTGGGTAGATGGCCCATGGTTACTTAACATACATTATATGTACATTCACAATGTGCATGTATGGGTATCATGATTTTGGCCTGTATGAGCACTTATCCAGGATATAAATAGCATAATTATTATTATACAGTTGTATGGAAATTAGCTGCTATACTGACCCCGTGCAATGTGATACATGGGCGCCTATGCAGGATTGGATGCCTACCCAGGAGTGGACACTTGCCCTACATACATTGTACCAGTGTGACATGCAAATTTAATGACTGCACGGTACCTAAAAGCATTATGTACATGTAGAAGCATATGAGCATATACAATGTATGTTGTACATGTGCATCAGTGGTGATCATTGACCAACCGAATGGATGAGTAACACGACCATTGGTATACAATGTACATGTACATATACATGTACATGATGTACATGTATGCGGCAGTGAATAAAATTAATGTTGGAGGAACATGTCCTCTAATGTACAGTACATATAAGCACACGCAATCTACACTGAGATATTCAGCAAAATACATGCATGTAAAAAGCCATTTTTCGACCATACATGTAGCTTCCATGTGTCATTAGCATAATCCACGTGTATTATACATTGTGTGCCACTACATACATGTACATGTACTGTACCAAATACAAGCCCAGGGCTTCTGTATCCTTCCTGGCTCTCGACACCCAGCTTCAAAACAAGACCCGCGTTTATTTATGCTATGCAATACCGTGCTGGCTCCTAGCTGTGTGAGTGCATGCAGCACTGTGTGAGCCTCTTTAGATCAAGTATCTGTCATCTCTATAGCCTTTAGCTTGTAGGAAATATCCACTGACTTTCACTTCTGGGACGTCCGCACTCGCAGACTGGAATTTGCACAGGGCGATCGCACGTGTGCATACCAAGACCATACCCCCAGCTAATCGACTTGTGTGATAAGTGCCACACCCCCTCAGAGGCACCCAATCCGGCATTTATTCTCTTGCAATCCCCCCAGTTTCTAAACGAGATCGGCATTTATTTGGGGGAGGCTTCATAATAATAATATTATTATTATGGTATACTTAACACAGAGCATGCATATCACCTGTTCCCAAGTCTCTCCCTCCTCTGCATCGCTCATGGAGTCATGCTTCCTCCTGCTCAGCTCCACCTTCTTCTCAATGCCATAGGCAGCCACCGCCACACTCCCTGTCTGAACTCCCTGCAAGGAAGTACAAAGCACTGGAGAGCAGAACCCACACTACACCCAGTTATACCAGCCAGCAGGCGGGCTTATTGGAGTCATACATGTACATCTGTGGTAGTACTGCAACTATAGCTACATTTTATTATAATAGTGTATGATACACATGTAATCTATAGGTAAAGCTGTAGCATACACATGCTACATACATGTATGTACGATCAGGGTTTCATCCAGAAAGAAATTTTTGGGGGAGAAGTGGGCGTGGCAGTTTCACGCACCGTGACCCTATTAATGATTGTGTTTTCTGATGTCACTGAGGTATTGCATAGTTTTATCTAGTGCTCTTAAATAATTGAGTCATGAAGTAGGAGACTACTGATCACTTGC
This sequence comes from Cliona cf. orientalis, assembly GCA_963930775.1. Taxonomy (NCBI): domain Eukaryota; kingdom Metazoa; phylum Porifera; class Demospongiae; order Clionaida; family Clionaidae; genus Cliona; species Cliona cf. orientalis. Next base: position 4,587,465 of record OZ005695.1, read on the forward strand.
AATGTAACACAAAAATATACACGCTCCCCTTCCCCACCATGCACCTCTCTCTCTCTCTCCTTTTCCTCTTTTCTTCTTTCTCTCTTTCTTTTTTTTTTTTTTTTGGGGGGGGGGGGGGGGGGGGGGAAGCTTCCCCCCACCCCCCCACCCCCCACTGGATGAAACCCTGACGACATCAAGTTAGAGCAATTCGTGTATGACGACCCTTTACCATATAACAAGCCTCACGTGGACAAGAAGACAAACAGATGCTAAATGATTGTAGGAACACACTTTGTGGCAAGGGTTGGATAAACAGTAGTTACAGGTACAGTGATTGTCACTGGTGAAGTTCAACAGGTTAAACTTACACTGTTGGGGAATCACAGTGCCACACTCAGGCACACCTATATGTACATGTACAGCCATGCAGAATGCATGCTTGGACATTGCACCAGCTATTTACCAATGGCACCTACATGTAGCCTATACTAGAGGAAGTTAACTGTTCACACCAATACCCAAATGGTTAGCCAGCTGCTATAGCATTGATCACAACGTATCATTGGGTATGTATACATGCATGCATGTACATGATGTACATGTACAACATGTATTATCACACGTACGCACGTGGACTCACCAATATTGGCAGCAGTATGTCTGCCAGGTAAACAAAGACAGCCCCCGCAGCAAAACCAACGGACACAGGCACAAACACAAATGCTCCATAGGTGTGAGACTCCTCAGCCATCTCTATAGCCGGAGCCAGCAGAGACCAGTAAGAGGCAGCCAGCATAACCTACATGTACATGTACGAGTAGTACATGTATATGTCACTACTATGAAATTATTTGATGATATTCTCACCCCAGCAGCAAATCCAAGACTTCCATCCAATATCTTCCTCTGTTCCTGTATGAAGACAAGCAGATATGCACATGTGGTGCACCAGTGAGCAAAGCCAGGCCCCTTCTCAAGAGCCCAGGCCTACAGGGACAGTACTCCAGCTAATCACTTACCTTAGCCCCTCCCTGAAAGATGAAGACCAGTGCGGCCCCAGCTGCCGTGAGCCCCCAGGTTAGTAGCGTCCCCAGGAGGGACTGGACAATTGGGTGAAGGCCAGCTATCATCACTCCTACTTCGGTAAGTGGTCGTTAATTAATACGCACGCCCGCCTTGCGCTTGAGCATGCGCAATATTACTTGTACCACCCCGGCAGGGTACCGGACGATAATACATAGTTTGCTCGAAACCACAAGTGTGAACCTCCATAAGGGTGTATAAGGAAGTGGGTGTCGCCGACGTGAGGATAAGTTCGAGGCTGGCCAGACGGTCGCTGTGGCTGATTCCCACAACACACTCGGCCGAGTGTTGTGGGAGCGGATTCGACGGCGACTATCTGACCAGCTGGACTCCCTGGAGCTCCCTTAGAAGGGTAGTTCCTCACAATGTAAAACCAAAAATACATGTACTATTACGAGATTCCCTGGCACCCATCTGTTACAAATGATGTCATAATTAGTGTATTGGCAATGTAGATTACAGCTATAATGATATGGATGATACATATGATAATTTTGCTACCACAGAACAAATTATACAATAATAATATCGTACATTACTAGCACGAAGATGTAGCTAAATTTCTCCATGGCGTTCAACAGGTCTAAGACTACCAGTTCCTCTGGTTTTTATGAAATACTCTTTATCAGCTTTCTTTTTGATTCTGTCAATTGCATCAGTCACATGTGTCAGGGACTGTCAGTGGGGGGGGGGGGGGGGGGGGGGGGGGGGGGGGGGGGGGGGGGAGCGAGTGTGTGTGTGCAAGAGAAAGCCAGAATGAGATGGTATAATCAAACACAGTGAATTTTCCCTGTCCATGTACACACCTGTGCACTTCTTTCATCCACGCCAACACAGACGTCCACATACTTCAACAGCCTATCCTTTATGAAATCCGACCTCTCCTCTTCAAATTTTTCATAATCCTGTATGGATTTACCCATGGTCTGAATATACATACGTACCATATGCAGCAGCAAATTAACACTAACTGCTAAATTTAATGATCATTCAAATTATAATTTCTAGCTTGTACAGTAGCTTTTGCACGGACACGTACAGACATGATCTGTAAAGTAACCAGTTGTGTCTATCATCCGTCATCAGCACAAAATCACCAGATCTGAAGATCTAGGCATCTGAGTGACTCGTAAGCACAACGAATCAATGGTGAAAAATTTGCTTCAGTATGCTTCAAATAGATGGACATGGTCCACAAGCATCACAATAGTGCCTTTTTGTTGGCCACTGTAGCCACGCCTATCGACAGTGCCTTCTCCGTTTATGAGCAGAATATTATGCAGTTAAAGATCACTCGTGTGTTTGCCAAAAATTAGGAACAAGTGTTTTTGTTAAGGGATCTCCAATAATTATTAGATGTATATACCGAATCGAAATACAACGAGAGTACTATAGAGTACATACTCCACACAATGCACCTGCATCCTGCACTGGTAGACGTGAGCAAGGACGGAACTCATCCAAGCATAATATTTATGCCAAATTTCTTAAAGAAATACAATGATACAATATTATGTGTTGCTAACCTGGCAGGCATTGATCATGTCATCCATCCACTGCCTCTGGGCCTGGTTGTAGCTCTCCTCAAGCTTCTTAATATCGTCACCTAGGAAACACACATCACACACATTAACCACTTAATCAAAATAATATTAGGAACATCTGCGATGACTAAAAGTATCCACTGGTGACCCCCGTAAATTAGGACAAAACTAGGACCGAAGCGGCACTCACTAGCTCCTGCTATTACTAAGTGTCCCGAGTGTCCTGAGCTCCTGGTATGTAGGCTACTAATAGCATCATGAGGAATGCTTTATACAGCATACATCTGAAGTACAGAGATTACAGTAGACCATAATGCCAACGCCACACTCATGTTTCTAAGATGCTAATTACTAGGATGTTCTAATTATTGTTGTTTGTTGGTGTTTCGAACTCCCTGGAGTCTACTTAACACCATGCACAGGCTCAGATGCGCATGGGAGTAATCCCCAAAACAACAACAGCAAATCAGTGCTAAACCACAACACACTACCACATCACCACAAGATGACTACCCATCACTGTCTACCACAAATTCCCAGGTAGTCTTTATTCTGAAGTATTGTGACTAGAGCAAGCTAGATCACTACAGTAACTATTAAATCACGGATAAGTCATACATGTACATGTGCCATGAAATGTCTGTAGTCTTTATTCTGCGTGTATTATTGTACACTAGGCAGCAATTTTGAACCGCTTTATTGTGCATACACAACAATAGAGGGTGTAGTAGTGTCGTGCACATGCTGACTGACCAGTGGCGGAGCTCTTTCTTCTACCCACTGCCAGTATAGCAACGCTAGGGTCAGAGTCTTTTGCTGTTGACTGGAGGGGTAGAGACGAATAAAATTAATCACGACGTATATACCAATTCTTCAGACATAACATGTGTGCGTAATAGTATATACCTTCTTCAAGCTCTTTGTCTTTCCAGTGATGATGCCTTTTGCCTGCAAATGGAGTGAAGTACAGTGGGTAGCGGCTCCCACTCAGTATTAGTGAAATTTAAATATAGTGATCTGAATGCTCAGTGTCATAGAAGTCCAGGCATTAAAATTCAGATTAAATTTGGCAACCTTTAAAGAATTCTAAAAACCATACCAAAGTTTCCCACCATACTATACACCCAATCCTGGGGTTCCCAGAGGAAAACTAGATAATCATCCTTCTCACCTTATCAATGCTGGCGTCCAGGGCCTGTACCTGCTTCCTGGACTTCTCCATAATGTGCTGGTGCTGCCATGCATGGACAATAATGTAACAACAGTTGATACCAAGACGTCAATTAATACCCCAGTATCGTGACACTATGCAAGCAATCTCTCAGCATACACACCTCTTTTCTTCCTTTCTTTTGGCTCTCCTTGTACTCAAAGATCTTCTTCTCCAAATCTGTTTGTAACTGGTGTATGTGTGTCAGTGAATGAGTGAATGTGTGAATGTGTGTGTGTGTGTGTGTGTGTGTGTGTGGCTGAGAGTACATGTTAGTAATAATCTATGCACTTAAAAATTTATACAGGTGCACTGACGTTATGTATGCATATGTATGATCAATTTGTGTATTTAAGTGTGTGTGTACAGAATTTTGTTACTTTTTTTGCTTTCAATTTATGCCAATATAAACTGAAAAGAAGCTGCAACTAATGATTACCTCTTCAGCAAACTTGCTATGTGCTTCAGAGCGATAGCGGAGCTCTGCTTTCAGTGACTGCCATGCCTTACCCAGAGTGCTGCATGGAGAGGGAATAGTTACATGATATTATATCACAGAATGCTGTGAAACTAAACAAGAGTTTTGAGAGTGTTTTAAGCCTAAATCACAACAAAGTAAAGCACCACTTACAGCCTTATGTAAACTGTAGGAGCTTTTATCATTAAACCATATAATATTATACACTTTAATTTGTTTGTTTTTGCATTCCAAGTGAGCTGATAATGCTTACACTGAAGACTCTAGCTTGGTACGTGATGCAGACACGAGGCCAAACACAAAATTTTAATTGCTTAATAGTATTCATAATGACCACATCAGTACATACACACAACTTCTAATAAATGAGAAGGTATGGCTTCAGCTAGAAATGCTGAAACTTACATCGACCTAGAGCTGATATAATTTCAAGAGGTCCAATTTTCACAGTTACACAATACGTATTGTGGGCTAACTGTCTGTGAAATCATGTTCGTACTATGTAGTATCTATGTGTGCATATGAGGGCCGGTGTGATCCCTATCCACAAATTATCATAATGGTATCTGGCAGACTAAGGTGCCTCTAGATATGCACTATGAGTGCTGTACATGTACGCTTATTATTTCCATCTAACATGTTTGAGCAATACAGATACAGGTCAGTTAGGCTACAGTATTTACGAGAAAGGGCACCTCCCCAAAGCACTCATATCCGTCCCCTAACAAGGGCCATGAATAGATTTTTAGTCAAAATTAATTGCAAAAAGAGCAAGCACCCCTGTCACCTTACATGTGCTGAGGGGTATATAACGCTAGACAAGGGTAACTCAGTTCAGCTGCTTTCAATACAGATATGAATGTGACAGCCTCTATCCTTAATAAACAGGAGAACACTTACCCTTCCTCATTGTCGGCCAGCGTGGACTTGGACAGCTTCATCAGCGCCTTGGCATACTGCTCCTCTATGGCAGCTCTGCACATGTACATGTAGCAAGGAATGAGAACAATAATAGGCTAGGATGATAAAAGGCCAAACATAGCTAACACAAAGATAAATATCTTCAGGAAGATGACATTCATTCATGGCAGTGTTTACTCAGGTGCTCTAGAACTACTTTCAGGAATTTTTTTTCTTTGCTACAATTACAGTGACACGAAGAGGTCTAGTCAAAGCAACCCACAGACAAAGGCAGTGATTAGATCACAAAAATGTCCATTTATTTCAGTTGCATGCATAGCTACAGGTCACCCACCGCTAATAGTCATGTGTAGCTATAACATACAGGCCGTCACCAACATGGAATTGATACTGTAAAGAATTAATGGATGACATGTACATATCCTGTACCTTTCCTTGAAGAACTCCATCATGTCCTTCATCACAAACTTGCCGTTTAGATGCTTCTCAAGGATGATGTCATACCCAGTCTGATCACCTTTATCAGCCTACATTCCATGGAAACAACATCCTCTCTGTCTCTGTCTCCTTATTCTCTCTCTCTCTCTCTCTCTCTCTCTCTCTCTCTCTCTCTCTCTCTCTCTCTCTCTCTCTCTCTCTCTCTCTCTCTCTCTCTCTCTCTCTCTCTCTCTCTCTCTGGCAATCAAACTAACCCAGAAGTGATCAACATAGCTGACTTCAGAAGGATTGAGGAGGGACTGGTCAGGACCATTTTCCTGAAATGTGATACCGTTCACCTACATAATATTATAAAAAAATCACATCCTCATAAAAAAAAACAACAGTAATCTCACTATAGGGCTCAAAACAGACAAGACACACGCACATTCACATACACATATTACACGTATACATACACACGTCATAGGCATAGGAAGATATTGAAGGTGGGGGAGGGGGGCGTCAGATCACGCTCACTTCGCACGATTGAGGCTATCACAATACAAAATGAACTTAAGTCAAGTGGAATAGATTTGGCAGTCATTGAGCCATAATAGTTTACTCATAATCAGGCCTGATTAATGTGCATGTATCAACTGTAGCAATATTACATAGGCTAGAGGACAAAGGGACCCCCCTCCCCAGTTCCTACGCCTTAGTACAAGGAAACACTAGCTGGAGCAATCACTTACTGTCCGATACTTGGGCTTCTTCTGCTTCTGTATGTGTGCAAGATAACAGAATTTAAGTTCACCAGTCATGTTACATTATAACTAAACATGCATCTACCCTGTATCTATGACTATCAATAATATAGACTTAGTATGTTATACAGCAATCCTAGCATCCACCAAAAGCTGGCTTCGTGCAGTTCTGTCAACAGTGCAGATGGCATGCCATATACCACCACTCACTACTGTTATCACACACTCTGACCATGTTGAAAGTAAATGGTAGGCATGCCTACACCTACATACCTGATTTCTGGGCTTCTCAGCTTGCACTGCAATCAACAAACAGTCAAAACAAAACTTAATTTAATTGACAGATAATTGCACAAGCTAGTATTAAAATTAATTAAATGTAGCTGCCCAGGTAAGCACTGGCCCATTTAATGAAGCTGCTTCTATCAGGGGGTTTCGAGACAGGAAGGTATTATACCCCCAACTATCATGATATTGCATGACTTTAGCTGCTTCTGGTGTCCCACCTGGGTAATAATCTAATTATGAAGCAAGTAAAACAGTAATAGTGGCTTGTATTCAAGTGTGTACGTAAGTGCTTGTCAACACACAAGGGAAACTATGGTACATGTAGATCTACTCGTAAGCACTTACGATGCTTTAGTGCATCAGCTCCTCCATTGGCCGTGCTGGCTGGTGAGGGGGGAGAGGGGCGGCGGCCGTTCTGACTCGGGGAGGGAAGGGACACACTTGGTACCTCCCACGTCGTTGCTGGATCAATGGAATAATTTAAAGGTGACTGATCAGGTTAGAAAATGTACCTTCCTATGGGTGTGTCAGGACCATCCTTGGTCTTATCATAATTATTATGAGTCATGAATAATATTTAAAATGTACATGTGGTACATATACATGTGCTTAATCCCAGATCTGGCACTATTCATGAGGTGAACACTCAACAGCTGAGAGCTCTATGTAGGCTATTAGCTTCATGGAGATGACTAGAATATCATTAACATAGATTAAAGCAGTGAATGGCTGTATCTCCACGCCATGAATACTGAACAACGTAGATATTCAGACCCAGAAAAATGCAATAAGCCACATAATACATGTAATTATAGCAACTATTGGAACCTAGCTAGGTTAATCAATAAATCAGCAATGAAGCACTGACTGGTATTAGTTGATAGCTGTAATAACCTGCATTTGAAACAAGCTATGATAAATGGAGATTTGGAATTCTTGCACAGGGATCATTGCAGTACAAGTGTATCAGTATCAAGTGATGCTTAAATATACGTACCATAAGACACCTTATCACTTGTAAATGTAGACATCAGTGATGCTACTCCCACACCTGTACCCTGAGCTATAGCACACAGTGGCCCGTGATATGTATGCATATAATGGGGCCGCTATGGGGAGGGGGGGGGGTGGTGGGGCATTCGCCTCCCCTTGCTGGATGCTTGCCACCCCTTGAGATTTTTATTGACTATAATACTAGTTTTACAATATTAGTATACACAAATTGAATGTACTGACCAGAATTCAGAAATTAAGGAGCTAATTGGATCACATTTCAACTAAATTGTTTCCTGCTCCATATTAAATCGAGCTACAAGAGGTGAGCATGGCAACCATGCACTCCCATGCTGCTCTATCTTGGCTCATTAATTGAAAAGCATTTTTCAGGGTATTCAATTATCCACAGTGTGTTTGTATATACAGCGGTGTACTGTATTTAATATCCCACGCTTTATCTCGATGTGCTCTTGGTTGGGAAAAGATAGTTCAGTACATACACTACAGTAATTATTTACTAATAATATGAAACTTTATAACAACCAAACTACAACATAATAATGATAGCCTCTTCACTGTATATATCTGAGCAGCAAAGCACTGTTTTAATCTACTCGGAAGAACACGGTTTAAGCGTAAAGTTTACAAACTATTGATTATGCAAACCTTGTGTTTGAGTGTTGACAAAGTAGATCTTATCTTGGGCTGTGCTGTAAGCCACCCAGTCCGAGGAGTGCATCACTGCCACTAGTGACGACAGACCAATACCTCTCTGCAGGTGGCCATTATAAGAGACACAGATGGTATTAATACACAATCACAGTTAGCGCAGTTTGCTCAATCACACTCCGCTGATCATGCATGAGAACAATTTATTAAAAATTAATTTGATAATAGTGCAGCCAGGATGCACCTGCAGCAGCATGTTATCAAGGGCTGACGCTCTCCCTAGCTTACTCACCATGCATGTACATGTAGCTTCGTCCCTCTAAGGGCCTGGGCTACCCTCCCTCCCCATGCCTCTCCTCCTATCAAACTATGATTGAATGCACGGTATTTACAAACACAAAAGTGTGGTCCAAGATTGATGATGCACTGCACCATAGACTCGCTCGAGCACACCCATGGCTAGGTCCAAACATGGTAAAGTTTACTCCATGCAGCTGCATAGCTATCGTCACGTTGATCTGTTTGTTGCACTCTGAGAGCTAGCTTGCTAAGTTGATCATACCTGGATCAGTTCACTATTGGCGAGCGGCTTGACATAGGAGATCGGAAACCATCCCTCCTTGCCAGTCGAGAAGCCCCTGCACCAACCATTCTGGTTTCTCTCAACCACTTGCAGCACCGTGGACTCGGCAAACGGTAGAGGAACGGCCTGATCCCCTCCAGCGTACGGGTAAACAGCTTTCACAAATTCTATTTCGGACTCGTCCATGTTCTCGTTGCTAAACGCGCAGATCAATGTAAATGCTACGGTGGGTGGATTCAATTTATGAGTATGCGGGTAATTCGTACGCATATGAATGAGTAGGAAAATAACGTGGTAATAAAGTGTCCCGGCCTCGTGGCCTAATGGATAAGGCGTCTGACTTCGGATCAGAAGATTGAGGGTTCGAATCCCTTCGGGGTCGCTTTTTTTTTCCTTTGAGTTGATATTCCCTTTTTTTAAGGAGAAGATGTATTATACTATTCTTCAAGCTGCCTCTAACTCCTATAGCTACCATTCATGTGATAAAATTATTACATACATAATAGCTTCAATGTCATAATAATTATTATAATTTTTATGGAACATCATAAAAAGTATAATAATATTTCTAGTACAAATGATTTTCTTGTAATTATATTTTATACACACATAGCACATTAACTAGCTGTCAGTGGTTCTCTAGACCCATTCCTGTAACCCTGCTTCCGTAAATCCTTAGTAATAACGTTTAAGTTTAGTTTGATATGGCCCTGTGATCTTGTTCTTGTAACTATCGGAAAAGAAACACCACAGTAAAACCTGAATAATATTATGCACTGAATCTACTGTAGGTACACTTACTTTCCCTTCCTTCTCCCTGGGCTACAAATTTTGGATCCACAAACTCTGGTCTGGGACCTATCAACCAGCTGCAGAGCCAAGAAAAGAAAATCGTTGTCTTTGATGTGTTTGAGATACATGTAGAACCACCACATCAAAGCAAATACGTGAGGTCAGTACCCACACTATATACCCTCTGGCCAGCCAGACTCCCTCCCAAGAGGGTCTACAAAAATTATATTTACAAAGCTGCAGTGCACATGTACATTATTAGTTGCCTTATTCCCAGTAGGCTTGGGTAAGTAAGGTACATGCACAATGCTTACCCAAGAAATTTCTCCCAAAGAGACGATGGTTGTGGTATGAACATTGGAACTTCTAACACATGCCTGCATGAGACAACAAGACAAGGTTCAGTCAGAAAGCTAAAATTGATAAAATTAAGCAATTTCAAATAAAGGTCTATTCCTACTGGGCACTCTCTTCAGTGAATTCCTAAACCTTTGTAGGTAACGTTGTTGGGCCCAATGCCACAAATGATTGTATCTAATGTCCCTAGATCTGTCACTGAGCAAGGTCCAGCAAATCAGCCTCATCCCCAGACCCTGTTACTACATATTAAAGGCTGAAAGATTTGGTCTACCCCTAGGAGCATCCAGTGCACACTAGAGAGACACTAGTCTATATTAATAGGCACACCATAACGGCAGAATACATTGGTCCATGTGATGTACTTAATACAATCATGATCACATAATTATAACTACAGCAATATTATAGTGGGTAGTAGACCAGGACCAACCTTCCAGGAGCCATGGGTAGGTGGATGGCTCCATTCCCCCTCACTTCATCCCTCCCAAAACTGTTCAAACCATACACACTGATCACAACTTGAGGCCCTGCACAAAACAACACAGCTGTCAAACAGTAACAAACATAATACCAGCCGTGTGTTCGCTTTGCTAACAGGTGATTGTGCATTGATTATCTCCTTCATGCTAATACCAAAATTAAGGAGAAATAGTTTTCATTGGCTGTGGCATATTATTATTATGTCAATATTATTGTTCATGTAATGTACAACGCACTTTGGTATATTATTATAGTTCAAATGTGCAAGTTAGGTGTTTGCATTGATCTCGCAACACTTGGTTGAAGTTTGCTCTAAACAGCTAAGACCAAGTTTGTCTATCCCTAAGACACACAGTCACTGAATACATAGAATGCCCACTATAACATTCCGTACATAAAATGAACAGGTCACTGGGTATTCACAATGCCATAGAGTCCAATTCAGTACAATCACTTTGTGCTGTATGAGTGTACAGAGAGTATAATAGACATCAAATGTCACTCAAGCGAAAGCTACAGTCATTAATGCAGAAAGCACATGGTAGAGTCGATAGGCGTGGCCAAAAAATACTGTGTTTATGACACTCATGGACCTTGCCAAACAATTCGAAATATAATGGAGCCAATTTTTCATGGATTGGTTGTGCTAACGATGCCTATATGTAGATCTCCAGGTCTGATGATTTTATGCTAACAGATAAACAAACAGACAGACAGAACTGATTGCTAATTGCTGATTGCCACAATAATACCCCACACGCATGCATGTGGGGTATTATTATGGCATGCATGGTAAAATTAATGATCTTGGCTGATGAGTGATGCATGCTTTTCTAGCACTCTAATATTATATGTAAGGATAATAATGTTATTATGGTTGGGTAAACATATTATTATTTTCACAAGGTCTATGACATGAAATCTTGTAGAGGATATCAATGTGCTTGGGGACTTGGACACAATATGTATATGTGGTTAATGTGCTAGGTAGAAACAGCCCTGTCTGCATTTGCACTTTTGGTACTGTGTTTTAAAGTTTGATGCACAGATAATACTAGGGTGACGTAAACCATCGAGGGGGTGAGCCTTCACTCACAGCAGGTTGCCCCCTCTATTACCTTCGATCCAATTAAAGTACATATACAAGTAGCTATAGCTATCGTCATTAACTGAGCACAATCTATTGTTGCTATAAAGATCAAGAAAAATGTATAGTTCAATAGTGTACCACATTCCCAATATGTTGAGAGCTAGCTTTGACCCCTATGAGGCTACAGAATTGTCTGGGTAACTATAGCTACACATGTAGCTTGGACCCGCATTCGTAGCCGATTACGATCATACCTAGACTTAGACTACATGGCCTTGTTGCTGTAGAAACTTTTCTTGTGTACTGATTCCTTACCTTTGCTTGTTTTCTAGCCATCCACTCGAGCTGCATCTTTTGGTGAGCAATATTTATAGTTAGCGCGGCCAACGTTAACGATCTTTACCGCAATGATTATGTGCATGCGCTATGAGCTAGCAAACATGTAGACAACGTATCATTACGTACATACAAACATACGTACATACATACATACATAAGTACAGCGATTTTTTTGTAGTGCTCATTAGTGTGGGGCTTGCTCAGGCTTGCCCCAATTATGGCATGTTCCAGGAAAATCTGGAATAACTATTAATTTTGTTGTGCACGAAAAATTTGAGGCTACACCCACAAATAAACATGTTATGCAGTACAGTCAGTGCTAAAAACAAAAGTCTATGTCAATGTGCACTCACTAATTGAGTTATGCACGTGATTGTTATTTGATTATAAAGTCAGCTTGCATGTCCCGGCCTCGTGGCCTAATGGATAAGGCGTCTGACTTCGGATCAGAAGATTGAGGGTTCGAATCCCTTCGGGGTCATTTTTTTTTTCCTTTTCATCAGTGTCAACTTCCTGAACTATACAAGCATTTGGACAATAACATACTATGAGCTTATTATTATTTAATCTTGCACGTGGTTGTTATTCGATTGTATACAGTGAGCTTGCATGTCCCGGCCTCGTGGCCTAATGGATAAGGCGTCTGACTTCGGATCAGAAGATTGAGGGTTCGAATCCCTTCGGGGTCATACTTTTTTTTTCTCTTTATCAGTGTCAACTCCTGAACTATACAAGCATAAGAGTTACCTTTGACAATAATGTGACCTGCTATGAGAAAAGGGACGGACCGTTGGCAGTAGTAGACTGAGTATGAAACATGACCAATTTTATCAGACAATGACCAACTTGCTTTCTACAAATGTAGTATAGTAAATATAGGTATTGACACCAACATACAGCGGATACAGCTTATTATTATTCCCTACACACTATTACGAGCTACATACGACAAATATGAATTCCAAATGGTCCCTTTTCTCAGAGCTGGTCACATATTATGCTATGAAGTTATTTATTAAATCTTAAGTTATGCATGTGGTTGTTATTGAATTGTATAGAGAGAGTTGGCATGTCCCGGCCTCGTGGCCTAATGGATAAGGCGTCTGACTTCGGATCAGAAGATTGAGGGTTCGAATCCCTTCGGGGTCATGCTGATTTTTTTTCTTTTTCGTTGACTTCTGAGCTCAATAGACAGTACTAATTATGCAAGTTTAAATATTGCAAAATTAGTCACCAGGGACATTATCAGAAAACTCTGGGACATGAGTAAACTTCCAGAGCCATTTAGATACATGTAGCAAACTTCAACACAACATGCATGGCAGTAGAACTTACATCCAAAAGGGTTTGTGCTCTTGAATGTAACGTCGAGGGGAAAGTTCCAGACAAAGTGCTTTTCAGGTCCACTGCATCTCTTGGTGGTCTGAGTGATACCCTCAGACAGACCCTGCATGCCACCAACAGCAATATACACAATGTACATGTGATAATAATAATTATTATTTTGGCATACATGGTTCTTTAATTCGACAATAATTTTATTCCTCACACTAGAATAATGTTAAATTGAGCTTGCACAGCTGTGATACTGGAATGGCGTGATTTCCACGAAGCTGAGCCAGATGATTAGTTTGTGCTAGATATTGCTCAAGAGCCTAGGACCATAGGTTATTTACAAAATTCTGTTATCTGCCAGAGCTGGTAAACCCCCAGTGGGAGAAGTTGGTGCGAATTCTAGCTATCTTCTTCACATATGGAAGGTGTATTGGAATCTACACTGCCTCGCCCATTTAGGAAGGAAACTGACCATCAACTAGCCTCATCCCCAGGCAATATTCCTTTGAATGAAAGTTCAGACTGGATCCTGGCTAGTAGACCCACTAAGTGTGACGTCAAGTCTAACCTCGAATCCAGACCCCTCCTATTTCCGCAGCGTTGGATGTATTGCATCACCAGCATGCGGTGGTGATGCAATACATCCAGCGCTGCAGAAATAGGAGGGGTCTGGATTCGAGACTAACGTCAAGTCATTGTATGATGCCACAGCAAGTGTAGTACATAAGCATACACATTGCATGTATAATTATTGCACTCACCGACACTATTGCCCAGTCCTGACCGTACACAAAGGAGTAATTACAATATAGTTCATCATATTCTGGAAACTGCAATGACCATAAAATACATACAGAGCCAAGTAGACTATCATAGATTATATTATATATCTATGTATACATTATATAATATTATATTATAATAATAATATAATTGTGACCTGCTATGAGAAAAGGGACCGTTCGCAGTAGTAGACTGAGTATGAAACACAACCAATTTTATCATGACAATGACCAACTTGCTTTCTACAAATGTAGTATAGTAAATATACTTGTATCAGGGTATTGACACCAACATACAGCGGATACAGCTTATTATTATTCCCTACACACTATTACGAGCTACATACGACAAACATGAATTCCAAATGGTCCCTTTTCTCAGAGCTGGTCACAAATTTATACCTATGTATCTATGATACACCGGTAATTTTGTATAGTCACAGAGCTTACTTCAGCTGATTCTATTTGTCCAGATACCATCACAAGGAACACAGGATCTTTGCCTAGATCGCTTCCAGACGCTGTCTGCCTTTCATCTGCCATGGTTTCGCCTTTGCATGTAGCTTGGGGACACAAGTTGCCACTGGTAACGATGGTAGGCGGGGCGCCACTTGTTGTTAACCCCCTCTGCACCGAATTTATGGTGCGCATTAATTAGAGTTGCGTGCAGACTCAATTTGCAACATGCATCCTTATGGCCCTCCTCGCAAGTTCTTTAGACCATCGGGGAGCAGAGGTGGACCCAGGCTTCCCAGCCCAGGAGCTGTACAAGACTTCACTATCGATCAAGACACTCCTCCCAGTGGTTTCCACCAGTCACAACCCTACAGGCTCCCCCCTCCCCCCGGCCCCCTAGGAGCACCACGATACAGATTCCCCCCTGGACCACGACCACCATTCAACCCATATCCACCTCCCCACTATGGATACAATCCCCGGCCCCCAAGATTCGGTCCTCCACCTGGACATTGGGGTCGAGGGGGGTACGGTCATCAGGGAGGACGTGGGGGGTGGAGGGGGAGAGGAAGGGGATTCAGAGGTCGAGGTGGGAGGTACCCTTATCCAAGACATGGTGGTGATGGTGGATCGTCGGATGACATTGATGCATACTACAATAGGAGTATGTTTGAAGATCCATGGAAGGACCTCTTACCACCAGGAGAGCAAAGTGAAGAAACAACAGCTCCGCCCATGTTATCAGATAGCACAACTGCTAATCAAGATGATGCTGCTACTGATGACAACCAAAAACCGGAGATAGTGGCATCCACAGTTAATATCTTAGCTGAGACGGGTGCCACTGACATGAACAGTCATTCAGAAATTTCTCAGAATTTGGAAAGTGCCAATATTCATACCAGTGGTGGCTGTATTGGTACTGCAGAGAATGAGACTGATGCAGAGTCACAGAACAGTAAGTTTGCAGGAGTAAGTGGCTCATCTCCTGGTTGTGCTCCGGAAGAACGCCAGAGTACTGTTGCAATCGGTGATGCTGAGGACACTAGTACTAAAGCTGAAGACCGTAGAGACCACCTCTGTGGAACTAACACTGACCAAGAATCTTTACAAATCGAAGAGAGCGCTTGTACAGCGGTTCAAGACTGAG
This sequence comes from Cliona cf. orientalis, assembly GCA_963930775.1. Lineage (NCBI taxonomy): Eukaryota > Metazoa > Porifera > Demospongiae > Clionaida > Clionaidae > Cliona > Cliona cf. orientalis. The sequence goes on from OZ005695.1 coordinate 4,603,187, forward strand.
AGTAGGTCGAAAATAATCAAGGCACCAGTTAACTCAGCACTTATATTATATACTACACTTTTCTTATGCATGCACTATTCACAAATTGTACTTTTGTAGCATCTTATGCTGTGCACTAGCTCTAGGCAGCTGTATTCATATTATAGGTCACATGCAATATAAAGTCTATAGATCTCAATGCACACAACTTGGCAAGCACTTAAATATTTTTTGTCTGGCCTGGAAAGTTCCGTGATAATTATAATAATAATTATTATAATATTATTGTTCCTCAATTATAAAACTTTGTGCACTCAAGAGGACACATGCACACCAATCCGGTCCCAAGCATGCACACTTCACTATCTCAGAGTAACACACAATGTCATAATAATAATACTGTAATTACTGGTATGTGAGATACTGTGGTTATAGTCATAATATTATAACCTCTGCACTATTATGGTAGTTTTGTGGACAGTGCCTGTTGTATACATGTGAATAATAACAATAGTTCCGACCCTAAAGATTACTTGTGTCAATGTCTTTCTTGTCCGTATCTTCTCCGTTCTGTCTCAGTTCGAAGCTCAACTCCACACTAACTCCATTCCTGCTGGCTCCTGTCTCCTCATCATCACCACCGTCGTGGTCAGGGCTGAGCAGGTGAGCCACGCTGCCAGCAGCACTGGCATTGAGCTCATGTTCCAGGTCACTATCACTGGTCACTGCTCCTACTCCATTGCTGTCTCCAGCCTTCCCGGCACGACGCTGTTTAGCCTCCTGGAGTAAAGATGGAAAATGCACTGAAACTATAATAATATTATTATTATATATACAATAGCATGAATTATTATATATACAATAGCATGAATTGCCTGAAATGGGGCTCTCAAGATACTGTGGGTATTCGATAATTTACTTGTGCAATAAATTAAGTGTTTGTATTGTGCCTATGTAGTTGGCTGGAAAGGAAAAAAATGACCCCGAAGGGACTCGAACCCTCAATCTTCTGATCCGAAGTCAGACGCCTTATCCATTAGGCCACGAGGCCGGGACATACAACCTTACTTACAATCGAATAACAACCACTTGCATACCTCAATCTGCATCTGTAGCGATTTGATGGTGCTTCTGAGCTCAGCTATCTTTTTGACGTCATCTTGAGTTGAGAGGTTGGACAACACGGCTGACTTTCCCTCAGAGCTTCGTCCTGTTATGTCAACCTCTCCACTGCTGTCACGATACAACTCTATCATCTATAACATTGAATACAACAATCACTCATCAATACCATTCAAATGTCATCGCTATCATTACCCAGCGCGCATGCGCAAGGGGTATAGTAATCGGTTGTGTCGTCGTTGTTGTTGTTGTCGTCGTTGTCGTTGTCGTTAGCACAAAAATCGCCATATCTCGAGATATAGGCGTCTAAGCGACTCGTAATCACAACGAATCAATCGAATTCGGCGAAAAACTGGCTTCAGTTTGCGTCATATCGAGGGATACGGTCCACGAGCGTCACAAATAGTGCCTTTTTGTTGGCCACCGTAGCCACGCCTATTGACAGTGCCCATCAATGCATATGCATACCAATTGTGCTTTCTGCTCATGCGCACAACTAAGTGGCCAAGCGTGAGACTGGTAAAGATCGTCGATGTTCTAAAATTAATAATGATGGTGATGTCTACAGTGACTGCCCTATGGAACCAATCATATTAAATGTAAGATAGCTATACTATAATATATTATACTATTATTACAACAAATATAGATAGAAATTCATATCTTCCTAGTCTGGGCTAGGTCTGGATGCAGAGAGCGCTTTTCAAGTGTCACCAGAATCCCCAGTACAACTAAGCAGCATTTCCATTAGTTCACAAAATTATAGCCATGCACCGAAAGTAAATCTATAGATAGCGCATTGTGCGTGCGGGGTATGTGCTCTACAGAGCTCTAGTTAATTTCAGTCTTTTTGGAGTGTGGCAACTAAATTATAATTGAGGATGGCTCTTATTCAAGGGTGGATTTCGTTAAAGTAGCAGTATAAAGACTGAACTGCACTTCAAAGCACATAATATTATGATCTATAAAGAAGCAGTCATACAGCCTTAGAACGCTCAGTGGCGCAAGTTTCCAAGTATTATTCTACTACACTGGTTAAACAGACACTCAGTAGATCAGTAGATTGACTGGCTCCAAAAATAACTGCCAGAAATGCCTCAAAAACATTCTCAAAGTTCCAAAATTTTCTGGGGAGCATGCCCCCAGACCCTCCCTACCCCAGTCACAGCACAATACCACCAAAGCCCCCCCCCCCCCCCCACACACACACACTTTACTGCCCCTTCTCCACCCTTGAGACATAGCTGAGAACCAGACCGCTAGCACCAGTTGTAACTATACATGTGTGGTTCTTGACTGTTGTTAACCACATACAATCATCCATTTAGTACTTGCATTCATGCATGACATGCATGTATTACAATAATTCATACCCTAGTGACAAAGAGCAGGAACAGCACAGCAGTGAGGAGAACCCAAATGAAGGAGCCAATCACCCCGTAAGTAGCATTAGGAAGAGTAGGCAGCAGGAATGTGATGAGCGTTAGGACCAGGCTGACCACGGTGATACCAATGACACAGGCCACAATGAGCTTGGAGTCTCTGAGCTCTTTGATCTTGACGCGGTACGTGGTTGTGGCCAGCCACAGCCCAACGATCAGATAGAGACACTTGTAAGCCAGCAGTATCGGCAGCCAGAACGTAGACGCTTCAGACGAACACACCCCCACCACCTGAGGAACAGCTCCTCCCTGATAATCAGTAGAGAATAAGATATCTCAAGTGAAATGGTTAATTGAGTGTGGGACACTCATGCACACATATAATACATGTACATTTAATCAGGGGTTCCCCACCAAATGAGCCATTTGTAAAGTAGTTTGGCTACTGGTTCTGGACTGAGAAGCCATTTTTACATTTATAATCTGCTTTATAAATTTATGAGCTTTCTGTATGAGAATGTCTGCTTCAGAAATCCCAACAAAGTAATTTCTGGAGATCCAAGAGCAACATGCCCTGTGCACTACACCCTAATCAACATGTGTGCATGCTGCATGCAACTACATGTGGCCATGAGCACAATATTAACTTTGGGTGTGAAAATAATAATAACCACAACCATTTGGACATAAAACTTCACACAAAAAGCAGCATAATGCATGCAGTGCCTACTTGTCTAAAGACGAGCTGGGGGTTGAGGCGGAGTCTCCAGACATCAACAGACACGATGATCAGAAACACAATATCAACAGCAACTATGATTGCAACAACGATGAACAAAATCCAATCCTTCAGTGGCTACATGTATGGAGAAAGAGGTGTGCGTGTTATGCAAGTATACTATAATATTATGTGTGTGCATGTGTGTGGGTTCCTAGCCTCCCATGGAGTACTAGTACTTGTGATACATGCATATAGTACGTACAAGCAGGAAGGGTTTAGAATACATGTAGGTCACTCAATCCCCACCCTACATGTAATTCTTTGTCAGCAAAGCCATGACATTGTACATGTAAACACCATGCATATTATGATGTGCCATAGTAGCAGCTCATGGACAGTTTCCCGCGTGACGACCATTACCTACTCCACACATAGTGGATAGGTAAAGGTCGTCAGTTGAATATTGCTCAATAAGCAACAAGCAACCTACCTTTTTCTTGAGTTTGACGCTCCTAAAGATGTAGTAGACCCGCCAGGTCTTTGCCAGCATTGTCCCAAACAGCAGAGAGAATCCAATCGCAGCCAACCAGATGGTCGCCTGGAGATGCAGTACATTTAATTGTGGTTATATTAAAGGTCCTTCACTTTTACACTGGCCATTCCACTACTCACCTGACAGTTGATATCAACAATATTCTCAGGGGCCACATTTTTATCAATGCCAAAGAGAATCACATCGATGTACAAGAGGATAGCCCCGAGAATGATGAGAGTGTTGAGGTAGGGACTGGATAACTTCACTAGCCTGATATATAATTAACATAGGGACAGGGCAACAGAATATAACAGTAGATCCAAAATATTATGTATTAGCAATATCTTCACTTGGTAATACATGTAGGTAATGGCAACAAACATATGCTAGAAATCTGCCATGGCTGCATGCATATGCGTAGGAATGTAGGTGTATAATCAATAACTCACTTTTTCTCCTTGAAGACCAGGTTGAAGACGAGGCAAACAATGGCGAATATGATTCCCAGAGCAGCCAGGATTGTGTAGAAGCCAAAGAGAGCCGGGTGGACGAATACCTCCTCAACCACCTCAGGAACACCCTCTGGGATACATACATGTGAAGGAAAACAATCAAATACCGTAAATCGCGAATATTTCGTGTCTAAAATATTTCATGCGATAATTTTTCGCATTAAATAATTTTCGGACAAACGACCCTGTACCACACTGTCGTTAATATTGCGCATGAATTTCGTGCGTTTAATTTTCGCACAAGCCATGCTGTCCAAAAATATTTTAACATCGAAATATTCGCGATTTACGGTACATACATATACATGTATAACATTTTCTGCCTATACTGTTGATATGTATCTGGCCTTCTGATACTTACTTCCATCCTCAATTACTGAACATACCACAGGCAAAATACTATACCAATCAGAAACTAAAGCCACTAGTAGATGCAGGGCTTACTGACTCAGAGCTACTGCCACATCCTCACAGTCACTCAATTTACTACCGTATCAATACTATATTATTACAGTATAGAGTGTGTTACCTGGAAACACGGTAGCCTCACTGGATCCTTCCTCATAGATCAGCTTCCCAGTCACCTCATCAACACGAGCAAAAGGAGATAGCGTCTCCACCATAGGATCCTCAGGGTTAACCACTGTTTCATCTAGAGAGAGAGGGGGGGGGGATAGGGAGAGAGAGGGGTGGAGTGATAGAACGACGAGATACATATACCGTAGTGTCCCGGATAAGCACCCATGGGCACTTAAACATAACTCATGATTTTGGCCCGCATGGGCACTTACCCGGGATCAAATTCCATACGTTTGTATAGAAACTGCTACAGTGACCCCTTGAAATGCAGTACATGGGCACTTACTCGGGAGTGGGCATTTGCCCGGGACACTACGTATGCATACATTCATAATAATGCAATGCTGTGATACCTCAGTAAATTTTTAACCAGGGCACACACCGACTATTACAGACATGCATATACATGCACATGTATATGTAACGGTTAGCTAGCCTGGGGAATAACAGTGATACAGATGGTAAAGAAGTAATTCACTTACCGATGTATTGGAAGATCTGCCTGGTTGGCTCTCGGTCACCAAACTTGTTCAATTTCACCTTACCCTGAGAAACGTTTGGAATTCACAAAGCATATGACATTGTACGTGTGTAGTAGATACATGTATAAGCTCCATGCACTCTCTCTTTCTCTCCGCTCCCTCCCTCCCTCCCTCCCTCCATACATATACACACACACAAACACACTCACTGATACTCCTCTAAACTTCAGATTTCTTGTTGACTTCAAGATGATTTGATTAATCTCGTTTCGAAATTGACTGTCATTAAAGTCATCGAGTGTCAGTGAGGTATTCCTGACTGCTCCACGACCCAGCAGCTCTGATGTGTTGTGGAGAGCATAGGCCGCAGCCCACACCGCATCGTAGACAAACCTAGACTGCCTTAGCGCCTCAGAACGAGTGTAGTTCAGGCTGGAGAGATTGCCCTGAAACTCTCTCCAAAACTGAGCAGGAGAATCCTGCGTACATGATTGTAGTGTTGTGTGAATAAGAGTACAAGAGATGAGCAAGGGATATTCATACTATCTGGAGAGAGAGGAAGAGGGAGGGAGGGAAAGAGGGAGAGAGGGAGGGAGGGAAAGAGGGAGGGAGAGGGAGGGAGAGAGGAGAGAGGAAAGCGGGAGAGAGAGGGAGGGAGGGGGTACTCACATATCCGACATCAGTGGGGACGTTCACTTCCTCATCTGCAGTTGGCATGGGGAAATAGTCGACAGCCAGTGATCGGAATATGGCACGAGTGAGGTCCAGTACGCTGCACTGGGGCATGGGGTAGTTACTGGTGTTCCTGATTGGGTCCGTCCACCAGAACTCAGAGTACTGGTAGTAGGAGATGAAGAGGTAGCGAGGGTATACCATGCCACGCTGGTATGCCTGCACATACAATTACACACATTAAATGGCAATGCAGGTCTAACAAGGTAACAGTTACACATATGACGTGGGTAATCATTGCCCAGCAATCCAGTCAGGGTGTAGGAAAACACAACAAAGAGTGCATAGGACTTCAGCCTCTATCTTCACAATACTATACACCAAGGCCTCCTTACCCAGCAACCACAAGGCAACGACCAGTGACATAATAACTACATACTACATGTATGCAAGTCTCGTTACCACAAGCTACATAATATAACCAATGATTTGTGTAACTACATGAAATCCTACTACCATAAAACAATGCAAATTCACTTCAACAAAGTGAATACCACTGTATGAAGCACTAAAGCAAGTGAAGCACTCACTGCTCATCCGGTGAATGCTTTTATCAATACATGCATACAGCAGTAACGACTTCAAGGCATTAAAAAACAAGTCGGAAAAGCTGTTGAAAAAATCCTTTTTTGTATTTCTATTGGCCTGACACTATAACCTATGCATTTTCAACCAAAAACTATACCAGGTCAATAGTCTATCCAACCTCTAAGCCGGAATATCCATCATACACACCAGTGGGTGGGATCCTGTGCCTTACCCTAGGGAGCTCAAGGATTATCAAACAGAGATAGCAGAGCAAGCTTAATTGGTCAATATTGGCTAGAAATTTTGATACCACTGAAAGAATTATTATAATTACAGCACAGTGGCCAGGCAGTGAACTCCCACCCACCCATGCATGCAGACCTCACTTCATTAGTACCTCAACCTAGTGTAAACAAGGCACCTTCCCAAAAAGAGGGGTGGTATGAAAGAGCTTTCAGTAGGATCATAAGGCAATGTAGACAAAACAAAGGAATTTCAAAGCGAAGCCATGCAAACCTCAAATCCCTCAAGGCTCATAATTAGAGGCAATATTATGCTAATTGCAGCCATGCACATCCTTCACCAGAAATGCAGGCTTCTGGTCAGCTAATTAGTCTTAGATACCATAAGTGGGGCTCACAGAGTTGCAATGGTTGGCACTGTATATATTCGTATCGTACGTCCAGATAATGTTCCGACACATTCAGAACAATGTTTCAATCCACACTCAAATCTACATCTATACCAATTCTGGTACATTCTGAATAATATACTTCATAATTAATTTTGTATACTCTACCCTTGTGTTACCAATGTTAACCCTTATAAATGTGATGGAAACATTACAGAAGAAGAGTGATGTCCCCTCAGCTCCTCCCCCACCCCACCAAATGATGCCTATGCCTAAAACTGCTGTCTAATAAGCTGATTCAAAATCCCTTCCAAACTGAGTCATAGCACTGAAGTATCAAGCAACCAGCTATAGCTTCATTCCCAGGCCCTATTCCCAGATTTTAATGATGCATGCTGGCTAGCCACCTCTTACATAATATGTAGACTACAAGACTACATTTATGATTATGTGTAAGTGCATGCATTGTATTGTATGAGGAACCCAATGGTAGTTCAAGTCACCCAACAAACTCCACATTAAGCTATTGACCAGTGGGTAGTGGTGTACCCATGTTTGCCCTGTGGGGATTTTCAACACAATACATGTACCACCAACCCCATAAAGCCATAAACCAGGCTGCCCCTGGGCCAGGATGTGGTGATAACCCCACGATGATGAAGGATAAATGCACAAATTAATTTTTTTTGATAATGGTACAACATACCAAGCAGAATATTTCCCTTGCAGAGGCTTCAAAGACATTGAGGATGACCACTCTGGCTCCAGAGGTCTGCAGGGAAAGAAGCAGTCCAGATCAGAGGGAGAAATGGTTAGAAGTTGAGTGGGGTGGAGGTGGGGGGGGGGGGGGGAGGAGGAGGAGGGGGGAGAGAGATGAATCAGTAAAAACAAGTCTGATGGAGAGATGGGGATGGGAACATCCTGGAAGCTACACAAGGGAGATTGAGAGATAGGGAAGGGAACACCCTGGAAGGCTACACAATAATATAACCTTACCATTGTCTGCAGTAGGATCTAGCAATAGTACATAGTACAATGTCTGTTTACATTAACAATGTTCTCTATGGAACGAGTAAGCCAGCTAGCCTGATAAACATCTCAAGGTGATCTGTATATCTGATTCTCAACAAAGGAATAACTAAGCAAAGCATCAAACTACAAAGCATCCCCCCCCCCCCCCCCCCCCCCCCACAACTATACTAACTACAAGCAGTATCATAATAGCACAAAATGAAATTTATAAGGAACTTGAAAGTTGGGTAACTGAACATCATAGGCCACCATAGTACGAGTCAGTAAATAACGCAGGGTAGCGTAGGGGTAGGTATTGGTTACAGTGCATCACTGAGAAGCCAGCGCTAGTTGGTCATGCTCATATCAAAGTGCTTCAAGCGATGGAACATTGTTTACTCGGCAGGACAACTGATAAATCATTCCTTGGCATGCTGAGTACCGGGAAATTTTGTACGGTGCAATTCTTCATTATTTTCGTATGTATCTATACCGTACGTGATTAGAAAAGCAATGAAAATTTGAACAATGCATGAACCTTGCATGCTACATGCTGTTAGACCTATCTCAGGATGTAAAACAATGGACCTCAAATTGATCAATCAGATATGCTGTATTCGCTACAACTAACATCACATTAAAATTTATTATCAATTAGATGACACAGTACGTTACTCCTCGGACGGAGTGGTGTCCATGCAGCATAGCAGCTAGCTGTACAAGTCAGGTGAGGAAAGATGACTAACAACAGAGGAATGACAGGATCAAGGACATAATTAACATTTGTAGCCTACAGCAAACAGCAAATACGGTCATCAGTGTACAAGGAATAGGAATGAATCCAGCATAATTCAGTCATGCACTAGCAGGATAGACTATGCCAGGAAAATGAAACTGATAGTACACACATGCATGCATGCAGGAGCTATTGAATTAGAAGATGCTAATTAAAAGTGGTTGGAGGAAATCAGATCAATTAACTTAGTGAATAGGGGATAGTTAGTAAATCAAGAAACCAGAAAACAAGGAGCGAAACAAAAACGAAATGGAAAGTTGTATTGAATGATGTTTGTGATCTTTAAGTATAGCATTCAACCATGTACAATCATAATGCCAATGGATTATTATTTCAAGCACACAAGAACATCTGGGTATGAGGTGCATATATAATAGCTCATAATATGCAAATGAAATGTTAGAAATTTTGATATTTCACATGCCATAAAAAATTATGGCATAATAATATTATTTATATGTATAATATTATATACACAGACTCATTAGTCACACACACACACACACTGACAGCTATGGCCAGTGACTCACATTGAGGTGTTGCACGATGAGGCTGGGGTCATTCTCACCTCCTGTAAACGCCAGTCCATTTGTGATGATCTTGACACCATCCGCCACCAGGGCACTACTCAGCTCTGTAGTCAACTGTATGGTAGAACATAGCATAGTAACGTACTCTCAGCTTAAAGCAGTGATAATATTATTTATCCATGCAGTGCTAGGGTTTTAGCAACAAATCTGATATACACACTTGTGTGTGGAGGGGGAGGACATCAGATAAACGATCTTGATCTCGCGCATACATCTAAGGTGACTATTACATTATTTGAAGTTACCGTACTATTAAATTTTGCTTGAGTAGAAGCCTCCCCTAAACAAATGCAGGTCGGTCCCGTTTTAAAGGTTAGGATCACAACAGTAGCTGGAGTCGACAAATACTGGATCTCTAAGAAATATTGGGTGCCAGCCGAGGGCGTGGGTTGGTGTAAAACCTGGACTCTGGACTCTGGACTGGACTGTGGACTGGACTATGGACTGAGATTTGGACTGGATTTTGGACCTACGCGTTCGATTTTGACGACCATTTCCAATCAACCTCACTAGGATCGACTGAACGAAGGGCAGTAAATCTATCACTTCTGTTGGAGCATAGGGTTGGAGAGGTGCCTTGGCTAATAGAAATGGAAAACAATAGGCTTACTTTCTCTTAAAGTCACGGTGGGATCAAGAAATCAGCATGCTGTGTTATCAGTAAGCCTGAATTAGTGTTTGTCAGTGCTTCATGAGCCAGACTGCTTGTGTTCAGGCTGCCTTTCCCTTCTTTAAGCTTACACCATGAAGTCTAACTGTTCTCCGGGATATCATAACCTCCTTGACAGCAACACAGAATATCTGCAGCTTATATTTGGTTTTTGTGTGAACTGTTTGTTTTTGTTTTTTTGTGCAATCTAATAGCACTGTGTTTTGATTCATGATTACCAGTGTTGCAACTTCAGTGTGAATATTTACCATGTGGAATCAAGGTGACAAGATTGAAATGCACTCTGTGTTGTGATACATGTATGTGCTAGTAAGATCCAAAATTTCTGCTCAGGTGCCACAGCTATAGGCAGCTAGTATGTACGTATGATCAAGATGTCAAACGATTTGAGTCCAATATCATTTTAAGCAACTCAACAGTCATTGCATCACAAACTTATATTTGAAGACTATTAACATTAGCTGAGGCAGCCCAGAGGTTTGATACTAGTGAATCAGAAGCACTGACATGTAGGCTTAATGACAAATATACTGCATGCTTAGTTCTTGATCCCACCGTGACTTCATAAGGAAGTAAGCCTATTGTTTTCCATTTCTGTTACCCCATACACCACTCCAACCCTATGCTCCAACAGAAGTGATAGATTTACTGCCCTTCGTTCAGTCGATCCTAGTGAGGTTGATTGGAAATGGTCGTCAAAATCGAACGCGTCAGTCCAAAATCCAGTCCAAATCTCAGTCCCGGATAGTCCAGTCCACAGTCCAGTCCAGAGTCCAGAGTCCAGGTTTTACACCAATCCCGAGGGCGTGGCAGACTAAACACTATTGGAGGGATTTGGTAAGTGTGTTCTTGTAGCCTGAGAGTAGAGCCTCCCCCTCCCCCCAATATTAGCTATTATTTAGCATGGCCACTTTTTCTGCACTGCTGATCGCTGGTACTGCTAGCCTCAATTAAAGACTAAACTTCAATGATCCATTGAAAGCTTGGAATAGGGTCTGGGAATGAGGCTAGCAGAATGGAGTGGTCCAATTGCAGTTACGTAGGTCTCTGGACTAGAGCCAAGATGTGCATTATGCAGATCAGAGAGAGGGTGTGGAATGTGCACTAGCTTTGAAGTACAGGACTTAAGCACTAAATTAAATGCATTTCCCAAGAAAACCAGCCACCAATCTTCCAACAGTTATGCAACATTAGACTGAGTTCAGAGCCAACAGGAAGTGATCAAGATATGAGTGCACTATACTTATTACAACACAGGATATGACATGGTGGTTTGCAGAAAGAGGAATTGTGGAGAAATCATTTGATCTGTGGGCTAGCTGACGATGGGCAAGGTAGGAAATGACAAAAGGTTGGTGCAACCACAATAAAGGCCAGTTAGGACCTGCTAGGGTACACCATGTTGCTAAATACCAAATTTTAATGTTTTTGGAGTTAGAGCCTGCATGAGCTCACCGAATGACATTGCTATAGCCACTGTAGTGTCTAGGACATTGTATAATGAGTGTGGACATGCGGCATGCGTACATGTGCATTGCAGTACTCCATCTTTCTAGGCCACTGTTTCATTGGATGCAGTAAACTATATACTTAATGCTTAATGCAGGGTAACTGTCATAGTCTTCTAAAGTGAGGGTCATTAGTATGTGAATGGGTCAGTAGTGACTGCTACTAAAATAGATGATGTTGGTATTTTACTCGCGGCTTCGCCGCTTTGTAGACTATCACAAATATTATAGATATTACGTCAGTCAATAACGTCAATTGTATGTAGTCCACACTGTCTGAGTTCTTGTGGTTGCAAGTTCACTGCCATTAATTTTACTCTGTTTTCACAAGTGGTATGTTGTGTCTTTAGTTGAGGCTCACTATCACAACCGAGTACTCCCATAGATTGCAGGATAAATTTATGCAGCAACAATCCCACAATTTGGGGTTGAAAATTATTTTGCTAAATGCTAGGGACCACATCTACAGCAAGTTAGGTCCTGGTTTAGGATGAAAAAGTAGTATGTATAAATCCTGGCCATTTTGGTCCACTCATCCACACTATCGGACACTGGGATTACATATCATCTAGTTAATTATTCTCCATGCAGCACTTACGTTGGAGTACAGTTCAGATAGCTCTGTGACGATGGCTACCTGTTGCCAGCCATACTCCCTCACCACAGCTGTGATGGTGTCAATGCTGGCATTGTCAGAGGAGATGGTGCGAAAGAAGTTTGGGAATCGGCGAGTGTCCGAGAGAGAGATGGAGGTCGCTGTGTAGCTGATCTGCAGGTACAACAAAGTGCATACATCATTAACCAGATGAACCAGTGGCGTCTTTAGGCAATTGTTTAACTGGGTGCAAGTTATCAAAAGTAACTGCACAGGTGGATGCATAGAGCTAGTGGAAGTGTAGTACTATTAATAATGTAATAGCCTACGTAGGTACTAGCCATGTAGATAGTGTACCGATATAATACATGACATGTTACATTACTGACCATGACAGTGTAGTGAAACATGCATACTGTGACAAGCTATACATGTAGGTAAACAATAAAACTATACATGCATGCATAGGATGGGTGCACAGGTGCATATGGATTGGGTGCAAATGAACCCACATGCACCCCCCTGGCGACGCCACTGAGATGAAATAATTTCCATCCATACAGGAATTTATGTTTCTCTACAACTGAGCATATCACGATCCATCATAGCCACAGCGTAACAGCTACAGACAGCTAAAGATTCAATGTCATTCAATGGAAAACAGAGTTAGCTGTGTCATTCTCCAACAAGGATGATAATTACTTGCAGGTACATTTTTCTGCGATTGACTAAAAATAATTAATTTTGCGAATGCTAAATTTTGCAATGTGTACACGATAATGGTACAGGGTCGACAAATTCTAATGCTCTATAGTGCATAATTTATAGCTAACGTCAGCGGGTACAAAAATTGTATTTTTGGACCAATCCACAGAGTACTCACAAAAATAGTCACCCTACGGTAGAGAATACATGTACTTCCACCCATAATCACAAGACTGCCTAATTTGAAAGGCTTTAGCTGGAAGCTCGACATATTACATGCACATCACTCATTGATCAACAGAGACGGAAATGTTGGATCAATTACAGGATGTTATAATGTAGAGTATCTGACTGCAGATCGACAGCTGCAGGGAGAAGAATTTCAAGAATAGGTCTATGAAAGAGGAATGAAGCTAGGGCTAAGGTAGCTAGGGCTGGATGGAAACAAGATCTAACAGCTCAGTTACACTGAAGGCTAGCCTATGCACTCATGCAAATGTACGTACAGTAAGTAGAGAAGCTAATTTCTCCTCTGCCAGAAACATATTATCATAGAGCTGGAAATATTGATAAATTTGGCTATTGGGTGCTAAATCACTTTTGCAAGTAGTTAGAGGTTATCAGTTCAGTAGTGACTGTTACAAAAATAGTTAGTTGTTGGTTTTGCAATTCTATTCGTGCCCTCACCGCTTTGTAGAATATGCAAAACCAACATCTAACTAATTATATAATTATGGTACTACGTAAATACTACGCACATGCAGAGCATGCACTTAAGAAATCAGAGGGCTAGGATATCATGAATAGAGTGAATAGTGAACATGCCTAGATGTTCTAGAAAGCAAAAACAAGCGCTGAAAAGTGAGTGTTCTCTGGTCTTTGTATCATGATCAATAGTAACTCGTACATGTAGTGAAGGCTTGATTCCATATTCACCATTTTTTTTTCAGAAGTTGTCATCAAAAAAACATACCTCTTTCTATCATTTTTGTTAATCAAAATTATATTGATAATAGTAATAATATCATTGCTACCTTGTTGCCAAGATTTAAACGTATGCACTCGACAGCCAGGGTCTATAGTATTCCATAAAATTCCTTTGAAATCGAGAAGAATTAGGTGCATTAATTAACAGTCATTTTCACTATGCAGGTATGTACAGTCTGTACAGGTATATAGTCATGGAGCATTAGTCGAAATAATATCTGACTACTACACATACTACACATCATTTGCAAACCAGCAGAGGACCCACCCTACAATTACATCATACAGTGCAAGTTTAGTAAGTTACATAATAATTACAACCACCAAAAATCTAAATTCTTCACATTTCTTATAGGGCGGTGAGCAGCAGGTATACCTACGTACGTACCTGTGTGAGGTTGTAGAAGGGAGAGATCTCCGCCACTGTCACGGCACCACTGGAGCAGCCTGGACCAATGATCATGTGACGACTCTCAGGAAGCTGACCGATGAACGCCCTAGTGGCACTCAAACGATCACACTATAGAGAGAGAGGGGCGGGGAAGGGAGAGAGAGTGAATGTCCATGATAATTGCCATACTAAGATGTAGTTAATGGGCTTCTGGCCAGGGAACCAATCAACACCATAACATTAGATCACAGCATCTGCTCATGCTACAACAATGGGTGCACTCAAAGAGCTAGAGGTGCTTTTAATCATTACTCATCTCTAATGTGGCCAGCCAGGCAGCCACATGCACACTGCATTGAATTTTACCACTGATAAACATCAGTAATAATATTATCACCTATGCAGCACAGTTACTCAGGAAGGAGAAACAATGTGCAACTACCTAACAGTTTATACAACACTCTTGGCATGCATAAGGTGTGCAAAATATGGGTCAACACTGGCTTGACCTTCTACAACAAATAATATATACAACATGAACATCCTGCTCTGCCCCATATCAGAGGATAGTCAGGGTAGTGATTTTACCACAGCTGGGGAAGGCAGTGCAGAGTCCAGACCTCGTTAGAAATACTCAGAACACAAACATCATGGTGAAAGACTAACAGGCATTAGCGCTGAGTTGGTCTGAGATAACCCAGAACATGTACATGTCCTGTAATTTAAAAGTAGCCGTAGATGCCTAACACCTGATGCAGAGCACCACTAACACCTGCACAATACAGCTGTACTGAAGTACTCAGTACTATACTGTAGACAATCATTGAAAATAATACTAAGGCAACTGCCAAATTGAAGAAAAGAGCGGTAATTCTGCTTATGTGTGTTAGGGTAGTAGGAAAGAAGATCGTTATTACTTCATAAGAGCTCTGCCAGGCCAGGCCAGGCCAGGAGCTGGTAGCTAGGCAACCAAAGGTGTTGTTGTGACTCAGTTAGCTATCCAGTAGCTAGGACAATTCCAAGCTATGGTATTGTATAGTTGATTCACCTATCATGATTGGTAGCATACTATTTTGCTTTCAAGATTTGTATAGTTTAGATAAATGAATATAAATTCATACGACAACTGCAAATTTGGGAAATCTAATACTGTTGATAGCATACACCTCAGATGTTGTTATGTACCATGTATATACATGTGAGTGCAAGAGAAAGTGATCACTTTCCCCGGCTGTCTATAATATGTCTGGCTGTTTATCATTATGAAAATTGCCATATCCAGAGATTTAGGCATGAGAGTGGTGGCTACCATAGGTGCTAGCTAGGTAAATATCCTCAGCATGTTGGAAACGAACTGCACACCTAGTCTCGCTAGCCACACCCTTCAATCTCCGAGAGAAAGAGGGTCTGGTAACTTCGCGTACATTGAGTTGTACACGCTCCAAGATCCTGGAGCGACCAATCAGACAGCAGATTTTCAGCATTACCATATTCACGCACACGCGCAATGTTATTAAACATTGTGCGCCTATATGAATGATAGGCAAGCGCGCGCTGCGCAATCTAAACTTAACGTGACGTCAAGTAAAACGGTCCATTATTGCATTCCAGCAGCACAACTCGATGTACGCGAAGTTACCAGACCCTCTTTCTCTCGGAGATTGAAGGGTGTGGCTAGCGAGACTACTGCACACCCAGTACTGTCATGTGCTGACTCAACTGTGTATGTGCTCAATCTCAGAACATGTGGTAAGGGTTGTCACATCAAATCGAAACAGCATAACTGTGCCTCAATGGCAATCTTGATGTGTGTGTACGTGTACGTGTGCGCAGTGCATGATGCAGTGCATTACCCTGTGCCATGCATGCTCCAGAGAGTCTATATGGTTTTCTTTCTTTTTCTACAGCATTGTATATTTACAGGAACACAATTATTGGATGAATAGTGTACCTGTACATGTACCCTTACCACATGCATGAACTGTCTAGTCGTCTGCTATTGTCAGCTAGGTACATGGAACTTGTTAATAGATATATAGGTGATAGAGACTGAAAATGGTGTGTGCTTAGCAGCTGTACAGTAAAATGCAACCACCTTTTTATGGCTAAACTACAGTGTGCCATAATTATTATTATTTGGCTTATGGAGCGGCTGGAATCAATTCCCCCTAATTTAAATTAATGCCCAATGACTGAAAATTTCTTCATGAGAATATTTCCCACTGCTCTGAATAGCAATTCATCTTGAAAATTTTCCACAATGAAACTATCCTGCAATATTTATATGGTAATTTCATCCGTACCATCTGCTGTATCGTGCAACCAGAATTTAATACTCAGGGTGAATGGCCAGTTTCCATAATAATATTATGATCAATTGAGCAGACATAGGAGAAGATTCAACTGACCTGTGTGTTATCGAATGAGAGCCTGAGGCTGTAGTCTGGGAGCAGTGTTGTGTCCCTCTGCACTGCCCTGACGGCCATCTGGGCAGCCACTGTGAAACCCCTGGCTCGAAACGTGTTGGTATTACAGGGAAAGAAGGCCATGACGTAGAGAGGTGTCCTGGTGTCGTTGTAGGGACGACAAATCTCCAGCTCCGTGTTGTCCATACAGTCTCCATCGCAGAGGATGATGGCCTGGCTGGGACAGGGATGCTGAGAGAGAAACACGAGGGAGGACAGCACTACTGCCAATAGATGAACCACCATATCGAGTAGCGAACGATTCGAAACTCCAGTCTAGTCTACTATTAAAGGACGTCGCACGACCAAGCAACCGAAAGTCAATGATAATTATAATTTATGTTAGCTGCTGCAATCATTTCCTGTGCACTCACATACATAATATTAATAATTATAATAGCTGTACATCCGGTATGTGATGTGATGAGCTATTACAAGCAGCTGTGCATGTTTGAGGTGGACAGTTTATTATTCGCAAATGTGTGTGCTACATGTAGGCTCATAAAACTAGTCTACTAGAGGCCAGGCTTTGAGCTGTTATCGCTATCAGAACAGTTTGTGAGGAGATAGAGCGAGAATAATGTTTGTTGTGGAGAGAAGAATGTTTTTGTCCGGAGGCGAGTGTCGGTCCTCCATCGTCCATTGGCTGGTGGTATGCTGCTGTCTCCTTTTCTGCTCCTTCTGGTCTGGTTCTCAGTGCGTGACTGCAGCGAGCGAGCCGCTGACAGTGTCCGTGTTTATTAGCGGTATAATGGAGGAGGCTAGCGGTTTCACTGGGGAGGTGGACGGGCGGCCATTCCAGGCAGCTACGGAGTTGGCCAGGGAACTTATCAACAACGACCCAACCTTGCTACCCGGCTATGAGCTGCAGCTGGACTACACTGATGCCAAGGTGAGCTCTGTGACTCTAGCTAGCTGCTAAATGCACTGTACTCATCCATAAATTATTAACTTGGCTTCAAATTCGTCTTGGAAAGTGTATTCATGATGTTGACGATTGTCATTGTGCTATTCCTGATAATGAGCGTACATCCCAGTGTAGAGGAAGAGACTTGTATTTTCTACCCTTAAATTTGCAAAATTATCATCAATACTAATCAATTATCTTATTTTATCCTATAAAACTAATCAAAATCACCATTTTACCCGATAAAACTGATGATAATTCCTCCACACTCCTGGATGAGCTACCCCATCAATACTCGCTATTTGCTGCCATGTCCCCTCAATACTTCATTACAATCCACAATGGTGCCTATAGCACTTCATTAAATCACCTCAAAATCGATCCTTCAGTGCTAATCAACCTTCCTCCACAGGGGTATCTCCTTATTAACTGGAATAGCCCAAATTTGTTGGACTACATGGTATGAGTTGACGTGAGAGCTGCTCCATTCCTATTGTTCTAGTAACAGCGCCAGGGTCAGACCCTGACAAATAGATTTCATTTTCTTTGACAGATTTTTAATATCCATGACACAACCTGGTAGTGGTACCAGCCAAAATCACAATCATAGTGCACCCAAAAAAAAACAAAAAACAAAGCTTGATATCAATACTGTTCTGTTTGAGAAAGAGACTACATTTTATGTGGTGCTGGGCATGCCACGATGCTCATATACACAGTACAATGCTGCAGTAGATTTACATATAGATAGAGATTATAACCACACCCCTTAAATTTAATTTATGGGATTCTCAACTTTACTTCTCTGAGGCGGGGGGGGGGGGGGGGGGGGGTGTTTCTGGGCAACGGTGAACCCCCTGCCTATGCTCTTAAAGAACTGTCACAATAATATAAGGGCCGGGTGCATGATATTAAAAAATAAACTGCAAACTGTGATGCACTTTGACATTGTGCTCATGCAAATGCTAGCATTATTGATCACGATCATGACCGTGAGCCACATACCACGCCCACACCCATCAATATATAATTCAAGCCAATTCACCTCGTGATGACGGATAAGCATATCACGGAGAGATAGATGAGCCGATCCTTCTACGCCTTTTTGAAATCGATAATTTTTACTAGCTAACACCGTAGTGCATACCCGATCGCAGGTGCATGGTGATAGTGGCTGGCCTGGGATAGGCAAGTGGCATGATGATGATGTCACAATACTACTTGCTGACATACAATTAGGGATCTCCATCCAGCTTCCACTACTAAAAACGTTTATGGTGATACAGTGCCTAGTAAAACTCATGAAAGGTGAGAAAGTTTAAATTTTTCTGTCTTAATTGGTCAGCATGGTTAATAATAATACTACTACTATGGTCGTATAATAGTACATGTAATTATGTAGCAATTTAGAGATCTGGTGCTACTGTTTTTATCATCTTCAGCTTTTTTAAGCAAATTGCATGTCCAAGTACACCTCATAAAATTTTTGTCTTTGTATAAACTCAATTGACCTAAAGTGGATAATTGTTCCCCCTCCACCTACTGCTTGAATGCTGAATCTATCACCACATCCCTCTTGGGACAAGAGTGCTCTCATTGCAACAACTATTTTGCTGGTTGATAGCTCTTGTGTCACATTACAGTGCAGGTCCTAATTACTTTTCTTCTCATCCCCAGCTAGGCCACTCCCAGTCATCAGTGTTACATGCTGAAAGAGAGGGAGTGGCCAGGGGTCGAGGATATCTGTTTCAGGTGTGCCCTGAATTGTCTAAAATGGGCTGGTCTAGGGCTGGTCTGATGGGATCCTCCTCTCATACCAAGCCTAGCCTGACAGGCCACAGTGTTCATGTTGTTTATCATGAGCATGTACAAATAAGAATAGAGCGCTAGTATATTACAAAAATCTTTGCTTGTACAGCATTTAAAACTTATAATCCAAATAGCTAGTTGCTATTATACTGTGGGAATGTACACGTGTATAATTATTAACTTGACTGCAAAATTGCTCTGGACAAGCAAGATTGCTCTCTCCTTCCCTCCCCCTCAACTGCCTTCCTCCCCTCCTTCCCTTTGTCCCCTCCCCCACTTTCTCTCTCCTTTTTCTCTCTCTCTTGCCCCTTCTTCTCTTGCACCTTCTTCTCTCGTCCCTTCTCTCACTCCTTCTCTCTCCATTCCTCCCTCATTTGCTTATTGTCATCCGCTGAGCCCCCATGGCATCCCTCCCCCCACACACATGCATCTGTTGTTATTGTACACACGCTTTGATCATTTGCATGCCTCCTTCGTAATTATTAGTCAGGTTTTGATTGATTTGTTGTTCTGTGTGATGGGCCGGCTCTGTTTCAAAGCCGCTCCTCACCGCAGAAGAATGCAAAACACTATTTCACTTAGCCACACATATCGATCACCTTTTTCTCATAATATAACTGGGTTTTGCTACTGAAAATCATTATTCATTCAGTAAATGCAGTACAGACACAAGATAGAATATATAAATGTTATTGACATGAAATTATTAGGTGGAGAAAAATAAACAGACTGTATCTAATATTACTTTTTTTGCTCGCTCTGGCCTACAATAAAATTCATATTAGCTGAAGTAGCACTGACTGAAATGAGGGCATCTCTTTTAACCAGGATGGGCCTTGATAAGCTGTCCCTAGAGTATCCACAATGAATGCTTATGTTTACCCAAAATGTCCCACATCTTCACCAGCAGGCATGTACAACAGCAGACCTTTCTTGCACTATCAAATTTGCAGGTGCTAACTAGCTGCTAATGTACTTGTAAGTACTTTATGCAGCTTCACAGCAACACCAGTGACTGTCTAGCCTCCTTCCCTGGTGTTGAAAGGAAAGGAGAGCCTGGATAGAAAACAAATTGTTTAGGGAGTAATTATTTGTAGCATTATTTGTTTATTTACTTCGACACTTACCTTCAAGAATATCATACATGTACATTCACACACACGCACTCACATTCTTGTGTGCATACTCTGTGCAGTGTGATGCCGGATCCAGTGTGAGAGGATTCATTGATCAGATATTTGAGAACTCTACTCGTTACATGATCATTGGTGCTGACTGCTCTATATCCACGGAGCCCATCGCTGAGCTGGCTCCATTCTGGAACCTTGTCCAGGTCAGTGTCGGCTGATTGGTCGGTCAGGTGGAGGTGGGGAGGGGGAGGGGTGGAATGGGGCAGTATCTGTACCATCCACCTCTCCTCTCCTGAACCAGATTATTCCCTCCTATTGTATCACAAAGGTGAACGTTGTCGGGGTTTTATTGCAGGGGGGTGGATGTGTGTGGGGCCTAGCGGAGAATATGCCATGGCCACGCTTGACCATTATCATGGCATGAATGTACGAGTACAGTGGATCACGAGTATTTCGTTTTTGGAAAGTTTCATATCTGTTGTTTAATTCCTATGGCTGATGACCCTTGTTACAGTATTGTAAACATGTAGCACATTGCTGGGAAAATTTTTTGTGGCTTATACTAATAAAAAATTTGATAGTACTGCTCTCCTAAATGACTAGCAAAGTGACAACTGCATGTGTGCATACTACACTTACTCATAAGAAGTAGTTATGCCCAGTTGGCATAGCCGTCTGCCCCATTGATACAATTGTCTAACAGCTACATGTGTAGTGTAATGGCATTGGTCTGTTGTTGAGTTCACAGAACCATGTGGTTAAATGGAGCATATCATTGCTTTTGCTTGAGTAAGGAAATCACATTAGACTGTACGTTTGTACGTGCAGTAGTCTTGTACAGATAGCTAATCCAATGTATGTATACTTGTTGGTAGTTGCTTAGCAACCAAAGTTTTTATAGGCAATTTACCGGCTATGGGAAGGGGTTGGGTCATCATAAAGTAGGCCAATGATGAACAGAGGTCAACTACCAACAAAATAGTTATCTGCCAGTAATTGGGGTGCATTCGACCATGCATCTTATGCACCCCAATTACTGGCAGATAACTATTATATGAAACTTTGGTATGTTCATCTTCTACTAGCAATCCCAATCCAAGGCCCAGTGTCTGCTCAAGTACACTTGCATGGTGCATACATGTACCCTACAATGCAGTAGAATCCACTAAGATAAAGGAAGGCTTTCCAAGTATTGTTCATTTTGGTTAAGGATCGAGATTCAGAGATTTCTGAAGCTTACAGAATTCTGTAGCCATTTTCCAATGATACATGGGACAGCGCGGATTATAAAAAGGTAGTGCCGAAGTGGCTACTCAATCCAGGGACTGGTAGCCAAAATGATAGCAAATGACTAATTTGGCTAGTGTATCAGGGAACCCCTGTATCTACATTCCATTGACCACATCAAAGGAAATGAACACAGTGGAGTGCCACTCTACCCTGCCCTAGGGAAACCCCTGTAATCTATTTTTGCTATGCACAGTCTCCCATACACGTTTATGCAGTTCAGTGCACTTGTTCTTGCCTACAATTAAATTGCAAAGTGTCCTATATACATGTGTAAGTCTTCAGGATTAGGTAGGGCACCTTCTTTAATCTGGGCACTTTGAGCAGTTTCCCAGATTAGTCTCGAGAGCCAGACTAGACCACTCCCTTCAATCCACAACACTGAGTTAGCAAAATTGAAATGCTTCTGCAATACAAAGATACATGCAATTGGGCCTGGTGAGAATTGTATTGTGTTGCCTGCATGGCTTGTGCATGTGAATGGTACTGTATGTACTACACGGTTATTGAATGTGGGATGGGTGCTGTGTTTATTTTGTGTCGCCCTGCAGGTTGGTGCATTGTCAAGCAGTCCCAGTCTCTCAAGAAATGAAACATTTAGCACCTTTCTCAGGTATGAATCACTGTTATCAGTACGTCCATTCACCAACTAAACAAAACAAAATAGTGGCCTACATATACATGTGTAGTAATAACCTTTATGCTAGTGTCATCCCTGCAGTGTGAGTTAGCATTGCTGTGCATACTTGGCAGTTGTACACGTGATATTGCTACTCAATTATGTAATTCAGTGCAACGAGCATTCTTGTGATTCCAGATTACTCAGTTCATAGCAGCAGCTCAGTGCAGTCATAACTGACATTCATGTAATAATTATTATAATAACAATAGTCTTGTGTGATGCTGTCGGTGCATATGGTCACGCATCCAAGATGCGTATCCATGCCCTCATGTAATGACACGGACTATGTAAGAAAATTGTCGCTCTGAAAAATATTTTTCGTTGTATATAGTATAACAAACATCGCATTATAACGTATTTCAACGTACCATCACTCCTTGGCCTGTGATCAGGCGGTTTTGCCATCACCACTATCTTGTTATGAGGTTGCATCTTTGGGCCTAACAAGAGAGCCCAAGTTTATGCTTGTGCTACTGGTTATCAAGCCTGCAAACTCAGCCTCAGTTTTGCACTTCAGTTGTATTGTATTGGATGCTGTAGGGTGGTGTCTTCTGATGTGGCAGCTGCAGAGGGTGTGGTCAGTCTAATGAGGCGATTTGATTGGACGAGAGTTGCTGTGATCACACAACAGGAAACAATCTTTACTTCAGTAAGAGGAAAATTATGAGATATTATGATGATGTATAATATAATGTGCATGTGGTGTTAGTCCAAAGGTGGTACTGTCCCTGTATTTGCCGTAGTCTTTTACATACATATAATTAATTAATTAATAATTTACATATATACAATGTCATGTAAATAACTTTTATACTGCCTGAATTTTACGTGCTATATTGTTATTGTAATCCATATAACACGAAAATATTCTTATTTGCGATGCATGTAACACAAAAATGCATGATTCTTGTGAGGCCTGATTTAACAGATTCTCAACAATAATATTAGTTGTAAATTTGATACTGCACTGTATTGCCATCAACATGATATTATTTCCATTAATAGTGCATGTTATTATGACAATCTTGTGTGTAATTTCATACAGACATTTAGTCGTCTTCAAGAGCTGTTGGATATGGATGGCAGTGAACCTCGGGAGTTCAGCTTCAACACCAACGACAACCCATTCTCACATGTCAACAGACTAGCTGTGAGTCTGACGTGGGTATGAGAGAGAGAGGGAGGGAGGGAGGGAGGGAGAGGGAGGGAGGGAGAGGGAGGGAGGGAGGGAGGGAGGGAGAGGGAGGGAGGGAGGGAGGGAGGGAGGGAGGGAGGGAGGGAGGGAGGGAGGGAGGGAGGGAGAGGGAGGGAGAGGAAGAAAGAGGGTGTGTGGGTGATATACATGTACATGTAGAGGAAGATATCACCACTAACTTAGTTCTGTTACTTTCAAGATCATCTCCTTCTGCAATATTATATTTTTATCAAGATCCCCCAGACTATACTGCAAACAATTATGATCCAAGATGGCAATTAGTAGCATAATAATAAATCTATTGGTAGACTACAATGTAGCTGCCTTTGAGATCTACGGTATAGCCGTGTTCCACACTTGTATAGAAATGGTGTACTCTTAAGATAATCAGGTGTGGATCGTACCACCTTATTCTTCTTGTACTTAGTACGTGGACATGTTGATAGTTAATTTTGCTTGTGTACATTTCACACGTTAGAACTCTCCCACTCGGATCATCTTCCTCAACGTCTATCCGGAGTACGCCATTGAGATCCTCTGCCAGGTCAGTCATGTTTGCACAACACCTTCTCTGTACACATGTACCTGTATGCAATTTCCTTTGGTCGATCGAAAACTACCAGTTAAAAGTGAACTCACAATCAGTGAAGGGTTCTTATGAAATCATTGCCTTGATCATAAAGCTGCGGAGTGTAGCCATAGTATACCCAATTGGGAGTTTCTAGCTTTTGTAAATAACTCTTCATAGTTTTCACTATCAACAGCCCATTTAGTAATTTTAAAGTCCCATGGGGTAACTGCGCAATTATTTTTGTTTTTTTTTCACTTTAATCAATAAATATCTGATATACTCTTGCTTTAATGGACTAATCAGGGAAAGGAATTGGCATTTCATGCACATACATCCTTGATTATTTAAAACTTCTTTTACATACATGCAGTTATTTTTTTATATCAATTGATTCGATGCAGGCTTATAACCTTGGTCTGACTTTGTCCAACGGTTACCTTTGGTTATCCTATGCCTGGTACCCCGATGAGTGGTGGACTGAGCCGGCCAACCGAACCAACTATGAACCAGTGGCCTGTCCTCGGGAAGTGCTGGAGTTGATGATTGAGCACTCCATCATCATTGACCACTATGCCTATGTCCTCAACAAGAACAGCAGCACAGATGTTGGAATTGTATGTACTAGCTGCACGGAATATAGACCACCTATGTAGTTGGATGGTGTACCTAATTTCTGAAATTCACCACATGATGTGCCAGTCCATCATTAATAATATTATTTATGAGCTTCGAGGTTCAGTTTTATATGTATGTGCAAAGTTGAACCTGGTGATGGCTACAGTGTGTTTGGGGGGGGGGGGGGGGGGTGGTGGGGGGGACACTGCCATCAATATCTGTGCTTGCATATCTAAAGGGCCCAAATTTGCATAATCTTGATGTGTGTGTATACATGATGAAAACCTTAAGTGTAGGTGCATATGTATGTGCCTTCCTGTGTTTATGTGCATGACATGTATACCTTAAATATGAAGTCGTAGCGTGTTATTGTACCTTACTCTGTCGTACAGTCTCGCTATGAGTTTGAGCAGCAGCTCCGTGATAGGATTAATACGACCTTTAACACTCCAGTTGACCTCTCTCTGGCCAATCAGGCACAGTTCTACTTCGATGCTCTCTGGTCTGGTGTCCTGGGTCTCAACAAAACACTTGGTATGATTATAGGCCTAGAGCTCTTGCATGGTCTATGTACGTGTACAAATTACCTGGGCAGGCACTGGAATGCTGGTTATGCATGTAGGCTCTATAGATATTCTGAGTTTTCATATAATCAGAGAATAAATGTTTGGAATGTAGAAGCTTAAACAACACAGGAAATTCTTGTCAATTAGCTTTGATTAGCAGTATCCAGAACTAGGAATTTTGATAAATTTGCTGTCATACTCAAATGCCTCTTGACTGACAATACTATTGCTTTTCATTACAGAGGTGTACAACCTGTGTGACTTCTCATATGACCCTGCCATGGAGTCTGCCAAAAACTTTACCACTACCCTTCACAGCAGCATACAAGCACTCAAGTTCAGAGGAGTGTCGGTAGGCTCACAGCTACATTATTGGTTTAGATGCTCTTTGTATTGGAGTAACAGTGAACTGCATTCATGAGATGATATTTAATGGGTAACGTTTATTTTAGTGTTCCTGTAGATTGGCTCCAAAAGATAGAAATTTGTGCTTACATGCATTCACTGTTACAGTATATAGTACTGGGTTTTAATATACACAATGTACATGTGCTATTTCATCATTCCAAATCACCAATACCAGTACATGCTATAATGAAGTGTGAATAATTATCGCTGTAAAATAGCGTGCATATACCTAAACACCTGTTTGTATTGTTTCTCTATATTTTAGGGTGAAGTTGAGTTTAACAGCAATGGAGACCGCTCTCCCCAGCTGAGGTTCTTCCAGTATCGAAGGAGTAAGGATGTACTCTTACTTCAGCTTATTATAATATTTCACTCCGTTCCCTATTTTATGGCAATGTAGGTGGTGCGGGTGGAGCTCTGGAGAGAGAGTTCATTGGTACGAACACTGAGGAGAGCCCTCTGATCGATGGCATCTTCCCCTGTAAGTATGAAGCAAGTTATTTGCATAATACCATATGTGAACAATAATGTCAAGCAAGACTACCGTAAACAAAATTTTAACCAAATGCATGCCATATGTTCGCTGTATATCAGTTAGTACAGGTAAATTTAAAATTTTCATCACTTTGAGCAAATTTAGTAATTCACAAATTACGGTATATCTACGGGCATGTACTAATGTACATGTACACAAAGATCATAATGCTATGAGTGCACACTGACTAAAAGGAAGTGGGTATACGGAATTGGAATGATTTTTTTTATTTAACATGAAAGTTGATGGTGTTGAACAAATTATTATGATATTGATGATCCTTCAGTTGGAGTTCCCCAGGATGAGGAGTTTGTTTACATCAGCCGTGCCCTGTTCATAGTCTACACCATCCTCTCCTGCATTGGCATCGGCTTTGCCATCGTCTGTCTCTCCATGAATCTCATCTTCAAGGATAGAAAGTAAGTTG
This sequence comes from Cliona cf. orientalis, assembly GCA_963930775.1. NCBI lineage: Eukaryota > Metazoa > Porifera > Demospongiae > Clionaida > Clionaidae > Cliona > Cliona cf. orientalis. Next base: position 4,630,240 of record OZ005695.1, read on the forward strand.
AAGCATGGATCCCCGTACCCGTGCGGCCACTTGTGGTGATGGCCACTATTGAGAGGCTCCACTGAAACTGTTGTTATAACATGCCACATACATTATCAAATGGTGTTAGATACAAAGGGGTTGTCCCCTCGTTATGGACACTAATTTGTATGTCTACAAAACTGACAAATTGCATGTGTGTGTCAGTAGCGACCAGGTGCAGTTTTTGCTAGTGCTTGTTAGTATATCAATCCTTACGTATGTCGTAGATGCTGGCTGTTGTGTATGCTCTTATAGCTTGTGGCAATAACGTCCCATGAGGAGGAGATGACTTACTTTTCTGCTTGATTTTAAATGATTACAATAATGGTACATATAATATTTTCACCAGGAGAAATTTTTGCTGATTTCACCACCTGGCGAAAATTTTATCACGCTAATTTTTGGTCCTGTGTTAAACGTTGCATAAGAGGATGTGGCAACCTTTACTGCATTGGCGAAAATTTTTTCTACCAAATTTTTCTACAATGTAATGGCAGCAGGGCTTGGCGAAATTTTTATCAAGCAAAAATTTTCATGCATACAGCATATACTTGAATGTAAGGTGCAGGCTACTATTATGTATGTACATATTATGTATTCGTACTACATACACTGGTACAAGTTTGTGGGTAGAATGTACATTGTATGTCAACCACCATGTCTTGGGGCTATTTGTGGGAAGCCAAATCACTCACAAGCACTGATGTAAGCAAGCCCTATCATATACTACTATTAAGCGATACCATCCAAAACCACTGTCAGCGACAGTCAGCATTTGTGTCTGCTAATGCTCCTGTAGTCAGGGATAGTAGTGGAAGCATGAATACGCGCTAAGTAAAAGGTCTAAGGCACGGTAGATGGAGCCAACAAATTTTGATGGGCATGCTTAGGTTATTTCAAAGGCATGAACAGAGAACATGAGTCATTCTAGCAACTACTAGCCTCTAGTGTCTACAACTGTCGATCATTACCTGCAGGCGTATGCACTTAACAGAGAAGCTACAGGCACTTATGACACATTGCTTGTCTATAATTGTTACCACTTGGTGTATCAGACTGCCGTGCCTAGTAGTAGTAACTTGCTGTGTTTCTTTAGGGTTGTGAAACTATCCAGCCCCTACCTGAACGTGCTGATTGTGGTTGGAGTCATCCTGTTCTATGTGGATGTGATACTGTTTGGTGTTGATGAGGGCACCCCAGCCCCCAGGTGCACCGTCAACGCCCTCTGCATGGTGAGTACATCTTAGATACATACAGTTACTTATAATAATGTGAAGGATCTAGAGGCTTCTAAGTATCATATACCTCAAGGTGACATAGTACTGGTGTTTGGTATTTCTGTGGATTGACCACAACCCTATCAATTATGATAATATACTATTCAACAGTCAGTCCTGAAAAATGGATATACCGTGTCACTATCACCAAGAGGTATGAATTAATAAAAGCCGCCCTTGATTAGTAGCTGCACTCCAGCAAGGCTGAAACTAATAGTAGCCGCTAGTATTTGATGGTACTTACAATTGTTTATAGGTAAACTAGTACTATTCCTTTATTGACTGCAGACTCGTCTTTGGATAGCCAGCATTGCTTTCTCCCTTCTTTTTGGGACGATATTTGTCAAGACCTGGAGGGTCTACTACATCTTCTACAGCGATAACAGACACAAGAAGGGAAGGAAATCAGTGAGTTGCAACATAATATAATCTATGGTTGGAACAACCTAGCATGTTAGTCCTACATGTGTATTACTTTGAAGTGAACCAGAAATGGTTGGGATATAAGATTATTTGGCTGATCCTCCATTGAAGATTTTCTTTAATTTTGTACAATAATTGGTTTAAGGAGCTCTTCAGTATAGAAATGTATTCCGTTGATGATCGCAACAAAGTATGAATGCATGGATTCCCTAACATGTTAAGCTGTCTGGGAGAAGAGCTATACTGTAGATAAGCACCTATGCTTATTCTCATGAAGGAAATCCTGGAAGGTCAATGTCCTTCGGTGCACACCTGGACATTTAGCCCCACAAATTGTGTTAGTGTTTCCTTTCCTTCATCTTGGATGTCAGGGGCAAGTTCTTTGGGTGCTCAAGCACCTGTCTCAAGCCTAAGACATAGCTGGCTTGAGCACCCCCATCCCTTTTTTGCCCAGGAAGCCAGATATGACATGAACTTGGCTAAAAAATACTCATTATCGTCAATTTTTCTTGAGTTCTGTGGTAGTTAGTCTCAATTGCGACAGACGAGTTCCCAAAGGATGGGGGTATGGGAAAAATTATCACACACTTCACGTATACCCAAGCACCCTCATAATGAAGCTCCTGGGTCCACCCTTGTGTGTATGCAATAGTCACATTATTAGCCTTGTAAAGGTGGGAGAGATGACCTGGGAATGAGCCAGTGTACATATAATTTTGTTTCTGTGCTCAGGTGATCCAGGACTGGGTGCTGTTTGTGATGGTTGGTGTGCTGGTTGCTATCGACGTCGTATACATGATAATTGTCACTGCAATCCCATCATCAAGACTGCAACTAGAGAATGAGGAGATGGCTTCAAATGTACAAATGTTTTCTCTCTCTGTCTCTCCCCTCCCTCTCTCCACTCCCGCTCTCTCTCTCTCTCTCATTTACCCACTCATTGTGTGTGCTACATATACATGTACAGATTTTCTTATACTTAATACTTATATGCATACTGATCTACACACACTTGCAGTCCCGAGCTCTTCCACAGATAGTTGGTTTGTGCCGAGCTGCAAATTCCCAGGCCCGATACATCTGGCTTGGCATCCTGCTGGCCTACAAAGGTATCTTCCTCATCGTTGGACTATTCCTCGCTTTTGAGACAAGAAAGGTGAAGATTCGTCAGCTGAATGACTCCAAGCTGATAGGGATGTCAGTCTATGGCATAGTCGTCCTGTCAGTTGCCCTGGCGGCCATCGGTATATTCCTTGAGGCCATGGTGAATGTATTCTACATCGTGACTGGACTGATGATTCTTATCGGGAACACTTGTCTACTCTGCCTCATCTTCATTCCAAAGGTACAAGTTTGTGAACGTAATGTATACATGTACATGTACTGATTAGTGATATGTAGCTGAGGTAAGAGTTGTGTATAGATTCTGATTGAGGGGTAAAAATTGTGTCGTTTCTAATGGAGTTGTACATGTAAGACACACTATAGTGCTATTATTGTTCTCCTGATAGTTCTGTAATCTGTGGGTATTACACTTTAATATCTATTAAATGTACCAAAAGACTTCAACCAAGTGGATTAATAAGTAATTGCTGAAAAAGCCCTTGGAACTTTGATGAATATCCCAACTGATTGTTATACTTTCCTCAGTTGTATGGTCTTTGGAAGGACCCTGAGGGCCTGAGGATCACCATTGGCACCTCTGGAACTGCCTTCAAGAGCACGGGTGAGGAGAACAAGGAGACCATCACCCAACTCAGCCAGGAGGTACAGAGGCTCAAGCAGGAGCTAAGGAGAGTTAGCGTAAGTGCTAGGTATAATAATTATTTTAGCTTGTGTTCTATTAGAGTAAACACAGTATAGATTAAGAATAAAATATAAATGTATTACTCTATACGTACAACAAGTTACATGCTACAAACAAAAGTCTTAAAATTAATGGACAGCTGGTCGCACAATAATGAACATTGCCAACTTCTATCTGATAGTTTTGCATGAGACCAAAATTAATCTTAATGATCACCACTATTCCATGGTAGTGTAGGTTTGAAGTTGACTGTTTTCCCTACACTTGAATACCCCCACCACAGATCAGCACCACTACCTCAGCTGGGGAGCAGCAGGGCATCAGTGGGTCCCCTCTGAAGAATGGGTCAGAGCACCTCTCCCCGGGTACGGGCGGTGGCGGTGGCTCTGAGCTGTTCCCCGTGCAGGAGGAGAGGGAGAGCTTCCACGGCGAAGGCAGCGTATTCAATGTCACCTTCGCTGGCCAATTTGACTCCAAGCCAGGAATTCCTGAAGGGAAGAGTGAGAATGGGAATGGACCGCTTCAAGCAACTATCGCAAACTCTGATGGGACTGTATTGTAGCAGCTGGCATGATAGCTGGATAAGTTGTGTTAGGGGGCTGGTCTGCTCTCTCAAGCAATAGTTCTTCATTGAGTAGTCAATGAACTACTAAGTCTTATTTTATCTCTATAAGAATAATTACTAGTACTACACTTCTATTCTTGGTACTCCCATCATCTCCTATTAATTGTTGTTATAATAATTATCAGTATCCTTTTATTATTAAAACAAGTATGTTTGATTTGACAATCATGGGATAATGTAGCTAAATCTATAAAGAATAGTAGTAGTACAGAGCTATAGTAGTGTGCATGCGCAGATAAAAGTGGCATACACGACCGGTCGACCCAGATGGGAAGGGTCATCAGATCTGCTAACACACTGACGACCATTACCTGACAACGAAAGGGGGAGTTGATAATAATGGAGAAACCTACTGTGGTGATAGACAATGGCTCCTTCACTTGCAAAGCCGGATTAGCAGGTCAAGATGCTCCGTCTGTCGAAGTTCGTTCTATCGTGGGCGTTCCTCGTATGACCTTTCCAGGCTTACGCTTACAAGATCACTATGTAGGAGATGAGGCAATGAAGAAAAGGGGTATCCTCACCTTAAAGCACCCCATCGAGCGAGGCTTTGTCACGAACTGGGATGATATGGAGAAGGTAGGGGAATAATACTAGTAAGATCATGATTCATCCCTCCCACCTATCCACATCAGGATGCAAAGAGTCTATTCATACATGAATGGTAGTCTGGCGGGCCAGCCCCTTCACAAGAGGGAGGAGGAAGGGTCGAGTTGTTCTAGCGCTTAATAGCTGTTACACAGTGTGTACAAAACTGCACTCATGAAGATCTGGTTGGTCAGCTAGTGCGTTTTGGACAACCTCATTATGTTGTTGATGATGTGGAGCAATCTGATTGGGCTGCACTCCTGGCTGCAGTAGGAACAGCTCGTGTATAGGCATGACACCAGACCCTTCCTCCTCCCTCTTATGAAGGGACTGGCCCGCCAGACTACATGAATGGTAGATGGGTTATAAGACACTATTACTAGCGGTACACTGCGTGCAGGGGCTTCCTCGCTCAGCTCAGGGAGGCAGTGCGCACGCGCAATGGCAACCATGTGCTTACGGGGAACTCCCTACAGTTCAGTGCCACAATGCGAGGTAAACAAATCTTGCGACACATGGGTGCAACAGAAGTGCTTACTAAACGGCACTTGTAGAAGATCTAAAGCTAGGAATCAGTTTATATTGTAGACAAGGTAGTTTACTATCTATGACTGTTGGTGAAAGTGTCAGCAACCACGATTCAACAACGGGCGACCATTTTTTGTGGGTCGCACAATGTCATTAGAGCCAACGAGGGAGTACAGTTCACCAAAACTGGCAGAGCGTTGGTGGTATTAAGTTTTCAGAGAATAGAAATCCATGTTTGACGTGTATCAGGAGCACAAAGAAGCAGCAAGAGGCTATCGGGAAGATGGGCGAAGATATAAAGCCGACACGAACTTTTGAACAAGATAGGCAAAATCCGGCAAATCTGCTGGCTTGTAGCCGCTCTGTGTTCTTGTGAAGATAGAAATCCATGTTTGGCAATCTGATAGTTGGCGATGGAAAGCAACTCGATATGGCGAGCAAGAACAACATTTTACAAGAACGCGAGGAATATGGGTGAAGCCATACTTTTTTGTCTTAGTTCGAGTAGAGACCTCGCTTCGCTCGGAATTAAATTTTGTGGGTTGAAACATAGATTATGTTCCATGTAATAATAACTCACAGTTCGCAGGCATTAAGCAGATTACACCTACCAATAGTTTAGCCTAATATATACAATGTCATATAAGTCTTACATGTATGTTCAGTCATGGTCAGTTGAATTTATATGGCCAGATGTACACCGCATATAGCAGGCACTGACACTGAATCATATTTTTCACTCTTGGTTTAATACAATATCATAGAAATGAGTATAATTTAAAGCTATGAATATTAAACTTTGATTTATTTTAGATCTGGGACTACATATTCCATGACCAACTTCATGTTAGCCCTGAAGACCATTCTCTGCTGCTGACAGAGCATCCATGGAATTCAAGGAAAGACAGGGAGAAGATGACAGAGCGCATGTTAGAGGCCTTCAAAACTCCAGCCTTATACGTTGCAGTGCCGGCTGTACTCGGTCTGTACACATCTGGACGACTAACTAGCATCGTTATCGATTCAGGCCATGACAGCTCTCTCTCTATCCCAGTCTATGAAGGCCATGCCATTCCAAGTGCAGTCGTTAGCTCAGAGATAGCCGGGCACCAGCTCACATGGCATCTGCATAAGCTCCTTCAAGATCGTGACCACTCCTATGTCACTAATGCAGAATACGAGCTTGTACGTGAAATAAAAGAGAAGGTCTGTTATGTTGCATTAGACTTTGACAAGGAGCTACAGAGCACTGAACTAAATCCTGCCAATAATTTGACCTATGAACTTCCAGATGGTAACATAGCAGATATTGGTAAGGCATGTTTTGAGTGCCCAGAGGGCATGTTTCAGCCTAAGCTCTTGCGCTCTGCTTACGATGGTATTCATGAAAACTGTTGCAACTCAATCAAGAAATGTGATCATGACATTCACACTGCTCTCAGTCGAAACATAGTTCTTTCAGGAGACAATACACTGTTCCCAGGGATTGTTGAACGTTTCACAAAGGAGGTGACAGGTGCTGCTCCGCCCACCTGGATGATCAAGGTTGCTGCTCTGCCCCAGAGGAAACACTCTGCCTGGATAGGTGGCTCCATGTTAGCTTCACTGCCCACCTTTCAGGAGATGGCCATATCCAAGGCAGAGTTTGACGAGTTTGGACCAACCATTGTGCACCGCAAGTGCTTTTAACCACACAATGGAGAGTCTTTGGAGACAAGGCTAGCAGCACAATCATGCAATAACATTATTAATGTTGATGTGTCCATGTATTATTTTCATCAGCAGGGGCATAATAATAATAATATTACTATGCTTGTGTGTATACGCATATGAATGATTAACTAAGTGGGGGTTGCTAGTTAGTTATTTCTTTCCTCTATTATCTATGTTTGTATCCATGTCAGTCTGAGTGCCCAGTCTGGATTTAGTACTTTTCACTTTGTGACGTGCATGAATGGTTGCATGTATATGTATCAACTATGAAACCCTGATCCAATACCTCTTTCCTTCCACAAAAATGTAAAAATTATGTCATGTATGCGCCGAGACTCAGAAATTCAAGACTGGTACGGTATCGCAAGCGTTGTACGCTCGAGGGTGGAGTCTCACTCGAGCCGTGATTGTACTTTGACCTACCTGAGTAAGAAGGCGCCAAAATTCCGCGCTAGAGATGGCTGCTGCGGCAGGTGAGGGAGTTGTCGATGAAAGCCGCTATATTGAAGAAGGTGCTCTTTATCTGGTTGAAGAAAGATTAGAAACGTTCAAGGAGTCTCACTGGCCGTTTGACTCCGGCCCATGTACTGCTTTGAAGGTGAGGCAGGGGGTTATCTCATCTGCATAAGCCCAGCATTATTATGTTTCCCCACAAGAGGTTCTGTCCCACTTCCCCCCCCCCCCCCCCAAAATAATTGAAATTTTGCTTAGAAGGCTGTTTGGAACACTATTAAACACCAATGTATGTTTTGGCTATTGTGTCCCCTCCCACACCCATCCCCTTCAGCCGCCAATGCAAGGTGGCCCATTAATAGTCTCGTGCCCAACCCCCTTCATGCATGCGTGAGAAAAGGTCTAGGGAATTATGCACATCCAGCATGTCCCAGCGGAATGCATGACCCGTGCAGGGTGTAATCAATTGGTCAACACGCCACGCGCGTTGGGGCTCTGAACATTGAGCACCTGAAATTAATTACATTCCGTATGTTCTTGAGCTGTCATGTGCTGCATACTACAATCTGATTGGTGCCTGGAAATTCCTAAATGGGGACAAGCCGGATGTGTACGATTCCCCAGACCATCTCTTTCCCCGAGTGCGTAGGAGGGGCTGGGTACGAGACTAGCCCATTAATACGTCCCCTATCCCCCAGGTCAGATAAAACCCTGTGAGGTATATATAGTAAAACCTCTAACTTGGGTGACACCTTTTTTGCAAACCCAAGTCGTGATTTAATAGCACTTGTGGTGATAGGGGATTGCGTTGTGAATTAGGAGTACTCATACCACAGACTCTTGGGCAATTGCCCATTCCTGGATAAGCGCCCAGGTTGTTATACTGCCACATTATATGGTAGGCATCCAAGCAAATCTGCACGCCAAAGCGGACTTGTGTTGATGGAGACATTTTAAGTAGTTACCTCGTCAACCCTATTCACCACCAATAGCTGACTCATGGCATACCCTGGGACACATAAGTCTGCCTCTGCATTTTGCATGAGCCTGTTGACCTTTTTCTGCATATTATGCTAATTGGTGTGTCAAAGTGGCAATAAACGACACAGCATGGCAGTGGTGTTTGAGTGGACTAGTCTGATTGACTGGGAGTATATAGCAGGTTCAAACCTCACTACAGCTTTCACTTTGTTTTCCCTCTCTCAAAAAGTTTGCTGGTAGGCTCGTTGCCAGATACTCCCACCATAGTACAAGTGTCGGTACTGTAGATTCAGCCTTAAATACTGAAGACTGTACATCTGTATTGCCCCCTGGTCCTAGTCCTGCTGGGCACACCCTTCAATCTCAGTGTGGACGCTTTTTGTTGTTGTTGGAGGGGTGGGGATAATTTCACTTGCCACACCCTTCAATCTCAAGGGAAGAGGATCTGGTGACTCGATGTATGCGCATAGTACATGCAAGTTGTTCCAGGTGTAACCAGAATTTTATGTTAATGCTATTAGCAACAGTGATTCTGCACACCTACATTGGTAGTCAACAATCCATCTTCTACAGGCAGCATTCCAGTAGTCAATTATACATGTATGTGAAAAGTCTACTTTGCCCTAAGAAAATTGCTAATATGCTATCATCAGTATCGTGTTAGTGTGGCAGACATTAAATTGTATGTGTATACTCAGAGTGCGGTATTAATACCACTATCAAGGAAGTATCACACATGTGCATATACATGTACGCGGTTCCCTGCAGGTGGCAGAGGCTGGGTTCTACTACTGTGGTACAGCTCAGACTCCTGATTGGGTGAGATGTGTGGTCTGTCATCAAGACATGGAGGGATGGGAGCCAGAGGACAATCCACGGTCAGGAATACCCTTTGAATGTTTATTGGATGAGAAGTACTGTACACTTCAATTACAAGTTGAGTGCATGTGCTTATAAATCTGAGCTGTAAGGAAAATTATAGCACTGCCCATTGTTACGGCCTACCTTTCAGGCTTACCAGTATGTGATGTACAGCCGCTGTGGCTGCTATCCATTATACATCATTTCTCTCGTGTGCGTTGAAAAAGATCAGGGTGACTGGGGACGAGGCTAATTATCCATGTCATTTGAGGGCTAGATATCTGAAATAGAAAACTGGAACCAAGGATTCAAGAAATATGTCAAACAGTTTCCCTGTCTGTAATAACCCAGTATGTGTCGTTTATCTCCAGGGCAGAGCACAAGCAGCACCGACCAGACTGCCCCTTTCTCAAGATCAAGGATCCCTACAACATCACAGTCGGCGACATCCTTGACTTAGAAAAAACTGCCACAGAGAACTTCATTGTAAGAAACTGTTGCATAATTTGAGGATTGCATCTAGGACAATAATAGTATACCTGTTACATTGTACATGTATAATGTGCGGTCCATACAGGGACTATCTGCATTGAGCCCAGCAGGGTGTGTTTCTCCTCAAGAGGTTCTGCCCAACGCTCCCCCCCCCCCCCAAAGATAATACCGTAGAAACTGGTTGTTAAGCGCTGCTCGCTGTTAAGCGCATACTTTTTATTAAGCGCATAGTTTTGTGCGAGCTTTACCGCTCCTTGTTAGGCGCATATGCCCAGCAAGCCACCTGAATGATGAGCGATCGGCTACATGAGCCCAGAAAGAAGGCTAGAAGTAGGCTGGAGAAAAAAAAAACTACGCTCTCTGGTCGCTTCTTGGCCACTGTTGTAGCCCTCGACACGTTCTTTACGCACGCCCCACCTACCGTGTTTTAGCACTTTTAATTAAGCGCATGCTTCCTGTTAAGCGCATATTTTCTTGCTGCCGCGTGTTATAAGCGCATGCGCTTAACAACCAGTTTCTACGGTAGCTTATCTGGCCCAAAATTTGAGGGAGGGGGAGGCAATAGTGTAGGCAGTGGGTTACTTGAATCAGTTGGCGATTTCTGTCCATTCATTCATCTTTTTTTTGGATACACAGTAGTCATACAATTGAGTCAGTAGGCCATAGAAAATAGCTTAGCTATTAGAACAGTGAAGTGCAAACCCATGGGACTATAGTATCAAGGATCTTTGTCGTTAAAAAAGTTCACCATCTCTTCTGTTCATCAGGAGCTTGCCAGGGACCATAGAAGGGGCAATGGCATAGAAATAACACCATATCTTTTGAACAAAGCATTTTTAGGTAAATCCAAAACATTGAAAAATTTAATGGCGTAATATAATGCCCCAATTTTGACATGCAAACAATGCATATGACTGCTAGCTGGCTTCGAATCGTTTGACAAGGCCCGTGATTGTCACCAGCACTGCGTTTTTACAGGCTACACCTATTGACTGTACATGTGCTTTGTGCTTATATTACGTCGGTAAAGGTCGTCAGAAGGCATGCCTGCTGCTGTATCTCAGATTCTCTATGCAATAGATGCAAGTCAGATGCAGGTGTGATGTGCAGGGTATATGCTCTATATAGCTGTTATCATGTGGATCCCAACTCAGACTAACTATTCCAGATTAGTATATAATACTATAGTTATGTTGGGTATACGTACCATCTATTGTGTTTCCTCAGAAAATGGAGGCAGACAAGCTTGAACAAGACCTAAAGGAGCTAGTGGGAGAGATGAAGGAAAGACTCACAGTAGCTGCAAAACGAAGATAGAGACATGACAGTGTTAATTTTTGCCCAATTAAGACAATCATACATAGAATAATTATTATTGATCATTCAGCAAGCTCCATAATTAATCATTTTTAGAGAGGGTTTGGTGAGTATATTCAGTATATCCAGCAATACCATGCATATACTAATACAACAACTGGGCTATGGCTGGTGGCCTTTTGATGTCCACTTCGCTGGTCAGTGAGGCTTGCTGATCTGAGCTAAGTGGGTTTAATAAGTGAGTAGCCATCACTTCAGGAGATCTCTCTATGGGTACTGGGGTATAATTGAATAGATAAAAACTGCAGTACTCAGGGCTTTGAGCCAGCGAGCAAAACTGGAGGTGGGCTACGAAAACGATTTTGTTCATGCCACCTCAAACTAGCAAAATAACTACATACATGACATTGTATGTTATAGGAGATTAATTTTGGTAATGAGCAGCAGCTCAGTATAGGCTCTGCAGTGCTGGTGTGAACAGAAGGTACCGGTATGCTTAGCCTGGTGGGTGTTGATGTCAATGGTATAGCAGGTCAGCCCTAGCCTGAACAGAGAGGAAATCGAATACCATTGATAATGACCAAGCCCACCTTATAATTAGAGGTGGCCACAATAGCTTCATGAGTATCATACTGATTATTTTATATACGAAACAGTGAAAATAATTGTTACAATATTGCACACATTGATTGATACATTATAACTCGTCCCTGACATGAGGTTCATAGTCCCCACCTCCTTCAGTCATGTGACCATCCCCTCCCTCCTCTGCATTCCTCCAATCCTCACCATAGCCGTCAAAATCTCCCCTATGGGGCTCGCTGTAATCTTCGTCCCATTCTCCCTGCATCTCTTTCTCATAGTACTTGTTCTCCATGTCGACTATGTACTCGAATGCTTCCTTGTAGTTTTTCAGGGGGACACTATCAATATTCTTAATGACCCCCTCACAGCCTGGCTCTAGGAGATCTAATATCTGAAAGGGTTAGTAATGGGGGCAATATGCTAGTGTAATAATGGAAAATCAAAGAGATCATCAGAAAATATTATGTTTGACAGTTGGGCCTAATCACTGCAAAATGATTTTAAATCTAGCAGTTGCAAAGGCAAACCACCAAACTGCCAACCCACAAAGTACCATACATGTAACTGTTCAGAAAATTACCAGTAGCTATAGGAACTTTGCCTCACCTTGTGGACTTCTTCCCTTCCAACACCCTGCACTCTGTTATTCTAAAGATATTCAGCAATCACCACTACTGATTCAACTTTGTTAGTGATAATCATATTTACCTCCTCCATCATTCTCAGCACATCCTCTGCATGCACTGTTCCATCATCTCTCTTCAGCCCACCCAGTGCCTCTCTGAAAGACAACTTCGCCCCATGAACAACAGAGGAGTGCATTATTAGGCGTTAACTCACTTTACTTGCAGCTCAGGGTGAAGAGAGAAGTCACTGAGAGGGGAGAAGTCTGGTAGCTCCTCCTCGTTAGTGCAATCTTCTGCATTGAACCTAAAATTGGGCAAATTGAATGACAAATGAATGACCACAGCAGGAGCAATAGATACTCTTACTGAAATGGTGTCCACCATACATTAACACCCATGTTCCGATCAAACGACGATACCTAAATAATGATGATATCATAATGAGGTAATACTTACATCATAGTCATAAGGCAAACTGAAAAAGCATACATGATGTAGCCACTGGTATGGTACGTAGAGGCAGTCTCCCTCTTCCAGAACGGCCTGGTACCACGGAACTTTAGCCAAGTTTGGGTACTTGTTCATATCAACTCTAATAAGCAAAGAAAGAATTATGTAATGTAGTATATGTACATATACACAATTAGAGAATAAAATTGAACAGGCCCAGTGTCAGCATGCAGCACTGAAATTCAAATTTTGTGAATGGGCTTTGTGTGTTGAGCCTGTTGTTAAGTACACCGGTTGGATCAAGTACGTAACTAAGATAAGCATGTGGTGAGTGTGGGCATTTTAATATCATAACTTCAATGTCATGTTTAGATAAACTTGAGCAACAAGCGAAAGAATGAGGACGTTTATCGTGTTTGCATGCACATGTACTTTAGAAACCATATTATGGCAAGGTTCGAAGGGTGAGTCGTCGAAAAGATCCACAACTAGAAACCTTCCCAACCTACCTCTCAACGTCAATGTCAAAGAAGCCTTTCTCCTGGTGCTCTGGACCAATGACCTCTGCATAGTGGGGCTCGATCAAGACAAACTCCTTCCTCCCACTGACAAGACAGTGAAGGTTCTCATAAGAGTCCGTGTGAAGAACTGATTTGGTCCCTCCACTGCTCAGCCACAGGTAGATGAACATGAGGTGATCAGTGAAACCACCACACAGGAGAAACCTTGGCAGCTGCCACTCACTCAACATCAAATGAGGAACAGCACTCACCATGTAAATATTGGAAGTGTTGTACTCCTGAGAAGGGGGAGAGGGAAGGAGAGAGAGAAATGTTTGTATCTTAATTAGCTAGTCTAGTCAAGTCTTAGATTTTACTGCCACTTTTCTAGCATTTTACTTAGCTACTTGTAAATGTTGGCCAATAGGATCCATGGTATTATGAGAGCTTGAGGCTCCAAGGCAAATAGATGTACTACTATAGTAAAATTCTAAATAACTTAGCTTACCTTGGTAAATGGGATCCACAGTATTTAGCATCCCTTTGCCCCTTAGTAACACCCTTGCTACACTTAGGTATCACAGCCCTGTGCCATCGGGATCCTAAAATAATACTGTAGATCCCTTGTCCTTGGTGTCTAATTAACTATTATTTAATTACATCTAGGAATTCCTTCATGGTTAGGTAGAAGCCGAACTCTGATCTATTCTCCTTCTTCCCTTGCTCAACTCCCATCACCTCCTCACCAAAATGACTCCTGAACAAACAAAATACTCGCTCATCACCATAGCACATACATGTATTACCCTTATAATATGTGTGTGTCTTGATAAATTATATTATATCAATTAATTTTTATAACAGTTGTTGCATGCACAGGGATCATTATTCCTCCTGCACCTGAGGTAGTTGTCATTGGCCCAGTTTTTTCTGACAGTGAGGTTCTTTATGAGTCCCTCAAAGATGACCGGCTGTTTTGGATGAACGTACTTCTCCACAAACTCACTCCCTCTCAAAATCTCCCCCCACACTCTCTTCACGTATTCTGGCGTCACGTGAGAGCCCAGGGGCTGCATGTGACCTGGTAATTCCTCTGCCTCTCTCCTCTCCTCCTCCGCATCACTCCAACACTGACTAGTGGACAGCAACAGGATCCAGACAAGCATACACACCGACTGCATCTTATTCTTGCAGGAGTGGGCGGGGCTACTTAACCAATTAAACGAAATTTATGAAATTATGAACAATTTTCAGTTTAATGGAAATCGAAGGGTGTGTCTGTTTCTCTGACTGAGATGGCTGCTTTTGATGAGGATGCATTCGAGAGAAGGCTAGAGGTGAGTCAGGTTAGATGGGGGAGAGTTATGCACCTATCAATGCAAATCCCCACCCACCCCCTCCCGGGCATGGGTGGGGATTTGCCACGGAGGGGGTGAAGAAGACGCTCCCCGGGGGGCAAATATTTTGGCAAATAACCCTAGTATAAGTATACGGAGCATGTAATACACGATACTCTGAGTATACAAAAGCACCACCCCTGGGGCAGGGCTTGAGGATCAAGAGACGCTCAAATCCCCACTTGTGCCCGGGAGGGGGTGGGTGGCGATTTGCATTGATAGGTGCATTAGATGGTTTAATACGCCAACCCTACTTGATGAGTCGAAGCATACAATGTAGATAATAGAGTCATAGGTGATTTAGACTACGCATCTATGGTGCTACTGTCTTAGTCTGGCGGGCCAGCTCCTTCGCAAGAGGGAGGAAGGGTCTGGTGTCATGCCTATACGCGACTTGTACCGCTGCAGCCAGGAGTGCAGCCCAATCAGATCTCGCCACGTCACCACCAATATTGTGGAGCTATCTAAATACTCGGGCTGACCAATCAGATGCCTGCTCCTTGTTTTTAATCAATTGTTATGATCGCCAGCCTCATGAAGATCTAGCACCTGGTTGGTCAGAACGCATGGTAGGGACAACCCCAACCGTTTATTGAACAAGAAGAGTGGGCCTCTGATTGGTCGGCCTGCATACCAGTAGTCACACAATGTTAGTGGTGACGTGGAGCGATCTGATTGGGCTGCACTCCTGGCTGCAGCGGTACAAGTCGCGTATAGGCATGACACCAGACCCTTCCTCCCTCTTGCGAAGGGGCTGGCCCGCCAGACTACTACTGTCTGTGGTGGAAGTATAAACTAGTATGGACACCGTCACGTACCTTATTATGAACTACTCCATTTTTTGAAACATTCGTTTTTTAATTAGACCGCATACCTTATATGTTCTATTTATCATTTTCTACATGTATTTATTATTTTTGCCCTTGCCAAGATCGTGCCGCTACCTCTGTAGTCATGTAACCTTGAGTTCTGGGGTCATTATTTAATTCCATGTACAATGTTTTTATCGCAAAGAAAGTTTTGCTGGGAAAAAAAATTACCGTATTTACTGTAATTTAAGCGCTAGGAAAAAAATAATTCCGACCTCGCTTGGCACTTACATTTAAGCATTAAAAACTAACTTCGATGGCGAATGGCGCTTATATTAGAACAGTAGTGTGTGGTACATAGTACCGCATTATAATTACTAAGCGCCACCTAAAAATAATTCCGTCAACGTTTGGTGCTATATTTAGAAGGGGAAAAATACCATGAATGGCCAGATGGCGCTTATATTACAGTGGCGCCTAAATTACAGTAAGTACGGTATCTGAGTTGAGCATGTACACCTAGCCCTTTGTCCTTGGTCAGTCCATAAGCCAGCGGTCCAAAACATATACAAGCGTTGCAGATCCAGGAAGTGCATCCGGTGGCACATTCCAGTGCATGCAATTTTTGCCGTTTTTTATCTATTTTTCTTACCTGTTCTATCTAGGCCATCTTTCACTTCTAGGACACCAAACAAAGACCAGAAGACAGAGCAACTCTTCTACTTTCTGCTCGTTCAAGTCCTATAACCCGGAGACATTCATGAGCTCCGCGGCGATCGCTTTTGTGCATGCTACTCTCAAGCGCTCACAAAAAGTGCCTCGCGCAAAAAGTGGCACGTTTTGGTTCCCTAGGATGGATTCCCATGATTCAAGTACCATTCCATAGCTCTTGTGTTGCTCTACAATATAAGACTAAAACAAAGTTTTTCCATCGTGCGGTTCCAGAGTTACACGGCATCAAAAAATCGGAAAATTTCAGTACAACCGCGTGGTATTCTCCACGTCTTCTCAAAGTTCTGTCGAGTGTCTGATGATTTATCCAGTAAAGACCAAGGATGGGAGTGCTCTTCAAGTTTCTAGGGAGTAGACATCAACATCATCATTCAAATGGTTAGTTTCTTTCTATATTCAAACTTTCAAGAAAGAATCTGGACGGAATTGTTTGGTATAGTCTAGCTAGCGTGTGTCAGTGAGGCTAGCCTCGAACCCAGGCTCACTTGGGATTCAAGGCTAGTGTGAGGCGAGTACCTAACTTCTGTATCAGGTAAATAATGAAGTTCAGGGATGAGGGTGAGCCTTACCAGCTGAAATGGCAAAAGAATAGATAGTTTTAATATACCTGCGCCATAATTTGTGTAAATCAGCTGACATCGAAGCTGAAAAGCACAAGTTCACATCCATGGAGGTTAGGTATGCTAGCACTTGTCCCACCTGTCTTTCTTTCTCTCCCTCTCCCTCTTTTCTTTCACTCTCTCTCTCTCCCTCTTTTTCTTTCACTCTCTCTCTCACACACACACCCCTACCACCATGTATGTGGACGTACACAATCTCTTAGGTGGTGATCAGCCATCGATGAGTATGAGATGGTGAGAGGGAGGATCACTGAGTTCCACTGCCAAAGAGAAGGTGCTGCCTAGGCCTCCTCAGACTTGGCTTTTGTTTTGAAGCTATCTTCTGAGGTGCTGAGAGAACTAGCTACTCGATCTAGGTCCTCGCACCATCTCTATGGCTGCTTGAGCACTTTCTCTATCAACCGTAGTTGTCAATGTGATGATGGCATAGGAGACAGATTGTGAAAGCTTTAACAACCTTCTGCAAACCTTCAAGAAGGCCTTTGATGGCTGCATAATATCTTTGTACCACCTAGAAAGCTTTGTCATTGATTTATACGTATTTTATTCAATGTTTCTATGGTGAAATAACAAAAAATTTATACTACCGTATTTCTTCTAAAAATTCGGCATGGAAATAATAATATTGCTTTAGCTTCGCCGAATTTTTAGAGGTCAATATTCATCATTCTATCTGCGTGCGCATTCCATTCCCGCTTATAGCATATACGCAGGACGACCTTTGCCGAAAAATTAGAGACTATATTCAATCATTCGGTAAAGGGTGCCGAATAATTAGAAGGGCCGAATTTTTAGAAGAAATACGGTATTTTTAACAGCGTATAACTTTGGAACCGCTCGATGGAAAAACTTCGTTCCAGTCTTATATTGTAGAGCAACACAAGAGCTATGGAATGGTACTTGAATCATGGGAATCCATCCTAGGGAACCAAAACGTGCCACTTTTTGCGCGAGGCACTTTTTGTGAGCGCTTGAGAGTAGCATGCACAAAAGCGGTCGCCGCGGAGCTCATGAATGTCTCCGGGTTATAGGACTTGAACGAGCAGAAAGTAGAAGAGTTTCTCTGTCTTCTGGTCTTTGTTTGGTGTCCTAGAAGTGAAAGATGGCCTAGATAGAACAAGTAAGAAAAATAGATAAAAAACGGCAAAAATTGCATGCACTGGAATGTGCCACCGGATGCACTTCCTGGATCTGCAACAATTGGACCGCTGGCTTAACGGCTGTGGTGTGTGTGAGTTTGCATGTGATGGTGTCTGTCCAGTCTAGTCTGTTGTGAGAGACTCCACCCTCGACAACGACAACAATGACAACACGATCGATTACTTTATGCCTCGTGCATGGGTGTGGGATAAAAACTGGAACAGCTAGCTGTCAAAGGAATGGGTGGAGTTTATTGGAAATTCATGTAGCATTGTATTATGGTAGAGTTGCAGGTAAACCTCATATATCGTGATGCTACAAGTATTAATTTTTTGGCTACAGTTGTCTTCCAATCAATGTTGATTAGCCCACGTGCGTGCATGCACAGCAAGGGATAAAGCAGTCAATATATCTGTCTATCGTTGGTCAGCATAAAAATGTAAATCTTAACATTGAAGCAAAGATACCTGTAGGGTCAATAAATGGGATAAATGGTGTAAGACAGCGAAGAAAACCTCCAGTCTTGTTGGTAATCGCCAGGGGAGCTACAAATCGTGCGAGTATATCGGACACGCCTACATGTATATTGGACTTGCCCACCTAGTATATAGCTATGAGCTAGGGAGTCTACTGTGCATGCTCAAGCTTAAGCTTCTAGCACAAAATTAATGTCATTTATGATCATGGATCTCAGAAGGGAACGAAAGTGATCACTTAAAGTTCCGTGAGTAGCAAGAGGCTGAACTTCAAGGAATAGAAGCCTCTAAAAAGAGTCATGGCCATGGGTGATACTGCCATGGCATGTGGGGTGTGTGCTCTATGAGCTCTAGTTTATGAGTGCTGTTGTTTCTTGTTTCTCTTGCAGGAAGTGAGGAAGAGAGATCCAGAGTGGATCAAGTTTGAGGTAAGATGCTGTCATGGTATGCAGTGGGTTTGAAGTACATGTAGTATTATCCTGGAGCCTGTATCGCTGAGGATTTTCATGTCAAAATTTCATTTGATGATGTGCTCGTCATAATTGACAAGACCGAGTTAGTTTGAAGGGGAGGTTTGATGTGTTGGGTGGAGGGTTTCCTTGTGGTAGTGAGTGTCACTGCCTCCCATGACTGCTGCTTACAGCAAGTCAGTGTATCTTTGTCATTATCTCTCTCCTTTCCAGAAAGAGTGGCAGCACCACAGGGTAAGTCAGTCTAGCTAGTCTTACTATGAGCATGAGTAGATGTGTAATAAGTGAGTGTTTTGTCTCTCCAGTCAGTTGCCCTACCCACCTAGCCTGGTGTGTAGTTGACATGGAGTGGGTTGGGGGTTATGGTATGTCAGGCTGCATGTGTAAGCCCTAACACAGTGTGTGTATGACAGCGTTCTGAATACCACTATGCCATTAATTTTAAGAGGGGCACTGTACCTCCTTATTTTATAACGAAACAAAAAATAATGTAATCCAATGCACCTCCTATTGCAAATCCTTGTGGTGTTTGGTACAGTGTGTAGCTGATGTGCTAAGTACATGTACTTACTTGATTTTGTTTTTTTGTCTCATTTGCAGAGTGAACATACCAAGCTATGCACTGTAAGTTGGTAGTTATTATGTAATTGGTAGGAGTTGTAATACCTTAAGGACACTTTATTTGTGGGTACTAAATTTAGTGAAATTAGCGATTTTTCATTAAAAATTGTACCCACGTATATTTAAAATTTTTAACATTTTTGAATAAATAGAGTATTAATTTTGAAAGCTCGCTAAAATGAGTACCTGCTAAACGCACTGTTTCTAATATTCTACAGGAAGTGGAGGAACTTGAGAAACAGAAGAAGAAAGCAAAAGATGAGAAACATAACGAAGACATCGAAGGGAATGTGTTACTGAAGAAACTAGAGAGAGATCTAGCTGAGGCAAAATGGGTGAGAGGGTTACCCTGGCATCATTATTGAACTATTATAATGCCAACCTAATGTACAGTGCTAAGATAGCAGTGAGTCTCTGTAGCATAAGACAGAGAAAGTGAGCAAAATTAATTAATATCTTATATAATATTATTGTAGTTAATCGAATACAATGCATGATCCAATTTATCACAAGAAATTAGCGAATTCTCATAACATGTATATAGGGAGCGATTGATGACCTTCACCAGAAAAAACTGTTTTTCAAAATTAAAACCATGTGTTCTATTAGATTAAGTATGGTATTGTGTATGATGAATTATGGTTTGTTAGTGTGCAGTGGGGTATGTGGTGAATAGCTACTAACTGCCCGTCTATGTAAAGCTATATTATTCTGCATTAGACATCATTATCGTTGGGGGTGTGACACAGTACATGTTACATGTTATGTTAATTAAGGTCATCAAAGATTGTTTGTGTTTGCAACATTATTTTGACTTTAATCAGTAATCATCCTACCTTCTCACTCTCTCACTACTCACAGGGGATTGCATTAAATCAGCGAGGGCAAAGATCACATGAACTGGTGAGTGGGTTGGTATTAGTTGTGAACAAGCTCTGACATTGGGAAGCCACAATAGAGTGTACCTTGTTCACTAATTAATGCATCACATTAATTTTAGTCATGAAACTGCTGTACTGGTGTTTAACTAGAGCTCTGTAGAGCACATACCCTGCACACACATTGCAGCATTAGCATCAATCTGTGCAGTGATTACATATACAATACCACAATTCTGGAAACTTTTGTGTGCATGGTTAAATTTTATTATTTAAGAAGATGCTATAATTATTTGAGGCATATAATTCTAGGGGCCCCAGTGATATCAGTCAAGTTAAAAGAAACATTCTCTCTGCCCCAGACCTATAAAGCTACAATATCACATTCTAATTTAGTCTTCACATTGGAGTCAGCTCCTAGCAGCCAAACGGTACATGTAGGTAGCATTTGACAACAATTATTTCAATATTCACACATGCTATATAGGCCAGTTAGTTGTGTGCATGAGCAGAAAGCACTGGCCTGCATGCATTATGCATTGAGTAGACACTGCTGATAGGCGTGGCTACGTATGTGGCTAACAAAAGGCACTATTTGTGATACTTGTGGGCTATGTTCATCGATTTGAAGCACACTGAAGCCAGTTTTTCACCAAATTTGATGGATTTGTTTTGCTTACATGTACGAGTCACTCAGGTTCCTAGAGCTCGAGATGTGGTGATTTTTGTACTCATGACAATGACACAACCGATTGCTGTTCTCCTTGTGCATGCACATGGGCATGCTCATGCATGAGGGGTAATGAGTTAATAGGTTAGTATGGGATGCCCCACTGAACCACAGTGGATCCTATGGCTCATGATCAGCCCCTTTCATTGATGCTATTGTATAGTTAGATGTGTATATTGTCGATATGTCCTAGCAACCTTCATCTCTGTCCAAAGCATAAGAATCCATTGTTGTTGCTATGGTAACAGTAACTAGACATTATTTATTCATATATGTGTGTAGTTAAGTTTTGTGTATGCACTAACATCTTTGTATTCATTTGTGTTATTAGGAGAAAGATCTACTTCTACAAGATCTGAAGACGTCAACCACTGATGAAGAGAAGAGGGAGCTACAGGGAAGAGTGGAGGGGGCGGAGGGAATGATCCAGTACTATAAAGAGTGGGTCAGTAAGTGGGAGAGTGATGCTACTGGCTATGAAGAGAGGCTAGGACTGCTGAAAAAGGAAGGTGAGTGAAGAACATGACAATGTTTATGTGAACGGATATGATTGTTATTAGGGATTGTGCAAATCAGTTTGCAAAATGAGTTTGTTCCCGTAGCTACATGTACATTTTGTGTATGTGAGGTAGTACACTACTCAATGGTGGAGGGTGTGGGTCTGACAGAGAGAGAGATCATACAATAACCTTCTAATTGTGTCTGTATGCCTGCTGTCAATGAATCTTACGTTTCTTATCATTATACACTGTACTTGATACTAAATCTTACACATAAATTATGACCTGGGTAAGCGCCCATGTACCGCATTTCAAGGGGTCAATGTAGCAGCTTCTATACAAGCATATGCAATAGTATTTATGTCCCTGGTACATATATAAGTGCCCAGTAGAAAGTCAAATAAAAAGTTACTTAGCATTACCGTAGTCAGGAGTAGATTAGATAGGAGTGTTGAACTATGCGTTTCGGGAGGATGACGTACATAATACGCAAGTAAATGAATCTGAGGTCATGTAGGTGAGTAGAGCGGGTGTGTCCAGCTGCAGTCTGGATTTGCTTAAGGATAGCACATGGCAGCCTTGATTACTTGTCTACGTCATCCTGCCAGAACGCTGTTACTACGTTCGTACTATAGTTCAACACTCCTATCTAATCTACTCCGGCCGTAGTACGCAACCATTATGCAGGGTAGGGTCAAACACTACGCAATAGGTACGCCACAAGTATGTACACTACATGTATAAGCTGCGTGGCTGCAGAGCTATCCTACGTTATTAAAAATCTGGCATTGCCAAGTGGTTTACACTTAGACTAGTGTGTGGGCCGATCCGCTGACAATATCATACTTCAACAGTGCTATGTACAGCTGTTACAATTGTTCTCCAGTGTTAGTATGCTGCTGGGTAGGCCTCCTACCTGTGTACACTCTCTCTCTATGTAAACATTTAGTTGACTCCTGCTGTATAACATACATTTGACACTACAATTTAGCTATCGCTCGATCTGGCAGTTCTGCCATGTGGCTGTGCAAGTACATGTAAGCTCCACTAGCTGCCAGTCCATAGTCTGGATCTTGTAGATAGTGTAGCCATTTTTTGAATAGTGAAACTACATATAGTTCTAAACTTGTTTTCGAAGCTACCTGACTGTCTTCTATTCACGGAAAGCTGAAGCACTCATTGATTCAACTAGCCATGGGTCCATGACTCAAGCCATCCGTCATAGATTGTTTCTTTGCTAGTTTATTCACTCTTTCTGTTCAGAACTATTGTTGCTAGGTTAGACTGGTTGTTGCTATGCATGCACACTATGGTGCACATGACTTTTAGCCAATCAGGTGGGATGTACCTGTATCATAGAGTCGGTAGACTCTATAAGTAGGGATGGCCCGGATATGCCATATATATAATACATTACAAATACCCAAATATCTCAAAATAGGTAATTTTGTGAAATTTTTAAGTGTGAAAATCAGAATCTCCAGCAAATTGTGCATCTAACAAGACCAAGATCATTCATCAAAACAATTGTACACGTCAGAACCAGATGTTCAAAAAATAGGCCATTTGTCAATCTTTCTTCTTTCTCATTTCCAGGGCTAACTCAAGACTGTCTGGACCTCTCACTTTAGTTCTCATATAAATCCACTCTATTCAGTCGTACCGCCAGCGTACGATGACGTCATTAATTTACGTATAAAGTATACGGAGCCCTATTTCTGTTCCACGTGCGCCAAGTTAGAAAATTTCAAGATGGCCGACGCAGGGTGGTCGCTTTTCCAACAAAAATGGGACTCTTAGAACGGTGAGTCATACCTATAAATTTGATAAATCAATAGATATAGAGTAAAAGATTGTCTAGACACTGTAAAGGGAAGAGTAGTCTGATTTTTAACTGTTTTTGAACGCGTAATGTCCCAACATAGGGATTTGAGGCGGTCTTCTTCAAAGCTGGCGGAAATCAGTTTGCAGCCTTATTGCTGCTGGATCAGCTGACAGAGGTAATATACATGAAATGAATAAAAAATATCCTACATTTCCAGAGCTGTCCTTTTGTGTGACTACTGTGTGTGTGTCATTGAAGTTCAGACTATTGTTAGCTAGCTACATACATTACAAGTGCTGGTATTAAAATAGGTCTTGTATTTGCTCCATGTCTCCCACATCCATAAATACTATTTCCTCTTCCACTCGTTCAGTTTCCATGTCCTCTTCGTCCTCTTCATCCTCTTCATTTTCTTCGTCTGTGTCCTCATCTGAAAATGGAAAAAAAAACAACAGTGAGTTAGCAGATTCACAAACATGATAATGTCCCCATAAAAATTTTACCTTGTGAATGTTTGTTGTTGTGGCATCCTATACATGAGCACCCTGGTCCACATAGTCTATTGTTTTTGTGGCATGAGCATATATTGCTGCTACACTTTGATTTTTTACAAGTGCATCCTTTCATTAAGAATAAGACACGATCTCTGACTGCCTTTCTGTTCTTATCACTTTCCCAATCTACAGTGAGTTTGTCTTCTTCCAGTTTCCACCCACATTCTAGGATGGGTGGCAAGTACACATTGTTTTGGGGTGTTTGCTTCCAGTAGGTTGTTGTCCATGTGGCACGTAAATAATGCCTTTTGAGTGCATCAGTCGAGGGTAGTAGATGGTCTTCAAATACTATTCGTTCCCATATTGCTGTTCTTATTGTCTCTATGAATTCAGTATGAACCTCCTCTGCTGTCCTGCCTGAGTGTTGTAGGGAGTTGTACAGTGATTCTGGTGAAGTGTGTTCCGGGAAGCCAGGTCTATGGGCATGAAAATACACCGCTCCTATGAGTCGTAGAAAGGAATAAAATCCCGTCCCTCCATTTAGTTTGGCTAGTGATCCTGGTCTTTCTGCTGAATCTTCACATATAAACTGAGCATTTTCAAAAAATGCTTTCATTATGCTGACTTTGCCATGCCCGACGAAGAAGGAAGTGTAATCACATCCTGACAAAGCATAGAGATTGACTAGAATTTTGGGGCGCTCTTCTTCGGGGATTCCCGCTAAGTCAGGGTCTCGCTCTAGTGCATTCACTAGTTTTGTAATTGATATGTATTCCCTTGGTTTTCCCAGCCTGTTAGTTTGTATACAAACGTCTTTTGCTATGGGGTTGACCATCAGTAGAGCGATGTGCAGTACATCAGTATCGGGGGAATACACAAGGACCCTTTTACCTGATGATTGGTTTGCATGTAACCATATCCTTGTATCGGCCTCTTCAGCACTGCATGTTAGATTGTGCTGGATGTTGTGTGAGCTTGTAGCCGTTGCATACTGTGCCATGTCAGTTAACTCTCCTTCACCATGACCTGCAACAAATAGTTTTTGATTATCAGAAAGCACGTATGTTGCATTCCGAAGAATACAGTTCCCAATGTACACAATTAAACATCTTTTGCATTTCCGACACTGAAGTAGTTCATTCCATTTACTGGGTACCCTCATTTGATCACTGAACTCGTAATGGACATGTTGAGTTAGTGTTGCATTTCGATCTCTTAGTTCATGTTCAATGCACTTTGGATGAAGTGTAGCTTTGGGGTGATCAAAAATTATGTGCACTTCATTGACCCCACTGTCTGTGTGATGTTTGACAAATCTGTTTATTAGCAGCTTGACATAGTCTTCCATTGTTGTGTTAGGTATTGGAATGGTTTGAATTATGAACATACCGTCAAAGATAACAGTGTCAGGGCCAAAAGCATACATTTCTGCACTCTTTAAGTTGTACCTTTTTTCCAAAAACCGCCTAGCATTGGACTTGTCTCCTTTGTGGGGCATTCCGTTAGAATCAGCAATTGCCCTGGGTAGTTCAATATATTGTTCACACTGACCACTTGTATCATAGTTTTTGGCTTTCAACCTTTTCTTTAAGCACAACGATATCATTTTCTTTTCCTTTTCGGCATTGCTTAATCTCTTTTTGGTCACTTTAGCTTCACTGAATGTGTGAACAGATTTACGTTTGAGACGCGGTCTCACACTAGACTCCACTAGAAATGTGTAAGTGACATTAGTCTCAAAATCATTTTGTCCCTTACTCCTCAAATTCAGTAGATCATGTCTCTGCTCTGGTGTTCCTTCCTTATTAATGAAGGAATTTCTTAATGCATGTACTTTAGTGGTACTTGTGGGTGGTAATAGGGCACCAGATTGTACCTTGGCTAGCATTGATCTGATGTTGTCAACAGATTTTAAATCTGTTTTTTTTGTTGTCTGTAGGCTCGTGTTGTTTGGCTTACTTGTTGGTTGGTTCAACTGTCTTTTCAGGTTTTCAATGAGCTTTATCCTGTGGCCAAGATACAGGGATAGTCTGTTCATATTTTCAGTGCTGGGTCTCACGATTGACGTCTTTAAATCCTTATTGATTTTCATCTCGTGAGCCTCGTCTATGGCGACGCTGTGCCCAGGACGTCCACTGAGGCTGGCCACAAACTTTCCTGATTGAAGGTGCTCTAAAATTTCTTTAGGCATAACTAACAGATCCGACAGGTGTTGCACAATGAGCTTCTGGTAGTGTGGTCTATTAAATGCAAAGAACAATGCTGCCATTTCCTTTAGGGATGCAACACGTAAATCCCACTCTTTTAACCTTACTGCTAAGTATAACGTTAGAAATACTGAGCAGTCTCGAAGAATAAACTGACCCCAGAACTTCCAATTTTCATCCTTTGATCCCTTGGAGGTCATGAACGATGCATAATCGGAGTACTCATCATATCCTTCTGGTTGTGTTGGTGTCTCGGCATTTTCGGTTTTGTACTGATGGAATATGTTGATTGTGTGGTGGTAGAGTGCCTC
Organism: Cliona cf. orientalis; assembly: GCA_963930775.1. NCBI lineage: Eukaryota > Metazoa > Porifera > Demospongiae > Clionaida > Clionaidae > Cliona > Cliona cf. orientalis. The sequence goes on from OZ005695.1 coordinate 4,656,697, forward strand.
CCATACCTCAAATAGGAATGTGGTACTATTGGTGAAGTTTGAGCACCTACTTAAGCTTGTAAGTGTTTCTCCACGGTAACCACTGGCTGCAGCAATTTGCTTTAATCCAGCATCCCAATAAGCACTCATGAGCACTTCCTGGTAGATGCGCATTAAATGAAAATCCCCAGGGAATGTTACAAGCCAATCAAGAGCCTCCCCGTACTCAGATTTTAGCTGGATCATATGATTGTAGGTTTTCTCATCACCAGCAACTAGCAGATACTTTGCAGCTGATCCAATCTGAAATTCTTTGTGTAGCCATGAAAGAACTTCAAGGATTGTTTCTGCATTTTTGTCCAAAACCCTTAGGTAGGATACATCAGTCACTTCTGTCTCCTTGTTGAGAGTGCCTGAGCTACATGTTGTGTGTATTATGTATTCCTGTAGCCCTTGTATTACTGAGTCAGGCCTGGTTGTGTTGAGATCAAAAGCACAGTGACGATCACCTGTGTATGAAAACATCTTATGCTTAAAATTAGTCAAGGCTTTGTTTTCAACTTCCGTTAGGTGGTAACTAGTTATTTTGTGTGTTCTCAATGTGTCATAAGGTCTGGATGGTGTCATAGGAGTCAATAGTTGTACTTGATGTCCATACATTTCTGTTGCATTTCCATTCTCCTTTTCAGTCCGTGCTCGTTTCCTCTGACCCTCTATTGAATTATCATTTACCCTTCTTTTTCTGGATTTAGTGGGCTTCTCTGAATGAGAATGAGTCATAGTAGCATTTCTGGGTTCTGGTTGAGCACTGCGTAGGGGCTCATGTGCATGTGAACTACCACTGTGTTCTAGCGATTGATCGAGAAAACTTTGAGCACAGTCATTGGGTTCACTGGCCTGCACACTAGTGCTAAGCTGTTTGAGAGAGGGGGTAGCCTGCATACTATGGCTGGAAGTCTGCATGGCACTTACTGTAGCTACTGTCTGACAGAGAGAGGGAGTAGTCTGTATGGAAGTACTAGTCCGTGAGGGAGGGGGAGTGGCCTGTACTCCTGCACTAGTCCGTGTGAGAGAGGGAGTGACCTGTACTCCAGTGCTAGTCTGTGAGGGAGGGGGAGTGGCCCGTACTCCTGAGCTGGTCGGTGTGAGAGAGGGAGTCTCAGTGACCTGTACTCCAGTACTAGTCCGTGAGGGAGGGTGAGTTGCCTGTACTCCTTCACTAGTCTGGGGAGTGGCCTGTACTCCTTCACTAGTCTGTGAGAGAGAGGGAGTTGCCTGTGGACTGTCATTTTTGTTGTTAGAGAGTGTGCTCTGTGCATTGATGCTTGAGCTACATGTAGCATTGCTATCCCGGTAAACGAGTGCTTGTACAGTTGTACCTTGCCAACTTCGATGTTGGTCCCCACTATATATTGCTGCATGACTTTGTAGAAAGCCAACATTGTCAACTGAAATGGCTACAAATGTTGATAACAGTGATGTATTTCCTTCCTGTCTCTTTTTCTGAACAATATCCTGGCAATACCTAGCATGTGTATCTTCTGAGGCTACGGCACCGAGTTGGTTGAGAATTTTAATCTTGTCTTGAGCACCAATGTGACTCGCAAGAACGTCTGTGAGGAGTACATGCAGGGGTTTGTTGCAGGGGTTTGTTGCATTGGTTGTTGGTGATGAACAGCATGACACATAAGCAATAGAAGCAGCGTAGCTTTCTACTGTGTGTGAGGGGATGTTTGTCTGGTCTGATAGCTTCACGGCATGATTTAGTCAAATTTATTATCATGCTCCACAGAGCTGGATCAATGGAGTCTATTAGCTGATCCATATCTAAACTAGTGAGATCAATTTCATCCGTTTTTCTCTTATCCATAAATTTCTTTGCTTGGTGGTGTAATTTTGTGTTCATTGTTGTGCAAACCTTTGCTAATAGAGAATTGTCCGTCTGTGGTTCATCTTGTTGGTTTGAATTTGATGATTCATTGTTTGAACTTGAGTGCTCTCCTTCCCCATCCAGCTTTCCTTTTCTTTCTCTCTGTAATACCTTGGTTAGGGCTAAAAGAAGATTCCCGTCCTTTCTGTAGAGTAGAGTTCCAGCTGATTTTTGTAGAGTGCAACAAGCAAGATGTTTATTGAGGGTTTGTTTCAAGTGTCTGAATAGATGTTGCTTGCTAATACCCTTATCTCCTATCACTGCCTGATCTCTCATTAACTTAGTGAGCATATCGTATGCTGTAGGAAGAAGTATAGCTTCCTGCTTATATATAGTTTCAGCTACAGCAAGTGTTACTTCATTGAGAGCACTGTCAACTACTGAAGGTATATCTGCTGTTTTCAGTGTTACCATTAGCTCTTGCAGATCTTTGTCTTTACTTTGTTCGTTCTCTTGCTCTAAGATGGTTTTGTGAGCTTTATAACATGTTAGGCATATTATGTCTGCTCTGTTGATATCCACATCATATCCAACTGTGCTCCGTAAATATTCTTTAATTACCCGTGGATCTGGACAGTGGTGGTAATCCGTTTTCTTTGATATCTCTCTATTGCACGTTTTGCATTTTTGGTGAGCTAAAAGGTTGACTTTTTCAGGAAGAGACCTGTATACTACATTGTAATGATCTGTACACAGTGTGACAGCTGTAGTTGTGTTCTCTAATTCTAGTAGCTGTTCCATGTTAGCATTGTTTGTAATGTTGCACAATTTTATACCCCGAACGTTTTTACATCCTATCACCGTGCATTTCGGTTTTGTTTTCCTCCACCGAGGTGTGTAGTTGTCTTTATGCATATTTCTCTTGATATCATCAGCACACACCTTGCAAATACAGCTGGATGGCGAAATGTTCGCCTCTGTTGTTTTTAATAATAGTTTCTGGTCATTGCTCCATTCGGATATATGAGTGTAATGAAATTTTTTTGTTTGCACAGTGAGCATGGGCCACATTTTTTTCCACTGTGCAGTTTGTTTGTAGCCATATTCTGAAAGGGGTTTATTACATATTAGGGTGACTGCGTATTGTACGTACATGTATGTAGTTGAAGGTGATAGGGGATATTCTTGCACACAGTTGCTAACCTGTACTCACAATGTCATGCGTATGCACACGCACACACACACACACACACACACACACACACAGAGCTGAGTACTGGAGAAATGAGAAAGTCCAAGATGAAGACACTAATTTCAATAATTATACCATCCTGCATATTAATTTTTGCTGTATATGATCCATCACTTTAGTTACCTGATATTCATTTGTTCATATCCTAAGGGCCTATGTGGCTCAGCTTGCTGTGTGGCGGAAATTAGTTTGCAAGTACCTGTGAAGTGGATTTGTATAGGTTACTGTAGCTGCATGTAAGGACATTTGATGCACTGAGAACTGGGGCTGTCCCTACCTGGGTGGAGCTGTAGTGGGTGTGACTAGTACTGCACTTCCATTCCTTTGATTTGGACACGCCGACAAAGTGCCGTTTACTCGCGTTACTTGGCAATTGGACCACTCTTCAACACGACAGGAATAAGTATCGTTGTATACTTTACTTATATGGCAGCTGTTTCATAATGATAAGTTTTCAACTGGATTACTGTGGTGCATTTTTGTCATAGTACTGTGCACAGCGCGCATTGCGCCGCCATCGTGGATTGAAGTTCCCGCCCAAAATAGGAAGTCACGTGATTTTGTACGCTGGCGGTACGATCGGGGTAAGTGCAAAACATGGACCCTGGACTGTGGACTGGACTCATGGACTGGACTGTGGACTGACATTTGGACTGGATTTTGGACTAGCCAGAAGGGTGGATGACGACCATTACCAGATGACAAATGCGCATGCGTATATCACATCTCCTTCTCCCTTGGTCCACGTTTTAGGCGAGAGATTTGTGATGGACAAATCCAGACCCATCGTTATATCTTCCGATTCTGAATCAGATTCTGAGGTAGTGATAGCTACCTATGACCTATCTTTTACTCCCACTAAGATCAAAAGGTGAGTTTATAGATATTTGCATTTATATGCGTTGTCGACATATTAAATTGCCCTGTTTAATACTATATCATAGAAATTTTGTGAAGGGAGCAAATTTAGCTTAATTAATTTAGCGTAAAAAATTCACAACGTCTTTAATATGGCACTTCTATAAATTATTATTGTATCTTACTACAGTGAAGATTCGGACACAGAAGAGGAGGATAGCAAGTCACCATCGATGCTTGATGCCGGTACAGTGAAAGGAAGACCTAGCTGTTGTAAGAGGTGGGTGTTATTGATGTACCTATCATTATTTGTCCCCACTAACTTGATGATGATAATACCTGTAATTAACCCTCGGAGCATGCGCGAGGGTTACGGTAGTCATTCTGTGTGTATCTGTCTGTCTGTTACCATGCTAACTGCTACATACGGTAACGTACCTTGTTTGTGAGTCCAAACTGCGGTGTTACAAGGCTCCTTATGCAGTGTTCTAGCCAGAACTTTTTTATAGAGCGGGGGAAGGTATACTAAGATTCTTACCTTTAACTATTAGGCCACTACAAATTGGATCATAGTTTCCCATCCACCGCCCGCATGCCTTTCGAGCTACCGCCTACTTTTTCTATTATTGCACTTATTTTCTATTAAAACGAAAATATTGATGACGGAATTGAAAATTTCAATATTATTTACGGTCTATTCCATGTGTGCTCGATCGCGATCAAGTTGCAAGCTGAGTTATGACGTTGATGGCTCAGTCAGTATTTGCTCACTGTAGTTTTCATTCTGCATGATGATCGCTATACTCGTGAGTAGCTTCATTCATAGTTCTAAGACTGTGCTCGCCATATCAGCTGAAGATTGTGGGATTAGCTCGAGTCGTGTACCCCCGGCGGCTATTTGTGGTTTACACCACATCCGGTAATAATGAATAATAAAAATTAACCGCCCGCCCGCCCGCCCGCCCGCATGCTATTGAATCGACAGCCAGGGCGGGAATCAACTATGCACTTTGTAGTGGCCTTATTACAAATCAACATCATACTGTCTGCAGCTTGGCAGCTAGTTTACACAAGCCCACTACTCGTGGTTTGTACTGCTAGGTATTTGTGGTTGTCAGTGTTTCATACAGAGGGTGGGGTGCCCTGGGATTTTCCCCCCTCAAGATTTCTCTCACTGCTATACTTTGTATTATTTTCCCACCCCAAGTGGCATCAGCTCCCCAACATAGTTATCTCAAAAGCCATGGTTCTGTATGAAACGCTGGTTGTGTACTTGTACTGCACACTTAGCACTGTCTAGCAAATGCTCTACTGTTTGGGTCATGGTCATTTTTTCATGGCATGTCTGGGGGATGCTGCCTGTTGATAAAGAATATTTTGTGTCCAGCATAATAGTACCTATAACACTTCATTTCAGGATTAAATTTGAACCAGGAAATTCATCAAAAACCGAATTCTATCGGAACGATCTTGAAATGCCAGTCTATTCCAGAGCAGTGTCCGGATATCCTGTTGGCGACCTTGTAAAAATTTTATTGAGTTCAGATGTAAGTGGTCGTAAAGTGTGCACTGTCCAGCCATTGGGTGTGTGTGAAAATGCTGCCTTCATCGTGGACATAGAAACTGTTGATCATCAAGATTTAAAGGCAGACGACCTTGGATCTTGGCATCCAACTGGAACCAAGAAGTCGTACTTCAGATTTTCTTCTGATGGAACACTTCGTGTATCTGAAAAGCGTCCTCGCAACATGCCATCTGACTACTATGTTCTTACTCGTCGGTATTATACACATAAATCATACGACAAGTATCATCGTCTGATTGCAGATATCAGAGGTAAGCTATTATCATCATTTTGTAACCAGAGAGTGAATTGGATGGTGGTCAGCCCCCCCTTGGGCTTCACTTTTCTTTATGACCACAAGAATCCTTTGACCTTTCAACCACCATCCCTTTAAAGTATGAGCTAGCTACAACACTGCTTTATGTACAAGTTATACACTATGTAGTTTTGATCAATCACCATAGATATCGTAACCAAGGTGTATTAACAATATGGTACATAATGCAACTGCTCATCTTTGTCACCAAACTACTGTTGCCACCATTTGCCTAACAAGCATTACTGAAGCTGAGTACAATTCGCCAGTATGTCCTTTTGCCAAATTCACTACGTTAAATTTCACTTAGTCGATAGTTTGTGGTACGTGTATGGTATGTTATGCTATTGTGGACATAGTACTCCACCATGCAATATATTATGCATATGGCACACTTACCTTATCACATGTATGCATTATTTCATTTTACAGATGAAAATGGATGCCTTAACAAGTATGCTCTGACTCAGTATTGGTTTGACGGTCCACAAGTTGAGGTGAAGCCAAAACCTCATGGTAATTCACAATCTTCTCGACCCTACTTCCGAGTTGCCGACTCTGCCAAGGCTCGTCACAGAGCTATTGCTTCTAGCCATACTCCAAAATCGGCGTTACAGATTGCAACACAACAGCAAGGTGGTGAGCTGGAAGTAAAAGGCCTTAATGTATTGCCTCGTAACATACAGCAGCTCAAAAATTATCGCCGGAGTGACCAAAAAAAAGATAGCAATGTGCTCTACAGTGTAATGCTTCAGTGCAAAGTATGTGAAGGCAAGGACGATGCCTTTGTTCGGGATGTGAAAGCCGCACCAGAACCGCAGTGTGTTCTGTTCAGCGAGTGGCAACTTTCAGACTTGAATCGTTTCGTTACTGACCCTCGTGAGTATTCAATTCTCACTGCCGACACTACCTATAATCTAGGCGACTTTTATGTCACACCGATAACGTATCAGCATCTGATGTTAGAGGATGTTACCACTGGCAGGCATCCTACTTTCATGGGGCCAATTTTGGTTCATCAACGAAAGAACTTTTCAGCCTTTAATTATTTCACAAATACACTAATCAGCTATGACAAGCAGTTGAGAAATGTCCGTGCTTTTGGAAGTGATGGGGATCCGGCACTGATCGATGCTTTTACACACAATTTTCCATATGCAAAGCAGTTACGATATTTCATTCATCTGAAGCGAAATGTGAGTGAGAAACTAAAAGAGAGGGGCATCCCAAGTGCAGTAGCAGACGAGTTCCTCGCTGATATATTTGGAAAGCAAACTGCTACCACTTACGAGGAAGGGCTAGTTGACTCCTCTAATGAATCTGATTTCAAGGTTCGTCTCGACAGCTGCAAGGAACTTTGGATGACACGTGAAAGCACATACATTCATGAGGGCCAGTTATCCTTTTTTGATTATTTTTTGAAATATTATGCTGATGTGGTGTGCTATAATATGCTGAAAGACCTACGGACAGCTGTTGGACTTGGAAGCCCCCCTGCGAAGTTCACCACGAATGGGTGTGAGAGCATCAATGCTATTATAAAGCGCAAGGTCAACTTTAAGGAGACAGAATGGCCCAAGTTTAACTGTGAACTGAAACAAATTGTTGCCGAGCAAAGGGAGGAGACAATCAGAGCTATGTCTGGACGAGGCAGGTACCGACTGTGCAAGCCATACGATCATCTCAAAGTAGATCCACTCAAATGGGTTCAAATGACCCCTGAACAGAGGAGAGCACATCTTAAGAGATTTGATTCAGCACCGTTGCGTTTAATATCTGGTACTACACGCCGTTTTTGTGCATGTCAGCCTATGACAAGTGAGAGCACTCTATCAGTTGAGCAGTTGCTTAGTGGAGACAATCCAGTTAATGAGCTGCAAGATGATAGTACCAGCACTGAACATCCAATTCACACTTTGAGTGTATCTGCGGAAGAATGTGGAATTCAAACATTGCCATTTGAAACCATTAGTGCTATTTGGGTGAAGGCTGAACAGTACTTAAACTCAGAAAGGGACATTGTTCCAGCCCCAGGAAATGACAGCAAAGCAATGATGGTCACGTCAAAGTCATCGGTTTTCCCTCATTTTGTATCCAGTTCATCACAAGGTCAATATTCTTGTGATAATGGATGTTTGCAATGGAAGTCATCAAAGATATGTGCTCACACTGTTGCAGTGGCAGAAAAAAATGGTGATCTTCATGCGTTCTTGGAGTGGTACATCTGTACTAACCAAGAGCCAAATATAACTGCCCTTGCCATGAGTGGACTACCATCTGGACGAGGACGTAAAGGTGGTGTTCCTAAGCGGAAAAGGAGTGTTGCTAGTCAAAGGACACAGCCAGAAGTGGTGGTGCATCGTCCAGCAACTCGGCCACATTTGCCTGCCACAACCGTCTATTCGTCAGCATCATGTGATACAATTCACTCTTCCTCAGCCAGAGCACCTCCGTCTATTAGAACTTGTGGTAGTGGGCCTTTATCTAGAGTTCTGTTAGCTTCGGCTTCTCTGTCTGGCCAAGTTGGTGCAGGTAGTCCTTCCCCCTCACTATCTGGTATGCTTCCTTCAGTAGCTTCAGCTGCTTCACCTACAGTTGGTGGAAGTGGGCCGTTATCTGGAGTTCCACTAGCTTCGACTTCTCTGTCTGGCCAAGTTGGTGCAGGTTGTCCTTCCCCTTCACTGTCTGGTATGCTTCCTTCAGTAGCTTCAGCTGCTTTGCCTACAGTTGGTGGAAGTGGTGTTACTCCCTCTACGACTATGACTGGTGTGCCACCTTCAACTTTGAACTTGTCGAATCTCTTTCCCACCTTGTTTGGGTCGTTGCCGTTTACAGTTACCCAGTCTATCAACTCATCGAGTATCAATGCTGCTGTATCTCAAAGCCAAACTCTGACTCTTCATCCAAATGTTGCACAGGATAATAATATTACTAACTCTAATCCATTCTTTATACGTTTTATCGCTGGCAACATTCGTATGTGCCAGGGATGTAGAAGCTCTTTACGTTCGATTGATGGTGGTATACCGCAGCCTCCATTCGATTTGGCCATTGCTCGATTTGAACGAAGATCATACCGGGATAAAAATGGCGAGCTGAAGACACCTGTTCGTGAACAAGCTGCTCATTACCACTTGAATGTTTCTTGTGTCAAAGCTGTCTCACCATGTTTCATACCAGCTCAACTTGTCATCCCTTCAGATATTCTTTCATCACTGTCAGCAACACACAAAGAATATTTACGTTTAATGTTTGGTGTGTCCTTGCACTAGCCACCCATCACTAACTTGACTTAAATATCTTGGTTTTTCACTGCCACACAAACTTGATAATGCAAACCCCAATTTATTATTTATGATCCACCAATATTAATTATTTTCGGGTTTACAATGAAAAAAAACTCTACATATACATGCATGCTTGCTTTTGAACTCTGTTGCTGGGCCACCAGTATTGTGAGCGTACACATGGGCATACCTAGGGTATGGTGCCTGGCCGCTACCCGCGAAAGTTTTCTCCACGAAAATTATTTTGGTTGGAAATGGTCGTCATCAAACCGCGCGTGATCAGTCCAAAATGTCAGTCCACAGTCCAGTCCACGAGTCCAGTCCACAGTCCAGGGTCCATGTTTTGCACTTACCCGTACGATCGGTACGACTGTATTTTGTAGCGCGCAGTGCACGTGCGCACGTGCAGTGGCGCATGGCACGTTAGTTTGGCGTTATCTCGACAGTTACGTAATAGTGGGTGTGTACGGCGCATTATCGTTGTGGGTGTGTCTGATACGCGCCATTTTGTGATATAATGCGCATGCTCGGAATATGTTGCCATGGTGAAGTCATGTGACAGCGCCTGACCCTCGGCGCTAGGCGAACTAGCTCGTACATCGCAACGGCGCGCTGGACCGATCATGGATATGAAGGTTCAAGCGGCTCAAGGAGCGGTAAGGCGCTAGGCATAGGCGAGCTACTCGTTAGCGCTTGCAGCGCTAGTGCTACGCTGGATCGATCATAGATATCATACCATCATACGAAGGCGCAAGGCTCGAGCAGCGGTATTGAACGTACAGATCATAAAAATTAATTATGCCAGGTAGCTAGCTGCTGCCAACAGTAAAACGTAGAACTTGGTTTTCTCCCTAAGCGGAAAAGTCTCATCACTACTTGGGACGTCTAAAGCAGCCTTCTTTGTCATCCTATTCATCGTCATAATCAATATTATTATGAACGTAAATTAATGAGGGGCGTGGCAAAGAATTTTGCGCACCTCCCATCTTCCACTTAATCAGAAGTTGTGAGCAAACCATGTAGCTAAGATGGCATTGATAAATTACACTAAGTGCAATAAAAAAGAACGGAAACAAGTATAAAAACAATTGAATAAAATTGAAGAATGAAGTAGGGATGGCAGGATCAAAAAGTACCGTGGCAAACAAGAGATAATTGCATCTACTATACATCCCTACGCTTGCTTTTTGAGGGATGCAAAAATAACCAGTAATAATGTGATTGAATCAAAACTGATAAACCCGAACCATCGTGACAACTAGGGTACAACCTGCACGAATGTCTCCCACATACCGCACTCAACAAACACGTCAACCATGATTAATAGGTGCATATAATAGTCGAGAAAAGCAAGCGTAGGGATGTATAGTAGATGCAATTATCTCTTGTTTGTGTACTTTTTGATCCTGCCATCCCTACTTCATTCTTCAATTTTATTCAATTGTTTTTATACTTGTAATAGTTATGGCACAGTTGCCAGGATTTATGGCAACGTATACTGCCCTTGTCCTCAGGCTACGCCCTCAGACTCGTGTCCATTTACTGGCGTACATGTTAATCCTTGGCCCTGTGCTATAACTATATTATGTGTACAACATGTATCCTGGATTACCTGATTCAGTATCAATGTCCCGAGATCCATGTACAAATGGGGGGCATGGCACAAGCATAAATCTTATTTTGGTCCATACTCGATATTTAGTGGGTGTGGTAGTAGGACTATGAGCACAGTTGCCCCAAAAGTCGGTATGGTCCAGAATTTTGCATATAATTTTGCCATGTCCCAGGCTCTCTTCTCATAAAAATTAATGATCACAAAGTCTACACTAAGGTGCCTGATTTATCAGAAAAGGAAGTTATTCGGAGTGAGCCTATGCGAGACAGGAAGGTATGTATATATATATATTTATATACATGTATGTTTGTGGGGTGATCATTTCAGTGAGAAGAGAGTTAAATTTTGAACGTGTTAGATAATGGTTGTCATGCACATGCACGAGCACTACACACTGGTAGCTGGAAAAGGCGAGTACTGGGAAAGCTCAGGTCTACAATTAATATCACTGGTAGCTAATCTACTTCCCTGAGCATGAAGATGACTGCATGGAGTGTAGTCTACAGGGCCTGGCTACATGATATATATCATTATATAAGATTATAGTTGTCCGTTACGGAAGGTCGGCGGAAGTGATTTGACCTCGCGACACAAGTGGCTATATCCCTGGCCCTGGAGCATTAGAAGCTAGAACATACAATCTTTGTGAGCGCCAGCCTAGGCACTAGCTACAGGCACGAACAATAGCTTCTTGGACGGACTGTACAAAACCAAGCAACAAATGGGGACTTACATTCAGTGGCCTGCAGTTAGGCAAGCAGCTTGATTCGTGAGAAGTCGTCGTCCTAGTGGTCATCACGGAGATAGTAGATTCTAACTTTGGCTTCTCGCTTACTCAAGTCTTGCGAGGGGAGCTACAAGCAAGTTAACGAGTTTTTTGGACAGTTGATTGATTTAGCCATGTGCTCAAGCAGGATGCCATAAATGCGCATGCTCAATAGAATGTTCCAGAACGGGTAAAGGTGGTTTCAGCCACCTGCAGTTGCAATTAACCTAGAACTCTGGCCTCTGGCCAGGCACCCAGTTCCAAGGGACGGGGTGTCATAACTGCGCATGCTCAATAGAAGTTCCAGAACACAAGTAAAGGGTAGTCTTAGCTACTCATCAACTGCTGTATACAATAATAGTATCCTCTATTTAATAGCTATGTGACCCATAATAGAACTATCGAGTAAAGCAGGGGGCGAGCGGAGCGAGCCCCCCTGCTTGTACATGTATATTATATAGTTAGATGTTGGTTTCGCATATTCTACGAAGCGACGAAGCCGCGAGTAGAATTGCGAAACCAACATCTAACCATTTTGGTAGCAATCACTACTGACCCGTTAACATACTAATGACCCTCTATCGCCTCTAACTATCCCACAATTTGGGGTTGAAGATTATGGTAACTGCTACCAAAGGTATAATCCACATAACAGTCCAGTGACACCATGGAAAGTCATAGAATGTCAAAGTTGTCAGTTTCAAAACTTATACAGATATGACCTGCTAACTATCCACTGTCAGAATATCTGAAGATACATTGTACATCCTGGGACTGTCCAAGGATGGCCACTATACCTGCTGTCAGAGTGTCCATATACATTGTATTCCCAAGTTACTTGGACTCATGATGGTCATGGCATGCATGTAGACTACACTATTATAGTACATCATTGGACTACTAGCAATCTATGATACTTTCACTCTCAAGGTAGCTTTTTAGGTCTAGCTATGCTAACTGACATACATGTAGTATACCAGCTCCATGCCTTTAACTTTAGTGAAGGCTCGCCCCGCACAGATGATATTCATCACCACTAGTAATGTAAATATTCATACTATTAGCTGGTGTGTCACAATGCATCACACATTGTATTTGTGGTTTCCTCATGTGGACTACTATACACATGTACTTCTATTGACAAAGAGTGCAGGCCCCAGTACGTAGTACATAATATTATAGAAGTCGGGCTGTTCAGCGAACTTTTTCCAAGGCTTCATTCTCAGACAGTTTAAACAATATTGATTCCATGCCACTCCTGCAGATTAAGGATTAAGTATGGATCGTAAAACTACCCTCGTGCTCATTCTAGGATGTCCACTACTGATTTGCACAAATTCAATGTTCATTCCAGACAGCAGTTTGTCCACAGTCAGCAGACAAGATAGCTCACTACAAAGAATCTATTTACCACACTCGCTAGGACTGTAGCTAGCGCTAGTACTGTAGAATCCCGCGATTACGTCCCCCTCGTGCATAAGCCCCCCCCCCCCCCCTCTGCATTTTTAGCTCAAATTCCTGCACAGTTAGTTTTGTCTCACATATAAGCCCCCCCCTCTGACTATAAATGTAGACAATACAGAAGCAAAAACAGTGATAACAGCTAACAAGCTAGCTATTTGTGACATATTATGCATGCCTTACTTTGTCGTTTTTCTCGAGGTTTGCCCACCAAACAGCCAGAGAAAGTGCAGAGATTGTGGGCCCAAATGGCATTCGACGGTCAGTAATGGTCGTCTCACGGAAATGTTAGGATCGCGTACAAGCCCCCTCCCCGCTTTTGCTCAATGCTAGCATGCACAACGGGGGGGGGGGGGGGGGGGGGGGGGGGGGGCGTAATCGCGGGATTCTACGGTATTAAAATTTAGCTTGACTTACTTTTGACGGCTCAGCTAAGTTATACTCCAGCTGGAAATCTGTCGAAAATCATGAATTATTATATATATACAACGAAAAATATTTTTCAGAGCGACAATTTTCTTATAGCTATATTCCGTGTCATTACATGAGGGCATGGATACGCTTCTTTGATGCGCCCGGTTGCTATGAACGCACGGGGCGGGCGGAGAGATAGTCCGCACTACAAGGCTCAGGATTGGTCAGAACTGTAGGGCCGTGTGCACAAAGTAGAGTGCCTCGGGCCATAGCTACAGCTAGAGATGCATTGTCGAACGATCAGCTCGAAAGCGCCGCACGTTTTGAGAGGCCTGTAAGTAGGCGCTGGCGCTAGCCACCGAGCCTCGAGCGAAGCGAGAGGCGAGGTCTTTTCTTTATCATACCTGTCAGTAGTCCAGTAGCAACGTTGAGCAGAGCGAGAACGTCGCCATTGCACACGTACACTTAGTTGCTATGCGGGGTGTGGCCTCGGCAACCGCTTCCATCTGCGCATGCGCATGGTACTAATACCCATGCAGGATACTATTAATTTTGTACATGAACTACGTCTCTATATTTTGTGAGCATGTACTATTAATAGATGATCACCACATTATCCCATGATTGTGACATTAAACATACTTGTTTGTTCTTTTAAAATGTGTTTGGTATTCACCAGGTATGTCCAGTACTCTCCAGATTGTTCTTAAAGATAATTCTGATGCTTACCTATTTGTAAACCAGGGCCTAGAGGTCTATAATAGCCTGCCCATTGCTGATTTGCACAAAATTCAAAGTCTGTCCCAGCCAGGTGCAGGTTGTCCACTGTGGCTGCCATTGTCACTAGTACAGTCTACATTTCTTGATGATCTTAGTACTGCTAGAAGGCGTGTTTTGTGCTCTCAACTTAGACAAGGTCATAGCTTATTCACAACAAAAGTTACATACTGAATAATGTAGCTATAATATTTACTGCCACGTGCACAGCTTGTATATCATTAACCCCCATATACGAAATACAATAGGGTTTCCACACAAAAAACTGAAGTTTTTCAAAACTTCTCAAAACTCTGGTAGGACGAAGACGTTCTTGGACTGACACTAATTCTCACTCCAGGTCACGCCCCCATGTTCATTTGCCGAGATATCGAGACTTTAATTATTCTCCAAATTTTGGCAAAATTCGCCAAAACGTGGGGTACCATCGTTATACAGTATGGTAAACGCTTCCTCATGCTGTCACTGGATGAGGACGATCAATTTAGTAAGGCAGCCACAATAAATCACAGGTTGGAGCATATTAACCATCTGGCGCGACAATTTCGCCAAAAAACGCCAAATTTTTGTATCTCCACGTAAGAGTAATTTTGCACAGTATCATTCTAGATTTAGGGACCGTCCCAGTAGGCTAGCTAAATGCCGCAAAATGAGCGGCTTTTGGAAAGTTTGATTTTTTCGTTGGATACCCTAAATACAAAATTCAATTTTTCGATGAAATATATGGACTTTCAGTCAACTTAGCGTAGACTGTACAGTAGCAGTAAAAAACAGTGATGTTTCCATTCCATTCCACCCCATCCAGATGGCGTTGCACCGTCCATGCTAGCCATACCATTTCCATTCCATATGTATGCACGCATACATGTGCAATTAGTAATTAAGCATGATGTTTCAATATCCAAAAAAATGGAAGGTCACCTCGCTCACTTGCCAACTAAAATCGATAGTTTTATACTGTCACAGTCTTTTAACTGTTCTAAGGCAGTTCACTACTGCCATTCTTCGATTTTGAGTGAGTTCTGCAATTGAGGCTCAACTAGGTTTGAAGTTGGATATATTGACGATCAATCGACCTCGAGTTGCTGATCAACTCTGATATATCCTCCAAATGTGATTGCTTGGATTGAGCGAAACCTCTTTTGGCTTTCTTAGGCTCTTGAGGTGTTATTTTTGTGCTAGCTACGATTGGAATAGTCGACTGCACGTTTCGTCGCATTGGCCTCTGCCTGTCCTGTTTCCATTGTTGTGTATGGGGAACAGCTATTTTACTTCCATCTCAACGGAAGGAAAACGTCACCTTTATTTACTCCTACTGTACATAAACATGTACATATACATTGTACACTCAGAACATAATATAGAATTCACTAATACTTGGTATCTTATCATACGATAACATCTTCATATTATGCACTCTGGTTATTAATCTTGTACCTAGCCCTATTCCTCAATGTTACATGCTGCATTGAAGAGCTGGCCATGGGAAGAGGGCTGGTGCCATCGCTTTACACATATATACAAACTGGCTTATAGGTTAAACTACTTTTGGAATAGGTTTCAATCATAGGGTGTTAATCTGTGAACAGTTTGTATAGCAGTGGATCCTAAATCCAAAATTCTGAATTGGTTTTTGGAAGGTATTCCAGATGTGGTTTACGAGATAGCAATCTGTAAAGCTGTTTAATACATTTACGTGAAGCCAGCTTACTTTAAGCCGACTTCCAAAGTGGTTCCAACTCCTGTAATAGTGTAAACAGGTCATTTCTTATGAGTACAATTTTCCTAAAAACATTCATTTCACTGCTATTCCAGAGAGCCTTAGAATTCTTGAAGAATCTTTGAAGCAAGGCTACTTGTTGCTGGAGGTGTTCATCTGCATTATGGTCGGGCCTCCTGGGGTAGGGAAGACTCTCCTCAAACATCTTCTACTCAGCAAGAAACCTCCACTCCTTCGCACCAGCACACCCTGCGCCGAACCGCCAATCAAGATACGATCCGTGTCGCTGGCAAAGTTTCAGAAGCTGTTTGGTCGATGGAAGGAGGTGAGTGCAGAGCAGCTGCTGCCAATGATCGGCCGACACATCCGACGACACATAGAGAAGCTTCGAATGATTATTCCCGATGAGATGAAGGAGTTCCTGGAGCTTCTGGAGGTGACCCCTCCTCCCACCTCAGCCTCTGAGGAGATGGCTACTAGCTCCAGCGCTACAGCCAGCAGTACCGACTCCAGGCCAACCGTGGTGGGTGTGGCTTCCAACTCCCCTGTTGGTGAGATCCAGTCTCCTCCCAGTTCCTCACTGGATGAGGAAGCTGCTGTTAAGGAGGTGATCGATTCAGTGTTTGGTACACTGGAGAAGCTGATTTCAGGAGAGGAGCTGACTGGGGAAGAGGCTGATGAGCTCCTTAGCTCCATCTGGGTCTACTTCACTGACTGTGGAGGTCAGCCCCAGTTCCACGAGCTACTTCCACTCTTCATTCGTGAGGTCTCCTCGGTTCTTGTTGTTTCTCGGCTTTCAGACCGACTTGATGCCCGCCCTCCAGACGAGTTCTACCAAGATGGAGAGATTGTTGGCAAGAGGTCATGCACCCACCTCACCACGGAAAACCAGGTCCAGTGCTTGATCCGCTCCTTGCTCTCTCACAATAGCTCCTCCCAGCCCCCCAGCATTATCATGGTGGGCACCCACCTCGATGAAGCAGATAAATGCTCCGAGACCATTGATGAAAAGAATGAGAAGCTGATCAAAATGTTTGGTTCCGACTTGAAAAAGCATTTGGTCTTCTACAGGCCTTTCAAGAAGCTGCTCTTTCCCGTCAATAGCCTCACTCCCGGAAAGGCTGATTATGATGTAGCTAAATCGATCCAAATTGGCGTGGAGGGCTCGATGGGCAAGAAGGTGAAGGTTCCCATCTGGTGGTTCATCCTAGAGCTTCTCATTCAAGGGCTGGCTGCAAAGCTAAAGAAGAGGGTGCTGAGTAGGAAGCTTTGTGTTGGCATAGCTCGAGCTCTTGGCTTCACAGAGAGAGCTTTTGATGCTGCTCTTAGCTTCTTTGATGAGTTGAATGTCATCAAGTATTCCCCTATTCTTCCTGAGGTGGTCTTTGTCGACTCCCAGGTCGCTCTCGACAATCTCTCTGACCTTGTCCAAGAGGGGTACTTGCTGAGGCACGGCCAGTCTTCCACTTCACGAAAGGGAAACTGGATGCGATTTTGCTTCGAAGGCATCGTCACGGTTGATTTCCTCAATAGCACCTGCAAGCATTTTGAGAAAGGCATCTTTGAATCTCGTGAATTTCTGAAGCTGCTAGAAAACCAGCTAGTAGTTGTTCCCTTGACGCTTTCGGCAAATGGCGTGATGGAATACTTCCTGCCTGCTCTCCTCAATATCTTGTCACAAGAAGAACTTGAGAAGCATCGAGTGTTCTCTTTGACGGCTGCTCCTCTTCTCTTTCGATTTTCCCATGGCTGTCGACGTGCTGGAGTCTTCTGCTGCCTCATAGTCTACCTCATGAAGGAGTGCAAGTGGAGCATCCTCACCGAAAGTGGAGACATCATGCTAGTGGCTAGAAATTGCGTCACTTTCTCTCTTCCTTCATCCTCATGCTTTGTTACACTGATCGATGCCTTCTACTACATTGAAGCCCACATCACCCAATCCACACCCTCCGTCTGTGTCAAAGCTTGCCCCACCATTCGAGAGGAGGTTCTTGCCGGAATCACTGGTGCCTGTAAGAAGCTAAGGTACGTCAATGATCATCCTCACCTAGCTGTCTTCTGTCAGCACTCGGGATCCACTGCCTCATCTCCTCGACACACAGATCAACATGCTGCAGTCATTGACATTGAAAATAATTGCTGCAAGTGCACCAAAGGTCAAAAGGTGGCTGTGTTACATGAAGAACACACGATCTGGTTAACAGGTAATCATACATGTATACATGTATATTATTTGTTCTTTAGACAATGAAGTTGTAGTAGCTACATGTACATGTACATAACATTGAGGTAGATTGATCTTCATGGATCTCCTCTAATAGTATTCCTCTATCTTCTACAGATCAAAACGAAGCGGCTTCTAGTTCAACTACAAGTGGCACCTTGAATCTAGGTCAGTTGCAATAATCAAATGGTGTGTATAATATTATACATGTATATAATAATTATTTATATTACATGTATACTCAGATACCAAGCCCACCCTTGCAAAATTGTCGCTGCTGCGAGCTGCCCAGGGAAAAAAGATCAAGATCATTGAGAGAGTTGCTCCGTTCTGGCAGAGGCTCGGTGATCAGCTTGACTTTGATGAGAGCGGTTCGAAACTGGCGCTGATCCAGGCTGAATATCCTACCAATCCTATGGCTTGCTGCCGTGCCATGTTCCAGCACTGGCTCAATGGGAATGGACTAACTCCTTGCTCATGGCGCACACTCGTTGAACTACTCAATGATTTAGACGAGGTAATTCTAGCTCAAGAGATTCAAAGTGCACTGTCAGCATTATAAGAATGATATTTTGTACACCATTAATTTTTCTCTTAATATTTTGCTGCATACCAGTATATTGAGTGATTGTTTTTCATTTTTTCTAGTATTTCTCCTTGTGTACATGTTTTTGTATTATCCATTATCAATGAAATTCCATGTTTAAGTTAATTCTGGAAGTGCACATGCGCTACTTTTTTTTGGGTGTCTTTATTCTGTAAAATTGAAGATAACTGGTGAAGTCATTCACGGTCAGCTGATTGGGTGACTTATCATTGGAGGGTGGGAAGCCAGGCTGTCTTGCCTCTACAGTCTTGGGGCCTGAAGCACCTCTAGAGCCTCGAGCTGAGCAGCTGGAATGGAGAGGGAGCGTGCATGTTCAATCAGGAAGGGGACACAAGACAACTTTTGTGTATAGAGTTGGCCTCAAGGTCAGTGCCGAAGCTTGTGACAATTACTGCACATTCTACTCTAATTACTGCACATTCTATTCTAAATCTTAAGATTACTATGACCCTAACAATGTCAAACTGTTGATATAATTATTTATTATGTGTCTCCCTCTTTTCTGCGCGTGCAGGTCCCTACTAAATTAAGATATCAGTGATCTCAGTCTGGTCAATAGTTTCACTGAGTCCCCTCTGACTGGTTAACTTCCATTCTGTGTCCTGCTCTGGTCAGTTTCTCATCACATCCTTGGCTACCAGCTCAACAACCAGAAGTTCTCAGGGGTACGGCATTCAATAAGATTACCATTAATTTTTTATGTTCCCAACTCTTACCTGACGTTTGTAAAAAAATGTTGTAGAGTAATCTGGCTGAATTAATAATGCTCTTGCATGTCTTTATTCTAGCCTTTAATACAAGTTTTCAAGTCTATGATAATAATTATTATGTCTCCTATTATACTGCAGCTACTTGTGTTATTATGGTGATAGATTTAAGAACTATAGAGCTCTGTAAACCACATACTCCCCGGTACCCCATAGGCTCATTGTGCAATGTGTACACATGAGAATACCACATGTTCTGGAAACTTTTGTGTGCTGAATTGAACTGCTTCATGTGAGGCATAGTTCTCGGGGTCCCTGTGATGTCTACCATCCTTTCTTTGCCCCATGCAGACCTATAGAGGAAGATATAGACTGCACTGGGCTCAAGATTGCCACTGCAAAAACATTAGCAAAATTTTCAACTATACGGTATCAACAAATTATCACAACTGTTCAGAAAATTACCACTAGCTACAGGAACTAAATTTATCTCACCTTGTAGACTTCTTCCCTTCCAACACCCTGCACTCTGTCATTCCTAAAGACATTCAGCAATCACCACTGCCGATTCGACTTCATCAGTGATAATCATATTTGCCTCCTCCATCATTCTCAGCACATCCTCTGCATGCACTGTTCCATCATCTCTCTTCAGCCCACCCAGTGCCTCTCTGAAAGACATCTTCACCCCATGAACAACAGAGGAGTGCATTGTTAGGCGTTTGCTCATTTTACTTGCAGTTCAGGGTGAAGAGAGAAGTCACTGAGAGGGGAGAAGTCTGGTAGCTCCTCCTCGTTAGTGCAATCTTCCGCATCAAACCTAAAATTGAGCAAATTGAATGACGAATGAATGATCATGGCAGGAGCAATAGACACTCTTACTGAAATGGTGTCCACCATACATTAACACCCATATTCCGATCAAAGGATGATACCTAAACAATGATATCATAATGAGGTAATACTTACATCATAGTCATAAGGCGAACTGAAAAAGCATACGTGATGTAGCCACTGGTATGGTACATAGAGGCAGTCTCCCTCTTCCAGAATGGCCTGGTACCATGGAACTTTTGCCAAGTTTGGGTACTTGTTCATGTCAACTCTAATAAGCAATTATGTAATGTATTATGTGTATGTAGTTAGAGAATAAAATTGAACAGGCCCAGTGTCAGCATGCAGCACTGAAATTCAAACTTTAATTTATGAATGGGCTTTGTGCGTGTTGAGCCTATTAAGTACACAGGTTGAATCAAGTACGTAGCTAAGATTAGCTTGCGATGAGTGTCGGCATTTTAACTTCAATACTGTACTTTATCTAATACTACGCATGGGAAAAAAATAATTTAAATTTTGAAAAACGCGTGTTATTCTGATAAAGGTCGTCAATCGCTTTATATACAAACGTTATGAGAATTCCTTAAATGCTAATTTATTGCGTTAAATTGGATCATGCGTTGTATTACAACAGTATCATGTTTAGATAAAACTTGAGCAACAAGCGAAAGAATGATGCTGTTTATCATGTTTGCATGCATATGTACTTTAGAAACCACTAATGGCAAGGTTCGAAGGGTGAGTCATCAAAAAGATCCTCAACTAGAAACCTCCCCACGATTGACAACCTACCTCTCAACGTCAGTGTCAAAGAAGCCTTTCTCCTGGTGCTCTGGACCAATGACCTCTGCATAGTGGGGCTCGATCAAGACAAACTCCTTCCTCCCACTGACAAGACAGTGAAGGTTCTCATAAGAGTCCGTGTGAAGAACTGACTTGGTCCCGCCACTGCTCAGCCACAGGTAGATGAACATGAGGTGATCAGTGAAACCACCACACAGGAGAAACCTTGGCAGCTGCCACTCACTCAACATCAAACGAGGAACAGCACTCACCATGTAAATATTGGAAGTGTTATACTCCTGTGAAGGGGGAGAGGGAAGGAGAGAGAGATGTTTGTTACCTAGACTAGTCAAGTATTAGAATTTTACTGCCATTTTCCTAGCATTTTACTTAAGTTACTTGTAAATGTTGGCCAATAGGATCCATATGGTATTATTAGAGCTCCAAGGCAAATAGCTGTACTACTATAGTAACTTAGCTCACCTTGGCCAATGGGATCCACAGTAATTAGCATCCCTCTGCCCCCTTAGTAACACCCTCGCTATGCTCAGGTATCACAGCTTGGGGCCATCGGGATGCTAAATACTGTAGATCCCTTGTCCTTGGTGTCTAATTAACTATTATTTAATTACATCTAGGAATTCCTTCATGGTTAGGTAGAAGCCATACTCTGATCTGTTCTCCTTCTTCCGTTGCTCAATTCCCATCACCTCCTCACCAAAATGACTCCTGAATAAACAAAATCGATCATCACCATAGCACATACATGTACAGGGATCATTAATTGTTCCTCCTGCACCTGAGGTAGTTGTCATTGGCCCAGTTTTTTCTGACAGTGAGGTTGTTTATGAGTCCCTCAAAGATGACCGGCTGCTTTGGATGAACGTACTGCTCCACAAACTCACTCCCTCTCAAAATCTACCCCCACACTCTCTTCACGTATTCTGGCGTCACGTGAGAGCCCAGGGGCTGCATGTGACCTGGCAATCTCTCTGCCTCTCTCGATCCTCTCCTCCTCCGCATCACTCCAACACTAACTAGTGGACAGCAACAGGATCCAGACAAGCATACACACCGACTGCATCTTGCTCTTGCAGGAGTGGGCGGGGCTACTTAGCCAATTAAACAAAATTATGAAATTATGAATATTTTTCAGTTTAATGGAGAAGGGTGTGTGAGCTCGACTGAGATGGCTGCTTTTGATGAGGATGCATTCAAGAGAAGGCTATGGGTGAGTCAGGTTAGATGGGGGAGGGTCAGATGGTTTGATACACCAACTCTGCTTGATGAGTCAAGATATAAGCTTGTCTGAGTTGAGCGTGTGCGTATTTAAAAGCCTAGCCCTATGTTTTTGGTGTGTGTGAATTTGCATGTGATAGTATCTGTTCAGTTTAGTCTGTTGTGAGACGAGGTCTCCATGACAACAAGCTGGCTCTGACAAGTAAATAGTGGAGAATATTTAATAAAGGCTCAAGAAAGGCTTCTAAAGGAGTGGGTGGAGCTTTAGTGGAAATGCATGCAGGACTGTGTGATGCTCGAGTTGCAAGTAACCACTAGCCTTGTACCCAGGCCCTTTGAGGAGGAGAAAGGGCCTGGTACACACTGTGTGCGCATGTGTTATTTTCCCAATAAAAGCTGGGAATTTATATTTTTGTCCGTAATGAATCTTGACCTCAGAAATATGCCAAAAAATCATTTTTTGTTAGCAGTGTTTCGGGCTGAAGACACCTGTTGTGACCAATTTAGCTATCACAGGTGAGCAACATCGACAGAAGAACAATAAAGAAGCTATGAGAAGGACCTCTACTCGCATTTAGTCAAGTTGTTTGATGAAGTATCGACGTATTGATGCCGAGGCAGTTGTTCAACGGGAGCGAAGGGACTTTGTCAGACCTCTGAAGCTCAAGAAGGTTTGTTTAAAGTCAAATGAGATCGAAGAAAGTCTGCCGTACGAGAAACATCGAGTCGCTAGGCTTCATCGACTTCGGATGCTTAGTATACCTTGTCCATACACGTCTGACCGCGTGGTAGCAACAGTATCTGGCAAATTATACTAGAAAATGCTCTGTAAACTCGCATGCGTGTACAGTGTGTGGTGTACCAGGCCCATTGTCCTCTTCCTCAAAGGGCCTGGGTACGATGCTAGTAAACTTTTATGACGGGAAGCTAAGGCTAGCTCTCTTACTACAGTTATCTTCCGAAATACTTAACACTGATTTATGAACGTTATATTTCTTGTTTCTCTTGCAGAAAGTGAGGGAGAGAGATCCAGAGTGGATCAAGCTAAGGGTAAGATACTCTCACGGTATGCAGTGGGTTTAAAGTACAATCTCATGTAGTGTTATCCTGGAGCCTGTTTCGTTGAGGATTTTTATGTCAACGTCTTGTTTGATGATGTGCTCATCATAATTGACAAAGACTGAGTTGGTTTGAAGGGGATGTTTTGATGTATTGGGTGGAGGGTGTCCTTGTGGTAGTGAGTGTCCTTGCCTCCCATGACTGCTGCTTAGATAGCAAGTTGTATCTTTGTCATTATCTCTCTCCTTTGCAGGAAGAGGAGCAGCACCATGATGTAAGTCAATCTAGCTAGTCCAGGGGGGGTTCAGGGGTTGCACCCCCCCCCCCCCCAAATGATTTTGAGCAGCCCCTCCCACTTATATACAAGACAAGCTGTGTAGTACATAATTGGCCTCAAACCAACAGATGATGCACAGTGGTTGTGGTACACTCTGAATATGGCTTCAGCTATGAGTTGTAGTGCCTTACTGGGTCACAGTCACTCTTTGGAGCACACGATTGAGCAGGCATAGGTGATTAAGAGTGGGCATAGAAGTGGGCATGGTCGCAAAAGTTTTCGTTCGCTTTGCGCGCAATTATACTTACAACTGAAATTCCTAGATCCGCCCTTGTAGTCGTACTATGACCATGAGTAGATGTGTATCTTGTCCCTCCAGTCAGTTCCCCTGCCGACCTAGTCTGGCGTATAGAGTGGGTTGGGGGTTATGGTATGTGAGGTTGCATGCGTAAGCCCTTTCACAGTGTGTGTGTGTGACAGCATTCTACCGTAGTAATTAATGCTATAAATGCGAGTTGCTTCATATTTGCATAATTTAGCAGTGCAATAATTTAAATTGCACGTGTTATTCTAATGGATGCCCATCCATGTTATGTAGTCCAGCCCACCACGTGCTACAGTATAGACTAAGTACAGTGCAGTGTCTAAGGATATGACTCTGCTATAACCTTTGCCATTCCGAAGATTAAACGGTTGTTCCTGATGTTATATCTTGGAGTCAGATAAGCTATGATAATTAACCCTCGGCGCATGTGCGAGGGTTACGGTAGTTGGTTTGTCTGTCTGTCTGTCTGTCTGTTACCACGCTAGCTGCTACATACCTCATTTGCGAGTCTAGTTTGCGGTGTTGTAAGGATCCTTATGGCATTCTAAATGCATGATTTGTGTGGATTTCTCCGAAAATGCTTTGTTGGCCAGTTTTGGCGTCATTTGCCGATTCTAAGCTTCTTGACTTTGCCCGAGCTAGCGATAGCATGACTTAACGTATAAATAGGTTGCCCGCTATATACGGTATGTACATGTACGTCTATAACCCTCAGCGCATGCGCGGTAGCATCAATTCCGCCGCTCAGTCCACTGGCGAGCTTTTGATGATCGTGGGATGACAGTGGCTTCTTTTCAACTAGGGCTTAGCTGCCTGTATTCTTGTGGTACCCTTTGACTCTCTTGTTTGTATACATGCATGGCATTACAGTGCTTGAAACCAAGCGAGTTGCAATAATTACCCCGCGCGCATGCGCAAGGGGTAAAGCAATCGGTTTGTATGTCTGTTGTTGTCGTTGTCGTTGTCGTCGGCACGAAAATCGCCAGATCTCGAGTTCTAGGCGTCTGTGCGTGCTATAAGCACAACCAATCGGTAGATATCGGAGAAAAAATGGTTTGTACGCGCTTCGAATTTCTCGAAAAAGCTTACTAGTCCTACAAATCGTGCATTTTCTGTTCAGCATGCCTGTGGTTTATCGACCACACCCACTCTTTTAGTATGCGGATGCGACTGCGCATGCTCAAGCACTGTGTTGTAAAGTGTCGTCACATCATGAAACCGCTACATGTGTGCCTCATAGTATTGCAATACTACGCTACTGAGTGGCTACAGGGCGCGCGGGGTATGTGCTCTACAGAGCTCTAGTATTGGACATGCAGTGTACTTCAGTCTTGTGCCAAGGCTTTGCATCATAGTCCTTCAATTTATAGTTATATGGCAGGCATCTGTCTTGAATTGGCCCACAGGGCCAATACAAGACAGTGGCTGCCATATAACTGACTTGTTAGATGTTGACATAGGAATTTAATTAGTACCTATTCTTTTACATTGAGCATGTTGCCCACAGTGTCACTGTGTACACTAACATGAACCTGTTTGAGACTATAATATTGATGGTGCTCTGTATTGGAGAATATTCTGTCACTAGTTACCTAGGTAATATCTAACAAGTTAAGATATAGCTGGCAAAGTCCAAAAGAATAATAATTATTGGAGGTTAGGCTACAGTGAGGGAAGGTGTGTTGATGTCGACACCAGTGTGGAGTTCAATACAACGTACTAGGGTTGCTGCTGCTATGAAGTGTTGAGCCTTGAATAACACTGCTGTGCAAGTATAACATTAGCCTCATCCCTGTCTCGCCCCAGCCCTTTAGCTACCCCCTTTTCTGCATGCAACTGTTGAAGCATGTAGCTAATGCCATGCAACGCGCCGAGGGTTTTGTGCTCGAGAGAGCTCTAGTTTCTGACAGTTCTTATAGCCTGAACTTAGCCATTTGCATACCTAAAACAACATGATATTGTACAAATTCATAATCCTTGTTTAAGAAGACAATCGCATTGTTGAGAAAATTACTGAAATTTTGAGAAATTTATACCCGTAAACATTTCTAATACCTACAGTATGCCATTAATTTTAAGAGGGGGACTGTACCTCCTTATTAGATAGTGAAACACATAAAAAGTGATGTAATTATATCTAGAATGCACCTCCCTATTGCAAATGCTTGTTGTGTACTGTACAGTGTGTACTGATGTGCTAAGTACATGCACTTACTTGATTTTGTTTTTATATCTCATTTGCAGAGTGAATATACCAAGCTACATGCTGTAAGTTGGTAGTTATTATATAATTGGTAGGAGTTGTAATACCTTAAGGACACCTTTGTTTGTGGGTACTAAATTTAGCAAAATTAGGAATTTTTCATTAAAAATATTATTGTACCCACGAATATTAAAATTTTCAACATTTTTTAATAAAATTAATAGCATTAATTTTGAAAGGTCACTAAAATGAGTACCCACTAAACGCACTGTTTTCATAAATCTTTTCTATAGTTGTTTATGAGTCTATGCCACACACAGACAACCAATACATACGCAGTACTAACTTCCACATTATAAGGAATGGAATTTGTTTAACTACCTTAGGGCTACGATTACTTGCGGGTACAAATTTTAGTGGATTTTGAAAAACTTAAAGACTATATCCCTTGTCCCTCATGAAAAGTATTACACTGCGCTACTGTACGCCGCCATAATTCGAACTAGGACACATCGACAAACTGTGCATGCTCCGTATATGCGTATATTGGGGCGCGTGGCTTGAGCCGGTTGACCCAGACTCCACCTACCATGCGTGTGCTAGACTGAATAGGGAAATCCCCCTTGAGTGCGAGCTCGCCAAAGAAAGCGAACTGAGAGAATCGCCATATCTCATCGATAGTCCGACGATCTTTTCTACGCTAGGCTCGAATTCTGGGCCCCAAAAAGCTTTCATGCGTGCTGAACATTTGAAACAGTCTTAACCGCATTTTTATCGTCATAACTTTCATCATAATTTACATCATAATTACCTCATCGGTTGGCCGAATTCTTTTTTATTGATTGGGACTTTGGGACTTGGGATACAACCAGTCATGAGAGAGAGTGGGTGGGTGTGGTCCATAGCAGCACTGATTCTAATTTTCTACAGGAAGTGAAGGAACTCAAGAAACAGAAGAAGGAAGCAAAAGATGAGAAACATAACAAAGACATCGAAGGGAAAGTATCACTGAAGACACTAGAGAGAGATCTGGCTAATGCAAAATTGGTAAGCCTGGCATTATTATTAAAATTTAATATCATGCCAACCTAATATACATGTACATGTACATGTACAGTGCTAACATAGCAATGAGTCTCTGTAGCATAAGACAGAGAAAGTGAGCAAAATTAATATAATCAAATACAACGCTTGATCCAATTTATCGCAAAAAATTGGCATTAATTTTTACAAATTCTCATAACGGATACATGTATATATGGAGCGATTGATGACCTTCACCAAAAAACACGTGTTGTTTTCAAAATTAAATATTATTTTTCCATGTGTTCTATTAGATTAAAATTAATATGGTATTGTGCATGATGAAGTGTGATTTGGTAGTGTGCAGTGGGGTATGTGGTGAATAGCTACATGTACTAACTGCCCGTCTATGTAAAGGTATATCATTCTGCATTAGTCATCATTACGGGTTGGGGGTGTGGCATAGTACACGTTATGTTAATTAAAGTCGTCAAGGTTGTCTGTATTTACAAGATTATGCTGACTTTAATCAGTAATCATCCTACCTTGTCACTCTCTCACTGCTCACAGATGATTGCGGGCAATCAGCGAGTCCAAAGATCACATGAACTGGTGAGTTGACTGGTGTTAGTTATGAACAAGCTCTGACATTGGGAAGCCATAATAGAGTGTACCTCGTTCACTAATTAATGCATCACATTTAGTCATGAAACTGCTATCTAAACTGTACTGGTGTTTAACTAGAGCTCTGTAGAGCACATAACCTGCGCGCACATTGCAGCATTAGAACCAATCTGTGCAGAGATTAGAGATACAATACCGCAATTCTGGAAATTTTTGTGTTTGTGGTTAAATTTTATTATTTAAGAAAATGCTATAATTATTTGAAGCATAATTCTAGGGGTCCCAGTGATATCAGTCAAGTTAAAAGAAACATTCTCTCTGCCCCAGACCTACAAAGCTGCAATGTCACATTCTGATTTAGTCTTCACATTGGAGTCAGCTCCTAGCAGCCAAACGGTACATGTAGGTAGCATTTCACGACAATCATTTCAATATTCACACATGCTTTATAGGCCAGTTAGTTGTGTGCATGAGCAGAAAGCACTGGCCTGCATGCATTATGCATTGAGTATAGGCACTGCTGATAGGCGTGGCTATGTGGCCAACAAAAGGCACTGTTTGTGATGCTTGTGGACTATGTTCATTGATTCAAAGCACATTGAAGCCTATTTTTCACCAAATTTGATGGATTATTGTGCTTACATGTATGAGTCACTCAGGTTTCTAGATCTCAAGATGTGGTGATTTGTGTACTCACGACGATGACACAACCGATTGCTGTACTCCTTGTGCATGTACATGGGCATGCTCATGCATGAGGGATAATGAGTTAATACATGCATGTAGGTTAGTATGGAATGCCCCACTAAACCACAGTAGATCCTATGGCTAATGGTCAGCCCGTATCATTGATGCTATTGTATAGTTAAGTGTGTGTATTGTCGACGTACCCTAGCAACCTTCATCTCTGTCCAAAGCATAAGAATCCATTGTTGTTGCTATGGTAACAGTGACTACACATTATCATAATATTTATTCATGCATGTGTGCGGTTAAGTTTTGTGTATGCACTGACATCTTTGTATTCATTTGTGTTATTAGAGGAAAGATCTATTACTACAAGATCTGAATACATCAGCCACTGATGAAGAGAAGATGGAGCTACAGGGAAGAGTGGAAGTGGCAGAGGGAGACATCCAGCTCCAAAAGCGGATGGTCAGTAGATGGGAGAGTGATGCTACTGGCCATGAAGAGAAGCTAAGATTGCTGAAAAAGGAAGGTAAGTGCAGAACACGACAATGTATGTTTATGTGAATGGATATGATTGTTATTAGTGATTGTGCAGATCAGTTTGCAAAACAAGTCCCATAGCTACATGTACCGTATGGCAGGTAATTTTCATGGGGTACTAATTTTTGTTATTTTCGTAGTTGACTTGGCAGTCACGAAATATTCCCACACACAAAAATTAATGCCTAAGGTGATATGGTATTATGCGAGTCCATGATGTGGGTGTGGCCAAAAACATCGTGGCAGTGCGGCCAACACGTCTCAGTGTTAGCAAGCAACAGTAGCCACTATCATCCAGCTGATGGTGTCTTCGACACTAATACTCTTCTATTTCATGCTATTTTTCCAAGTCTGCAGGTATGGCTTAGTAATAAAGATTACAATCGTTGCTTGTGCAGTGCCACACTCCTGGACTGATTGCTATCACAAAATTTAAAACCACAAAAATTAATTCTGAGGGTGTTTTTGGACTTTCCACAAGAATTAGCACCTACTACTTCGTACAGCTGTTTTGTTCTATAGTATTAGCATGCTACTGCATAAGCTTCCTACCTCCATGTACATGTATCTCTTTAGTTGACTCCTACTGTATAATTGACACTAATCAGGAACCAATTAGCTATCGCTCGATCTGGCAGTTCTACCATGTGGCTGTGCAAGTAAACTATACTAGCTGCTAGTCCACAGTCTAGATCATATAGATAGCGTAGTCATCTTTTGAACAGTGAAACTAGTTCTAAACTTATTTTCGAAGCTGCCTGATTGACTTCTGTTCACGTAAAGTTGAAGCACTCATTGATTCAACTAGCCGTGGTTCCATGACTCAAGTCATCCGTCATCGATTGTTTCTTTGCTGTTTTGTTCATTCTCTCTATTCAGAACTATTGTTGCTATGTCAGAATGGTTGTTGCTATGCATGCACACTATGGTGCATGTGACTTTTAGCCAATCAGGTGGGATACATGGTTGTATAATAGTTGCCAGGGATTTATGGAAACGTAGATCGCCCTTGGACTCAGGTCCGTTTCGCTGCCATAAATCCCTGGCCTTGTGTTTATAACTACAACACATATCCTGAATTACCTGAATCTTCAGTGTCAATATCCCGAGATCCATGTACAAATGGGTGTGTGGCACAAGCATAAATCTTTATTTTGGTCCGTATATGTGTATATCTCGATATTTTGTGGGTGTGGTAGTAGGACTATGAGCACAATTGCTCCAAAAGCTGGTGTGGTCCATAACTTTTGCATTGTCATATTTATTTTCTGCCATATTCCAGGCTCTCTTCTCATAAAAATTAATTATTACACAGTCTACATTAAGGTGCCTGATTTATCAGAAAAGGAAGTTATAAACATTCATAGCTGTCATGTCACAATGCATCATACATCGTATTTGTGGTTTCCTCATGTGGACTACTATACTTCTATAGACAAAGGGTGCTACATATAGAAGTCAGGCTATTCAATGAACTATTTCCAGATTTTCAAGGTTTCATTCTCAGACAATTTACCCAGTATCGATTCCATGCCACTCCTGCAGGTTAAGGATTAAGTATGGATCGTAAAGCTACCCTTGTACTCAATCTAGGGTGTTCACAAAATTCAAAGTCCAGCCAGGTGCAGGTTATCCACCGTGGCTGCCATTGTCACTAGCAAAGACTATTCTTCTTGATGATCTTAGTACTGCTAGAAAGCGCCTTTTGTGCTGTCTTCAATGGCACCTTAGACAAGGTCATAGCTTGTTCACTGAGTAATGTAGCTATAATTTTTCCTGCCACGTGTCATTAATCCCCATAATTATACGAATCCTATTTTCCGATGAAATGTATGGACTTTTAATTGGTCACCTTAGCATAGACTATACAATAGCAGTCGACGTTTCTGTTCCATTCCGCCCCATCCAGACATCGCACTGTTCATGTTAGCTGTACCATTTCCATTCCATATGTATGCACCATGATATTTCGACATGCAAAAATGAAAGGTCACCTCACTCACTCATAATAGACTGATCGCCTCCAAATGTGATCAATATACTTCTTTGGCTTTCTTAGGCTCTTGAGGTGTCATTTTTGTGCTAGCTACGATTGGAATAGTCGACTGCACATTTTGTTACATTGGTTTCCGCCCGTCTCGCTTCCATTGTTGTGTATGGGGAATGGCTGTTTTCGACGGGGCGGAACGGAACAAAAATATCACCTTTTTTACTCTTACTGTGCATACATAATGTCATATACATATACATGTACATTCAGAACTTTATCTAGAATTCACTGATACTTGGTATCTTTGATCATACAATAACATCTTCATATTATGCACTTCAGTGATTAATCTTGTACTTAGCCCTATTCCTCAGTGTTACATGCTGCATTGAAGAGCTGGCCATGGGAAGAGAGCTAGGTTTGAGGCTGCCATCCCTTTACACATACAAACTGGCTCACGTTAAACCGCTTTGGAATGGGTTTCAATCATAGGGTGTTAATCTGTGAACAGTTTGTATAGCAGTGGATCCTATATAAATCCAAAATGGTTTCAAACCACCCAGACATGGTTTATAAGATAGTGATCCGTAAAGCTGTTTAGTATGTTTACATAAAACTAGCTTACTTTAAGCTGGCTTCAAAGTGGTTTAGATTTGTAGTATAAACAGGACATTTCTTATGAGTGCAGATTTCCTAAAAACATTCATTTCACTGCCATTCCAGAGAGCCTTAGAATTCTTGAAGAATCTTTGAAGCAAGGCTACTTGTTGCTGGAGGTGTTCATCTGCATTATGGTCGGTCCTCCTGGGGTAGGGAAAACTCTCCTCAAACATCTTCTACTCGGCAAGAAACCTCCACTCCTTCGCACCAGCACACCCTGCGCCGAACCGCCAATCAAGATACGATCCGTGTCACTGGCAAAGTTTCAGAAGCTGTTTGGTCGATGGAAGGAGGTGAGTGCAGAGCAGCTGCTGCCAATGATCGGCCGACACATCCGACAGCACGTAGAGAGGCTTCAAATGATCGTTCCTGATGAGATGAAGGAGTACCTGGAGCTTCTGGAGGTGACCCCTCCTTCCACCTCAGCCACTGAGGAGATGGCTACCAGCTCCAGCACTGCAACCAGCAGTGCCTACTCCAGGCCGACCGCGGTGGGTGTGGCTTCCTCCTCCCCTGTTGGTGAGACCCAGTCTCCTCCCAGTTCCTCACTGGATGAGGAAGCTGCTGTTAAGGAGGTGATCGATTCGGTGTTTGGCACACTGGAGAAGCTAATTTCGAGAGAGGAGCTGACTGAGGATGAAGCTGAAGAGCTTCTTAGCTCCATCTGGGTCTACTTCACCGACTGTGGAGGTCAACCCCAGTTCCATGAGCTACTTCCACTCTTCATTCGTGAGGTATCCTCGGTTCTTGTTGTGTCTCGGCTTTCAGACCGGCTTGATGACCGCCCTCCAGACGAGTTCTACCGAGATGGAAAGATTGTCGGCAAGAGGTCGCGCACCCACCTCACCACGGAAAACCAGGTCCAGTGCTTGATCCGCTCCTTGCTCTCTCACAATAGCTCCTCCCAGCCTCCCAGCATTATCATGGTGGGTACCCACCTCGATCAAGCAGATAAATGTTCTGAGACCATTGATGAAAAGAATGAGAAGCTGATCAAAATGTTTGGTTCCGACTTGAAAAAGCATTTGGTCTTCTACAGGCCTTTCAAGAAGCTGCTCTTTCCCGTCAATAGCCTCACTCCCGGAAAGTCTGATTACGATGTAGCTAAATCGATCCAAGATGGCGTGGAGGGCTCAGTGGGCAAGAAGGTGAAGGTTCCCATCTGGTGGTTCATCCTAGAGCTTCTCATTCAAGGGCTGGCTGCAAAGCTAAAGAAGAGGGTGCTGAGTAGGAAGCTTTGTGTTGGCATAGCTCGGGCTCTTGGCTTCACAGAGAGAGCTTTTGATGCTGCTCTTAGCTTCTTTGATGAGCTAAATGTCATCAAGTATTCCCCTGTTCTTCCTGAGGTGGTCTTTGTCGACTCCCAGGTTGCTCTCGACAATCTCTCTGACCTGGTCCAAGAGGGGTACTTGCTGAGGCACGGCCAGTCTTCCACCTCACGAAAGGGGAACTGGATGCGATTTTGCTTTGAAGGCATTGTCACAGTTGATTTCCTCGATAGCACCTGCAAGCATTTCGAGAAAGGCATCTTTGAATCTCGTGATCTTTTGAAGCTGCTAGAAAATCAGCTAGCAGTTGTACCCTTGAAGCCTTCGGCAAAGGGCGTGATGGAATACTTCCTGCCTGCTCTCCTCGACATCTTATCACAAGAAGAGCTTGAGAAGCATCGAGTGTTCTCTTCGACAGCTGCTCCTCTTCTCTTTCGATTTTCCCACGGCTGTCGACGTGCTGGAGTCTTCTGCTGCCTCATAGTCTACCTCATGAAGGAGTGCAAGTGGAGCATCCTCACTGAAAGTGGAGACATCATGCTAGTGGCTAGAAATTGCGTCACTTTCTCTCTTCCTTCATCCTCATGCTTTGTCACATTAATCGATGCCTTCTACTACATTGAAGCCCACATCACCCGATCCACACCCTCCATCCGTGCCAAAGCTTGCCCCACCATTCGAGAGGAGGTTCTTGCCAGAACCACTGGTGCCTGCAAGAATCTAAGGTATGTCAACGACCATCCTCACCTAGCTGTTTTCTGTCGGCACTCGGGATCCACTGCCTCACCTCCTCAACACACAGAGCAACACGCTGCAGTCGTTGATATTGAAAATAATTGATGCAAATGCACCAAAGGTCAAGAGGTGGCTGTGCTACGTGAGGAACACACGATCTGGTTAACAGGTAATATTATTGGTATTTTTGCATATATTAAGTTTATTATTGAGACAATGAAATTGCAGTAGCTATACATAACATCAGAATGTGGGAATGTGGGAAGTAGATTGATCTTCAAATCCTCTGTTCCTTTAGCTTCTATAGATCAAAATGAAGCGGCTTCTACTTCAACTACAAGTGGCACCTTGAATCTAGGTCAGTTGCAATAATCAAATGGTGTGCACATAATAATAATTATTATTATACAATGTATACTCAGATACCAAGCCCACACTTGCAAAATTGTCTCTGCTGCGAGCTGCCCAGAGAAAGAATATCAAGATCATCAAGAGAGTTGCTCCATTCTGGCAGAGGCTTGGTGATCAGCTTGACTTCGATGAGAACGGTTCGAAACTGGCAACTATCAATGCTGACCACTCTACCAGCGAGGCTTGCTGCCGTGCCATGTTCCGCCACTGGCTCAGTGGTAATGGAGTCACTCCTTGCTCGTGGGGCACACTCGTTGATCTACTCGACGATTTAGATGAGGTAGTTCTCGCTCAAGAGATTCGAAGTGCACTGTCAGCAACTTAAGAATGAGTGTCTGAATTTTTGTCTAACATGCACCTTCCTATATCAAACATATCAACAGATTTTCTATTAATTTTATGCTACTCTTATGATATTGTTCACTTTTCTATTTTCCTCTTGCTTTTTGTGTTTTTTGCTTCAAGTTCAATTTCATGATAGTATTCTAGATCAAATTGTGCATGCATTGATTTGATGGTCTCTTTCTTCTAATCTGTGACGTACAATTTTGTATCATATCCTTTATGCACTATTATAATTATTATTATGCATGCGTTGTTTAATTGCAAGTTCATTCTTCCTGAGAGAACCTCATAGTGGCATGCATGGCGGTGTATCTACATGTATATAGTGTATTCCAGTACAAGATACCATGTGAAGTTATCAAGGCTAGCTGATGGAGAATGACTTATCGGGTATGTTGGGAGCTTTGTCTCTACAGTCTTAGAGCCCGGAGCACCTCTAAAGCTTCAATTAAGCTAAATTGCAGGGAGGGAGTGTGTGTGTGTGTGTGTTCTTCGACACAAGACAACCTATCTGGCCTCGAGGTAAGTGATGTGGCTTGCATGCTTGTGACAAAATACTTGATTCTACTCCCATCCTTTGTAACCTAGAACTAGTGGAAAACGTGTAAACTGCAATATACAGCAATATCAATAATGGGCCAGACAGTTAATAAGAATACACCCCTGTTGAGGAACGCTTTTTCAGTTCCCTTGAAGACAAGACTTAGTAATCAGATAAATTTCCCCCAGAAGACTTAATTAAAATGGAGGCAGTGACCTCCAAGACATCATTAAAATGCACCATTTTACCCCCAGAACATCATTAGAATAGCCTCAACACCCCCCAAGACTTCATCAAATCAAGCTACCCCCTCAGGATACAATTATCGTTCCTCAACAGGGGTGTATCTTTATTAACTGGAATAGCCCAATTTTGTTACTATCATCAGATTCTATACAATGTCATAATTCTTTCTTCTCTGTAGGTCCCAAGGTCAAGAATGTCAGTGACCTCAGTGAGGTCAACCATTCAATTCTGCAACCTACTTAATTATCTCCTACAGGGACCTGGACACGTGCCCCTTCACCACCCACTTGGCACCTCAATACTAGCTCCCATCAAGACCAATAATGATCCAAGAAGAATCGGAGATCGACAGGAAAAAGCAGAAAATTAGTATCAAAAATAGCCAAAGAAAGGAAAGGAGGGGGGAAAGGAGACTCACAAGAAGACGAAGCCTATAGGAGTTATGTTCAAGGTGGACAGTAAGGTGAGATACACAGGTTACACATAGCAAAATAATATTATTGATATTAAATGGCATCCTTCCTATCATAAAAGTACCTTCTATAATTATACCATGCATGCACCATGAGGGGCAAAGGTGCTAGACAGCACTATACAAGGACACATGCACTTTAAGTCACTATTAAATACAAGCATAAGCTTGAGTATAGTAATATGCATGCATGAGCATGAGACACATACCCATAATAACATAAATCTAGTTCCCATGCAGAGTATCCCCGCCCCCAAAGATTCTGCCAATGTCTAATGGCTATATACATGTAGTGCATGATCTGACCACACATCCATCTTTGATTATAGCCTATCATATTATGTCCACAGGCTTATGCCGGCCGGCGCGGGGCTGCAACCTCCCCCAGCCCCACCCCCAAACGATCAGTCGCAAGTGTTGTTTGATCTCGCCCTTATGCAGGGGTTGGCCAGCAAGAATAGTGCCAGTGCACACATGACAATAATTATTATTAAGCCGTTTATGAATCATTCATTTTTAAACATGCAAAATTGAAGCATATGTATGACTTGCTCTCTTCTGTGCATAATTCGGGGCGAGCCTGAGCGAGCCCCGAATACAAGAGTAACATATGGCGAATTCGCTGTACCTATGTATGTATGTATCTATGTATGTATGTAGCGATACGTCGTCCACGTGCTCATAGCGCATGCGCAATATGCTTGTGCATTACATCATCACTATGAATGATTTAGCGCGCGTATTAATGTTAGATCGTGACCTCTCTAAAGGTCGTCATTTATGCAGAGGAATGAAGCTAGGCTCGGCACGCCAGAATCGTTAGCCATGGTGCTCGCGCTGACTGACTGCAGTGCGCTAGCGTGGGCTCAAAGACTGCTTCATTGAGCACACTATCGAGTAGTCTCGCGGAGCCAGACCCTCCCCGCGCATAGGGGTCTGGCTCCACGAGACTAACTATTGAGCAGCATACGACCAGAGTCACTTGTTCATGTTGAGTTGGAGCCATAGACTCGCAGTAAGAGATAGCTAAAATGACGTATATAAAGAATGATGCTGTGATCAGACAGAGAGCCTGTGCTAACTGCTCCAGTTTGGATGCTTGACCAACTACTGTACTGAGATCATGGCACAAAAAGAATTGAACTGTAACCGCGGCTAGATAGGCAAGAATTGTGCCATGATCTCAGACAAGAGCCTGAAACTACTACTGTTCTGTGTGCTTTAATTGGCACTGCTACTGGGCTAGAGTGGCATCTAAATGGCATACAGTAGCCTAAGGGTGGTAGAGTTTGCAGTCACTTAAAATTTAAATGTTTAATACAGTAACACCTGATCGTGCCATGAGCGAAGGCTCGCCCCGCATGATGATTATCATCTTTCTAGTATGATCAACACACTTTAATATTGTCATACGTAGCTCAAATCCACTGAGCTAGCTAGCTACGATACCAAAATTACCATAAGTGTACATTAAAAATTTAAAAACACTAACAAGTTTCGTGGTTCAGTCATCCACACGCTTGATGGAAGCCTCATAGTTCTGACCATCAAAAGGGACAACAGTGATTTTCCCAACAGTGCCTTGATCCAGACACCTCCAGGTGACCCCCTTGCCATCGGGCTTAGAGCGAGGAGTGTAGAAACACTGGACCCCACATCTGGAACAGAAGGTGTGTTTAGCCTGGTGGGTGTTGAAGGTATAGCAGGTCAGGGAGTCCTCACCCTAAACAGAGGGGAAGATGGTGCATGATGATGATCAGTGATACTGGAATAAGTATACGTAGATGGGCTGAATTCCAATGCACATGCACTAAACCCAAATCTGACAGTATACCACTAGAATTAACTTCTTAATAACTTTTAATTGGTCAGAGTAATCATTTATCTTGCTACCAATTACAGCCTAATAATTATACCGGTATTAGCTTTAGTGCCCATATCAAAATTTATGAGGGCACTCAAGCAAACATGGTCGAGCAATCCACTCTTACAAGATCAGATTCATTTGCTTTCCATAGGTGAACACTGTCGACGTCTGACTTAGTTTCTCACCTGCACTATTTTGAAGTCGGTATCAGACACAACAAAGAACTGGGTACCTTTCATGTGGCATATACTGCAACTACAGAATACGTAAATTATGTGACTGCTGGATGGTTAAAACAATCAATGTGATCGGCCTACTTGCAGTCCCACACGCTAATGTCCCTCGGCGCCCACACCTCAAACCTAACCTCTCCACAGTGGCAGCCACCAGTGTGCTTCACCTTCTCCATGCCCGGCCAAAGCGATGACGACCCCTTACCTTACCTATAGTCAAGCATACTATTGTGCTACACATTATTTTGACATTGTACTAAATTTGGACTGATCTAGCTCTGGTGTAAGTATAAGCAATATCAACATAATATTATATCTCTGGGATACAAATAATATTACCACCAATACATAAACCATCAATAAAATTAATACTATAGCCAGTCCTCATTTTGACCTAGCTCTAATGGATGGCTCATCCTCTATAGTAGCCTCCCAGTTCTGGCCATCAAATGTTATGATGTTAACATTGTCTACCGTGCCAGGGTCCAGGCATCTGTAGTTGACCCCTCGACCGTCAGGGTTGGAGCGAGGAGTGTAGAAACTCTGAACCCCACACTTGGAGCAGAAGGTGTGCTTGGCCTGGTGGGTGTTGAAGGTGTAGCAGGTCAAATGCTCTTCACCCTGAACGAAACAAAAAGTTGGACAATCTTGTACTCCTGGTACAATATCATAGAGTCGGTAGACTCTATAAGTAGGGATGGCCCGGATATGCCATATATATAATACATTACAAAAAAGTAAATAACTCAGAGCAAATAAAATGCTAAGATTTTAAACTTTCATATTCATAATCTACATCAAAATAGCTATCTATCAAGACCCAAACCGTCCATGGAAACAATCGGGTATGCCTGAACCAGCTGTGTAAAGAAATCATAAAAAAATGCAAAAATCTCAATCTTCTCGTCTTCTACTCTTCTCGGGCTAACTCGATATTGCCAGGACTTCTCACCTTAGCTTGAGTATAAATCCACTCCATTTTGTAGCGCGCACGTCTGTGGCACGCTAGTTTTTGTGTTATCAGGTGTGTCTGATTCGCCATTTTGTCATACAATACGCATGCTCAGAATGTGTTGCCATAGTGATTGCCGCGAAGTCATGTGACTGTAGTCAGCGGCGCGCGCGACGTTATAGGCCGGCCAGTCCAGATCCAAGGCGCTATATAGCTAGGCTAAGTGCGAGGCTAGCGCGCGCTCGATCGATTGCCGAACTAGACTATGAGCGTTCAGCGACAACTGAATGGTAGCTGCCAACACTAAACATCGCTTCCTAATCAGAAGGTACTCCGCATCGCTACGTGGCCCAAAACAGCCTTCTTTCAATTTTGTCACTGAGCCCCCCCCGCGGAGCTATCTTGACGAGTTGAGAGGCGTGGCTACATTCTCATCTTCCCACTGGTACAGCAATGCCATGGGATGAAGCTCTTGAGTATGGTATTCGGGGTACCAGGCTTATGCAGGGTGTTTATTGAGCTGGGCCACTGAGCCAACGTTTCAGGAGACAAGGCATGCCCTCACTGGCTGCCGCAACACCCAGCCGCTTTTAGCATAGCTAAAACAACATAGTGCTTGGTAGAAGCCATTACACTGACACCTCCATGAAATTTCAATCTATAAAATTTAATATGTATCATTGTATATACAAGTGAAGGACAATCATTGTATAATATTATATTTAATAGCAAGCATATGCACGTTTCTTCGACACAAGTGTCCACTGTCCATCGTGCACAATGCTAGCCTGGTGTCTGGATGTGTCTGATCAGCATGTTAAACATGTATAGACAAATTTTTGGATTACCATGCACTCAGTCTTCCAATGGTCTTGTACCCTGAAATCGAAGGTTAACACACTGCTAGTTACACATTTACAGAAGATAAGCTACAAGATAGTGAATGAAAACACAGACGTAGTTTTACCCATTGATGATAAAGTCCAGCATTGAATGGACAAACCGTGCTAGCTCTAGTGTTGAAAGACATGAATTGCCCAGAGGGCAATAAAAAAAGAATAAAACAAGTATAAAAAATAATTAAATAAATTGAAGGATGAAGTAGGGATGACAGGGTCAAAAAGTACACAAACAAGATTAGGGTTAATCACATCCACTTAGTCTATACATCCCTACGCTTGCTTTTCTCAATTATCATGCTCCTGTTGATGGTGACCCATTGGTGCTATCCTTAATTTATGATACGCATGTGGAAGATATTCACTATGCTCATAAGGGGTGGGGAATAATCAGCTTTAATCGTTGCATTACTGACTGGTTAGTTAATTTACTCAAAAAGCAAGCGTAGGGATGTATAGACTAAGTGGATGTGATTATCCCTAATCTTGTTTGTGTACTTTTTGACCCTGTCATCCCTACTTCATCCTTCAATTTATTTAATTATTTTTTATACTTGTAATAATAATATAATGCATCATGAGTCATGACATGCAGCTTTTGAATCAAGATCCCAGATTAGTTTAAATTCTCTTGGCCCATACATTCTTTCAATAATTATTATTATTAGTCTCATGCTTCTTCTGCACCGGTGATGCATAGGTGCAGGGCATGAGACAAGTATAGCTTCTAATAATCATAATAATATTATGTGTGTAATAGCAGCAGCATGCATAGTGATTCGAGACATTGATTGACCTTGGCCGAAATAATACAGTAATGTTCTCTCTCCTACACTGTGGAAAATTTGAAGCACTGAGAGCATATAATTGTAAATTTATGATTCTGATGATCATTACCTCTGGGGATTACCATTATCTCCGAACACTGTGATCACAGGACCTTGAGGGCCAGGTGAGGGATTTCAAGCCATGATATTAAGCATAATAATTATATTAATGAATAGCAGGAGTTAGTTGCATGTTCTTTTTTTAGTGCCAAACAATTGGAGCATAATGTTAAGCACCCTTAACCTTGTCCCCAGGTCCTCCCTCTGTGTCTATAAAGGACAAGGCTAGATTACGGGGGGGGGGGGGGGGGGGGGGGGGGGGGGGGGGGATCACTCCCATAGGCGCTGTGTCCAGAGCTGCAAATGGTCAAGGCACTTCTTGGGATCGGTCAAACGGTCAAGCTGTGTTCTGAGCCCTATCTCCAGCATAGCTTGGTGGCCAAGAGGTGTGGCTGAGATTTTGCGCATGCGCAGTTAGTCAATTGTCAGTGGGTCAAGGGCAAAAATTCGCCATGGTCAAGCGGTCAAAGCCATTTTTAGAAGGTCAAAAATCTTGACCGCAGTCACAGCTCGGGACACAGTGCCTATGGGAGTTGACCCCCCCCCCCCCCCCCCGAATTATTTTGGGGGGGGGGGGGGGGATGCAGACCTTTACCAAATAATATGGCTGACAGGGCTATTCACGTAGCTGTGTTAGAGGGGTACTTTGCCAGCCTCACTACTCTTGGACTTCCCATGCCACTGAGTCTACAGTTGCAGCAGAGTGACCTCAGACTGGAAAGAGCTATGTGGACTGCCAAATCCACAAGGACAGGCTTCTCTGTCAGCCTCTTTTGGCCTGTCAATCTGAGTGCTATTGAACTGAAGAAAACTAAGAAGAAGCGAAGAAGGAGAAACAAGAGGAAAGCTAAGGCCATTATTAACTTTAACAGTAATGTAGCTCCATCTGCCCCTGGGTCTTGTGTGTCCAAAGTTCCAATTAATGCCAACCCTGTGAAAGTGGACACCTGCAATTTGCCACCTGAATGTAAGCCTGATTCTGACCACAGTGTGTCCCCGCTCCAGGAAGATGGTCCCTCTGTTAGTAACATGTCTAAGGAATCTGACGTATCTGACCAAGATGAAGAAGTAGCCATTGACCTAAATGCATGCAGTGAGATTGTTTACCATCATCAAGATGATGGTACACACGGTGTGAAGTACGTTTGTGATGGAAACGAAGGCTGGACACCCGTTGTTGGGAAAAGGCGAAAGTATAAAGTTCCTACTCACTTGGTCAGACTGAGAGCACCTCCTCACGTTCGAGCAACTCTACCATCTAGTGGATCTGATAGTGATTCTGACTCAGGCTCTGACTGTTCCTTACATATTCCACCTGGTGCTGATGTGCAATATTCCGTTTGTCGTGGAAAACCTGGTCTAAAAGTAACATTTACCAGCACTTCTACCTGGACACCCATTGCTTCGAGAACTCGATCCAGACTTAAGTCTTAGTTAGGGTACAGGCTCGTATTAGCCCAAGGCTATTCTTGTATCCTTTGTGTATCATGTGATCACATAAATTGTTATAGAGATCTGAAAGTATCAGTGATGTCATATAAATACATACTAGGAGATGCTTACTTAAATACCTGGATGAGCTTGAAGTCCTTCTCAGGCACAATGAAGTGTTGGTTCTGCTTTATGAAGCATATGCTACAGCTGTGCAGATTGAAGTCAGGATCAATGCAAAATTACACGGCTCAATAAGTCCTTGTCATAATTTTAAATTGATAGACTAGCTGCTCACTTGCAGTCATAGACGTCGATATTCTTCGGTGCCCACACTTCAAACCTGACCTGTCCACAGTGACAGCCTCCACAATGCTTCACCTTCGACTCCATTTCTTGCTCACCATCATGTGCATCCCAGCCCCTCCTACCACAAGCCAGGCCATTGTGTCGAGGTCAAGGTTCACGCCCTTTCCAGCTAATAATATTAAATGGGCATTATGTTAATGACAAAGGTTGTACATCAATAATTAGATACAAATACTGCAATGTGGTTGGTCACAGTAGCAGGTATCGATATGTGATAGAACCTCTCTATTACAGTGTTTTTTTTTTACTATAATAATAATATTATTATGATCTAAACTTGTTAGACACTGTTTAGTCGGTTCCACGTGATTTCAGGGCTCCATAGAGACCTCAGAGCTCCATAGAACCCTCGCTTCACTCGGGATTCTACATAAAGCCCTTCAATCCTCTAAATCACGTAGAAGCTGCCTAAACAGGCCTAAACAGTGTCTAACTAATAATTGAAGGGCTCAGAAGCAAAGTGGGCTAACCCCGAACTAAATGTGCGGAATTGTCTAAAACGCTCAAAAATGGACTAAAAACCATACATTGTACTCTATCAAATTGCCAAAATTTTCAAAAAATTAAATTTTCTATAGCTCATGAAACACATTTTAAGCAAGTTTTCAAGATTCGGGGGGCTAAGTCAACATTTGTGGGTTAGCCCACTTTGCTTCTGAGCCCTTCAATTATATAGAATCACATCAATGTCTAGCTAAGCACGTCAGAATTTAACGTTCATGATGCCACGATTATTATACCTCAATCTTCCAGTAGGTGATGGTAGCTAACAATATCTTATACAATAATGCAAGCATTAAACATCATTATGCTAAAATAAAAACATGGTCTTGCATAATAAATTACTTTTTATTGTAGGGAGTCTACCATTGTTAATTAATGTACACGGTAACAGTTAGTACAGGCCTATAATAGAGTCAATGGGTAAGTTAGCTGCTAGCAGCGGCATTGCCAATTGCAGAGGCATAAATGATGCCTATTATGACTCCAAGCCCCACCACAGTGGACACTGCCCCTGTGATGGTGCAGCCAATAGATATGTTATTCTGCGACCTGGCAGTGTTGAAGTCTCCACTGGCTCCTGCTGAGTTGGCCTGCATGACAATAATAGCATACACTGTTACTTGCATGTACATGTTCAGGCCCGTAGCCAGGACTTTGTAGAGGGTGGTTTGAATATATGCGCGCGAAGTGCGCGCGAAAATTTTCGCTACCACGCCCACTTTTATTGACCACACCCACCAAGTCGAACTCGCTGAAAACGCGTGCTCGCTTTGACAAGACTGCTTGCTCCTCGCTGCTCCACTTGGCATCATCGATTCTGATCGGCCTAAGGTAGTTCAAGAGACTTAGATGCCTTTCCTTTGCTCGCCCGTGTGCTCTGTGCTATGCCACCATGGTAGACTATACTAATTGTATGCAAGGACTGATCCAAAAGGGGGGTTCGATCGAACCCCCCCTGGCTACGGGCCTGATGTTTCTCTGGCAGCGTGTAGTGTTTGTGTTCATAGTGATCATGCACATAACTGTACAATGTATGTGTCACATTTAGGAGGTCGGATTTCACAACCAGTCCCAAACTTATTATAGAGCTACCTATGGTATTGCCCAGTCATGACAGGCATGCATTATGACACATGTACATGTAATAGTAGACTAGTGTACATACGTCACAATTCCCAACAGCTTATTGGGAAACGTTAATACCACCCATACTAGAATAGTTCAGTTGAATTACATTAATGCCACTTGCCATAATAATGAAATGCAGTAAGTGTTACTTACATTAGCAGCAAATGCAATTCCAGCGATGGAGCAGATGAGACTCCACCAGCAGCCAAAGAAGATGATGAAGAATGTGACAACGATGGCAAAGACGAGAGCTCCAGTCCCGTAGTCACTGTTCCTGGCTGTGTAGTGCACGGCGTGAACCTGCGGCTGCTGGTTCACAACAACTACGTTGTGCTGAAAGGAAGTGTACAGACAGTTAGAGTATAAAACAGACAATATTGCTATAATCCGACTGAATATCTGTGGATGTACCATGGCATATCAATTAATCTGCACAGAGAGGAGTCACCGATGTATAGTACATGGCCTGCACTAGGCATAGGTGTGGCTACAGTGACGCTTGTGGGCCATACACCATACAATTTGAAGCCAGTTATTTGTCAAATTCAACAAATTTGTTGTGCTTACAAGTTGCGTAGATCGCTAAATCTGGTGATTTTCGTGCTCATATCGAAGAACAATACCTCTTAGACATGTACACAGAGAAACAATAATTTCTCCACCAATAAAATGATAGTCATTATCCATGCTGGACAAAAATTTGACAGACGACAGTGGTCAGGGCAATAGTTGCTGTGATGAATTTGGGACTGTATAGCCAATTCACTTGTGAATACGTACTGGATTAGCACACTCCAAACAGATAATGTGGGGCATAATAATATTATTATTAT
Source organism: Cliona cf. orientalis (assembly GCA_963930775.1). NCBI lineage: Eukaryota > Metazoa > Porifera > Demospongiae > Clionaida > Clionaidae > Cliona > Cliona cf. orientalis. The sequence goes on from OZ005695.1 coordinate 4,701,485, forward strand.
ATTAATTTATATAGCTACTGTAATTATTATCAAGGAAGATAGTGGCAATAGTTCACTGTGGGTAGTGATGGGGTGGGGTGGGGGAGGGGGGGCTAAGAAACTTCTATTAATAACCACAGAAATTCTACAGGTAGAAAATTTTTTCTCTTGAAAAATCATTTATGGCCACATCAATATTCAGGAGTGAAGATTCAACAGTTTTCCACCTTTTTCATGCATAGCATTGGTAGCACTGGCCAGTCGCTATAAGACACAGTTGTTAAGATCTGGTGATTTTTTTCAAATGAACCGATTACACTAAATGGACACATCAATAAACGCTTATTTAACAGTACGACTGTGTACATATCCTTTTAAAAATCACTAGATTATCAAACACTTCCTATTTAAAATGAAATCATGTGTGCACTATTACATTGATGTGGTATGGGGACATTTCTATGAAAATTTCCAGGTCTACAGTACAACCTTCAGTTCATATTGGATATGAAGATGAACGTTAAGCATGTGTGAACTATTAGGTTACCAAGGATAGCTTGCACAGCTGCTCTATAAGATAATTGTTCACAGTGACTATAGTGCCCCCCCCCCCCCCCCCCACTCTTTTTTTATCTCCCAAAAGGGTCCCTATTCTCACACAAGTCACATATGCCTGTTTATCTGTTCATCAAAGAAGACTCACGCCTTACTCAGAGGGAGTAGCTACTATTGAGAACAGGACACTATGGCGAAATTTTAAAGGGTTCACTTCTTTGACATCCAGAATTAATTTTTGTGGTTCTAAATTTCGTGGCTCTTGACGATCGCACTTGCCACGCCCCATTCACCATCGAACAAACCTATCTTCAAAGTGACAGAAACACTGCATTCAATGGTTGAAGAGGTTGGAGACAGATCCCATATGTTTAAACACGATCACGTGCACACCCGTGGCAACGTTTGCTAGACAACCATTATCTATCATGGCAAATTTTTGTGGGTGCTAATTCATGACTGCTAGAGCAGTCATGAAATTAAAGGCCCTGGCATTGACTTTCTTTGTAGTAAAAGGAAGTGGCACACAAGTCACATATGCCTGTTTATCTGCACTTCCACTACTTGCTACTTGTACATGTAGACATGACCCCGACAATGAGTGATCAATATTCCGTAATGGTGTGTATGTATGGAACAGTATGATAGGCCGTCTGTTACTCATTAATAAAAAGCGTGCACATTGTAAAAAAAGATGAAGTCTAAAGGCAAGATAATTCACTATAGAAAAATAACCCCTCCTCTCTCTCCCCACCCCCCATACAACTACAGTGTCGTAGTATGAATATACTTTAGCCCCTCCCCCTCTCCACTGAGGCATCATAATTCTTCTTACCAACACTTACACGTTCCATGTCATGTGTGACAGTGTAACTATAGAATGCAGGGACCTAGCTTTGGCATTGTCTGGTTCCATACATACATAGTGGTATATGCCAGTGTTTTTGGACACTGATCAGAGAGTGTATTTCATCAGTATCCACACCCGCCCCAAACAAGGAAACTTCTTTCTTATAGACTGAGATCAAGGTTTGGCATTGCCCCACTTTGGCTATTGGTATTAGCCTTTTTGGACTCTAGTGGACTATGAACTTCAAATTAGCTGTGTATTCAGCAATTGAAAGTGAATTTAGCTGCACAAGGTTAGCTGATTTTAGCAGCTGTTGGAGTAACAACAAAGTGTACAGAATGGTAGCCAGGTAATTCCATGAATCCTTACAGTTTAGTGGTATTAGTGTATAATGTAAACAGCAGGGATATTGGTCATAGCAAAGCGATTCTCAGTCACATGATATCCAGTCCCTTGAGTAATGTATTGCTGTGTGTAACTTATGCCGTCACCAATTTTGATTTATTCACTTTAATCACTGGAGCTCTCTAGAGCGCATACCCCGTGTGCACTAAAATCTTTGCCATTGTAGCATACTGCTTTCATGTGCTTTATAGCTAAGTACCAGACATTTATATCGTACAAGACTACCATTAGTCTACCTACACTACAACAAACATGAGCATGTGCAGTTGAAATACCACATGTGGGTGTGATCAGTAGGGGTAGCTGTGATTTATGACCCTTATTAAGCACCTTTGAAGCCAAAATTCACCACTTTTTTGACATAATGATAACACTAGCCACTTGCTAAGAAGCCTGGATATTGAGATCTGCTGATTTTGTGTGGACAACAAACCAAATGACATAACCAACTACTGATTACACATGGGATAATCAACTAACTACCAGTCAGTATTTAATATAATATGGAATGATGCAATTGTTATTAATAAAATGCATTCTCTCGGTTCAAGTTTATGGTAGCTATATTCCTCCGGGAGTTATGGAACATTCAACATGGACCTAATGGCATACACGGGTGCACAGTATGGTACACACTCTATCTATAATGAGCTTTTGTAATATGTATACATCTACAATGTGGCTAGGCACGCCAGTACATGGTCCAGCTATAGGCTATAAAATGGGCATGGGAGTGGTTTGGTAGTCAAAACTTGCTACGAATATGTATGTCAAGGGGTAAAGCAATCTGTTTTATCTGCCTGTCATCATCTGTCAAGACAAAAATTGCCATATACCATATAACGGGTAATTTTCGTGGGGTGTTGCATAAGGTGGCCGGGTGCCAGGTACATCTACCAGCTAGGGAAGTTCCCCTTCATCTACCTGACATGCATATCATAGAGTCGGTAGACTCTATAAGTAGGGATGGCCCGGATATGCACCAGATGTTAAAAAAATAGGCCATTTCTCATTCTTTCTTTCTAGTTTCTTGGGCTAGCTCAAGACTGCCTCCACCGCTCATCTCACCTGGCCCTAGGCGCCTATATCTGATATAGGCCTAGGCGATCGCGACTACGTGGCTATTACTACATGTAGCTCGTACATCGCTAGCCGCGTGCAACGGCGCACTGGACCGATCATGGATATGAAGGTTCAAGGCTCAAGGAGCGGTAAGGCGCTAGGCATAGGCGAGCTACTCGCAAATTGAAGAATGAAGTAGGGATGGCAGGATCAAAAAGTACACAAACAAGAGATAATCGAATCTACTATACATCCCTACACTTGCTTTTTGAGGGGTGCTAAAATGACAAATAATAATGCGATTGAATCAAAACTGATAAACCCGAACCATCGTGACAACTAGAGAACCACCTGCACGAATGTCTCCCACATTATGTCATACTGCACTCAACAAACATGTCAACCATGATTAATAGGTGCACAATAGTCGAGAAAAGCAAGCATAGTGGACGTATAGTAGATGCGATTATCTCTTGTTTGTGTACTTTTGATCCTGCCATCCCTACTTCATTCTTCAGTTTTATTCAATTGTTTTTATACTTGTATATAATAGCACAAGAAGCAAGACAGTGGTTAAGGCCATAGTATTTTCAGGGGCGGATCCAGGATTTGAAGGAGGGGGGAGCACAATGAAGACGCGCGCGAAGCGCGCGCGCAAAATTTTAGGCCACACCCCCAAATCGATAAACCACGCCTCCTATTTGCCGCGATCGCCTGCTTTCTGGCAGTAAAATGCTCCGTTTCGACGAAGTTTTGAACTTCTGAGCAGAGCTTGGTATGTTTTATGAAAGAATAAGTAGTGTAAACTATAAAAGGTTGAAGTTTACAGATCAATTGTGTTGAATGGGAAGCTCATAGCTGAAGGGGGGGGGGGGAATTGGCCCCCTGTTCCCTCCCCCTGGATCCGCCCCTGATTTTGGTGCTCTGACGAATTTGGTATTGTGCACTTGTGAATACCGGATTTGCATACTCCAACCAGACAATGTAGGGCATAAATATAGCCACTGTAATTATTATCAAGAGAGATAGGTGGCAATAGCTTACTACTGTGTATGTATGGATAGTGGTGGGTGGGGGAGGGGTGGCTAAGAGTACAATAATGTATGTACATGTGCCAGCGGCCTAAGATAGCTATGCTCATGAATAACACTATTATGTTTATTGTGGGTTGAGGCTTACACCATAGATCAATATGCTGAATATAGCCATGCATGATGCTAGCTACATGCAATTTTATGATCACATAAAATTATCATAGTGTATGAACATAAGCACTTGCAACTCTCTGTTTCAACCTGCATGGACACTTTATATGGAACATAGCTATAATATGTATTGTATAAAAGCTGCTGCATTGAAACTTCATAGTTTAACTTCCAGGAGTAGATTCTAGCCCGGCCGGGACACGACTGCATACATGTACATGTAATTCTAAACACTGCCAATACAAACTACCGTAAATCGCGAATATTTCATTGTTAAAATATTTTCGGACAGTCTGGCTTGTGCGAAAATTAAACGCACGAAAAAACATACATGTACGCAGTATTTACGATAATGCGGTACAGGGTCGTTTGACTGAAAATTATTTAACATGAAAATTCATTGCATGAAATATTTTAGACATGAAATATTCGCGATTTATGGTACTATAACCTAAAAACGAATGGTGATTGTAAACCTAGGCAAGCACACAAATCTGGTACATGGTATGTGTGTTTGCTAATGCATAAGATGTTATTGTTCAGCCCACTATAATATGTAATATTATTATGTAGATGCTCAAGCCATGCATTTTTATCACAAATTCAAAAGGAAAGCATAAACTATTATGGGCTTATATAAATAATATAAGAATTTACTTTGTATTTGTGATGAAAATGGCTAATTAGCACTTCAGTGGAATCAGCATGCAGACATTAGCCGGAGACTGCTAGTGTAGCAATATTAATTACACAGGCGTCCAAGTGAATAATATTATGATAGTAACTCACTGATTGTTGCTGCTGTTGCACTTGAGCTTGGGGATAGTAGGGAGGTGGGGCCTCTGTAGAAAATTAAGTCTTATATCATCTAATTACAGTACACTTATACCGTAAACTCTGGTTATTAAGCGCACCTCGCTATTAAGCGCACATTATTTATTAAGCGCATGCCCTCTTCTTGTCATAAGCTATTGTTTATTAAGCGCATGCGCTTAATAGGCGTGGCGTTCTATGAACCTGACCTTGACCGGCTAGAAGTATTTGGAGTCAGGTATCTTTGGAGAAATGATGGCCACGAATAACGTTATCATGCAAGAAGATCGATAAATCGCCAGCACTCGTCATCTTGAGCGGCAACTGTAGACGCTAAAGTGCTCGATCGAGCGAGCGCTAGTGCTAGCGGGCCTCGCATCCATCACGTGCCCAAACGTTTATGGGCGTGGTTATGTGCCATATAAGCGCATATCCTTTATTAAGCGCATACTGTCATTCCGCTTACCGCTATAGGCGCATGCGCTTATTAACCAGAGTCTACGGTATATAAGGATGGAAAACATCTAAGCACTTTTGGGAAGGGAATAATATTACTGTTGTTATAGTCATCTGCATCCATAGCTGGCAGAGAAGCCTGGGTATTTCATAAACAGGGATCTATCCCCTTCCTCCACCCCCACCCTAATGAATCCCAGAGAAGTACATTATTAGCACTGATCAAAGCATACCAAATAGAGGGAGGTCAGGTTGGTTGCAATTGAACATGTGACATAATATTATACTTGAGCATGTAGCTATATGTAATTGGAGGTGGAGACAGAAAGGAATTGTGGTAAAGGTTCAGCTGCTCCTAGATCCTATGGATTTATGGTCATTATCATGGGGTGGCCAAAGAGAGCCCAAAGTATATACCAGAGTTTAACAACAAACTTTGACCCAAAGCTACCTCCTGCTTTGAGATGCTGATAGATTTCTGTGTGACCTCTGCTATCATTAACCCAACAACAATACCAGCCCTACAGAAATCTGTACATGTTAGCAACTATTAAACAGCTTGATGCTTTGAATGCCTGTACAGAGTATGTATCAAATGTAGCCATACAGGTATTGTGTTCTGGGACAATAGTAACTACCTGTGACACACTTAAGTACTGTCATTTCGTGACATTTATACATGAAACTTCGAAAGCTATAGAGTTATATGCATCCCGCATGAACGTGTGCAAAAAGTTACGGATTAAAAAGCGTACGTACCTGTGACTAGCTGTCCTGGTTGCTGTTGGTAAGCACCCTGTGGGTAGCCTGCTTGTTGGGGGTAGCCAGCCTGCTGTGGAGGGTACCCTGGCTGTTGGGGGTATGCAGGTTGTGAGGGGTAGGCTGGCTGTGGGGGGTACCCAGGCTGTGGTGGGTAGGCCTCCTGTTGCGGGGGGTACCCTGCCTCCCCGGGGTACTGAGGTGCAGAAGCTGCAAGCAAGAAATTGAGGAATATCATCAAAGGCTGCTTGTGAATCAAATACATGCAGAGTAGTATAGATCAAAGAGTACATAATAATTAGTTTTGTTCTCAATAATAGTGTATAATTCATCCAACGATAGTACACGCAGTGAAGGTCAAAATTACGATAGAATCGGCCTAGGCTACGTATGGATGTACAGCGCACACGATTTGCTACTCAGGACGAAACGATTTATATACTGTACATGTAGTTCGAGCACGTACCTTTCTCATCCATGTCGTACGTCTCTCTCTCTCGGTTTATCAGGTGTCGAGCTTGTCGGCTAATATTTAATACCACACCCAGTCAATATTGCACCCTGTACGGAATGTGCGTACTGAATTCACACAATGAATGGAATGCAAAGAGCTAGAGGTACTCGAGCTCGTACTCATTGCATTTCATTGCAGAGTGCTGGATAGAGTCACGTGCACCAATTAAGCCCGGCCGAATGCGCATGCGTAATAATGTACCACAAGTATCATATCACTGGTCGATCATACTATGACATCATTTATCAAACTGTTAAGACTCAATTTGTTCATGGAGAATCTCTATCGTTTCTGTAATATTATATTGTGCTCACTGATGATAGATTTAAAATTTAATATAATATGGAAACCTGTTATGCTATACCTGTATAAATTTTAAGGGGTCAGATATCTGTGTGCAGGTGATCATAGATTAATATTATTATTATTATGATATTGTGCGTGATCAATAATACTATTGTAATATTAACTAGTACCATGTATAACATTAACAGGGGGCACATAGAGCTGTAGGATAGATGGTACTTTTGATTCTGACGACCTATACCGATTTTCGTGTCACATTCCATGATTGGTAGGGGCATACTCCGACCACTAAACAACGTCATCTTAAACTTGTCGATGCCTAGTGGCATGCAGTGGGGGTAGTAGTGGCAGCCTGGCATCGAAACCATGAGCAACGCCATTGTCCAGACCACTTCTCACGGGAGCAATGGGCTCCTCTTTGCCGGATGGAATCAAGATCAAGGTAGCTACATGAGAATGATCTCAGACTTCGTGTACTAGACTGAACTAGTACTGTTGATTGTTTAGATTTACCTGCTTGTAGGAAGTTTAATATCTATATGTGTGCATGTGTATCTGTGTGTGTGTGTGTGTGTGTGTGTGTGTGTGTGTGTGTGTGTGAGAGAGAGAGAGAGAGAGTGTGTGAGAGTGAGTGAGTGTGAGAGATGACTAGCCTCTGGTGATCGGTATACATCGAGGTCAGTTGGTGTCAACTTGTAGTTGGGAGAATGGCAGATCAGCTGTAGGTTCACAATGTAGTGTCAAGTACTGTATAGCATAGTATTGATGAATGCCTTTTTAACAGCAGTGTGTGGTGTAAAATTGTTTGACTACATAAATATCTTTGTAGTCACCAACAGTGAACCTAGTCTGGTGGGCCACCCCCTTCAGGCCCGCCAGACTACATTTAATCCATGTCAACTGTATTGCCAGCTAGGTCGCATTTTTGTCATTCAGGTTGTTTTGCATGTGGAATGGAGAATGGGTTTCGGATATACAACTGTGATCCACTGAAAGAGAAAGAGAGACAAGGTAATGAAATATTATTCTCATCATGCATTCTTGTGGTTGTCGACACACTTACCCCGCCTATGAAATTGTGCCAAAACCAAGTCCGCTTACCACATGCACTTACATGTGCTGGAGAGATACACAATCATTCATAAAGGTGTCCCATTTTGGATGCATGTGCTTATGCAATGCATTAATGTTCTCTGGGACTATGTTTTTTGTTGCTTAAGGGTAACCACTAATGAGTTTATCACTGTATCTACAAGCCACATGCACATGCCTAGCAATCCATTGTGTGTGTGCATACAACATGTACCTGTACCTGCCTTAGAGAGGGAGATGTGTGTGTGTGTGAGAGAGAGAGCAGATGAGAGAGTGTGTAATGTCTCCATATTTCCTACAATAACATGATCGAAGGCCCCACTTGGGATGCTTATTGTAGCCATTTATAGATATAAGATTTATGGGAATGGTGGTCAGTGCCCCTGCTATCCTAAGTACTGTAGTGGTGATCGTGGTTTGCTCTCCTATTGAGTTGCTAAGGAACAAACGATGTATGTGTAGCTAAGAAATTAATCACTGTGTGTGGGGTAGACTTTACACTTCATTTCCTGGAAATAAGTTGGGTGCTTCACTATTCTTGATCATGATTATTCATTTCTCCATGTGCTCTTCACGCATGCATATTATGCGCTCATACACATGCAGCGTAGATGCAGGGTTACTGCTCTCATGCGCTCACTTGACTCATTGCTCACTCACTCTGTGGCTTGCACAGATGTTCTAACATGCATAATAGTGGTTACATGACATTAATTGGGGTGTACCCAACGTGCAGATTTTGAAGATGGTGGACTGGGCTATGTTGAGATGCTGTTTCGGTGTAACTATCTGGCACTGGTTGGTGGCGGACCCAGACCAAAGTTCCCACAGAATAAAGGTGCTAAAAATAATATTTATAAAATTCTTATGATAATATTATCCCTGTGATAACTTACTACATGTGTATATTCCTGCTCCTTTGCACAAGCTGCTATTATAATATCCCAGGGATGTGTCAATCAATAATATACATGTACACGTACGAGTACACTACATGTAGTTATTTAGCTCTCTCCCCCCTCCCCCCATGCTAAATGCTGATACTAAAAATTAATTTTTGTATACCTATCATTACTATTGAATATCTCATGTCACTGTGGGAGCCTGTCCTTTGCTCTGGTGACTAATGTTTCTGGGGAGTGTACTTTCAGGTTCCCCTGGTCAAGATATGCTCCCACAGAACAGAAATGCTCCTTCCAATAATTGTCTACACCCAATACTCTCTCCTGTGGTCCTTTAGCTCTGGGTACTAATATTCTTAAGTCGCCTCTTATGCAGAACCCCCAACTTAATTGTGGATGGCCAATACAATACTAGGTACACTCAATAAGGTCACTGCATGATTACTGCATGCCAGGAAGATGGTTGTTAGTGAGTGACCAAATTCAGTGTCCTACTGCAACTGATCTCCCCCCCCCCCTCTCTCACTGTCTCTCTCTCTCTCTCTCTCTCTCTCTCTCTCTCTCTCTCTCTCTCTCTCTCTCTCTCTCTGTCTCTCTCTCTCACTCTCTCTCCCCCTCCCTCTCTCCTCCCTCCTTGCAGTCATAATTTGGGATGATCTTAAGAAGGAGCATGTGGCAGAGCTAGAGTTTCCCACCCCAGTCAAGGCCGTCAAGCTGAGGAGAGACAGGCAAGTAACGAAACCCAACAATTCCAATGTATACACTTGCCACAAACAACAACGTACATGTACCTGTAGTTTACACATTCCATTGGTTTGCTATCAGATGTTTGGTCTATGAATACACTTACATCCCCCCCCCCCCCCCTTCTTTACCCCACACAGGATAGTGGTTGTGTTGGAGAATAGAATAAGTGTGTTTAATTTCACCAGGAATCCACAGGAACTGCATCAGATAGACACAGCGCCAAACCCCAGAGGTATGTACATGTAACTTAACCTGTGGCATGTGCAAAGCTCCTGCCAAATTCTATAGATGTTTGATATTGGCTTCTGTTGCTCTGTACTGGAGTGTGCAGATACAGTAGCTAGTATAGTTGCTAGTGTTCCTTTGATCTTAGTGCTCATACATTGTGCACATGTGTAAGCAATCATGCATACTGTCCATGTACATACGTAAGTACATGCACATGTAGCTGTTATTACGTATATGGCAGTTCAAGGTATATGCTACACTTAGTTAAGTTCCTACGTATTTCAATATATGATTTTCACTGTGAGCCAGCAATATGTCAATTCTGTCAAGCTACTGTTAATCTGCTTCATTATACTCTGCATCTCGGTATAATGTACACCATGTACTATAGACTCACCCACCGATTTTAGCCCAAGATAGGTGCATTGCCCGTGGGCCCTTATTGTGACATATGCATGTACATACATGTATCATATGTGACCGGATTTGGGAAAACCCTCAGTATGGGATCTGCGTGCGAGTCGTGCTATGTATACAAAGACGAAATAAGCCTTCATTTTGACCCACCTAGTCGGCATAGCCGCCGTACACGGAGCCCGTTGCTATGGGCGCTAATTAGAATTCTCTACCTAGATACAGCTAGATTCATCGAACTACTCTACGTTCGCTCACCTTTTTAGCTTCTTGGGCATCTAAGAACAATCGGCTGTCGTTGTCAACAACGAAATTCAACTCTTGCTCGATCTTTACGTTCATTTCGAACGACTCCGCCCAGGTCCATTTAATTGATTTCCGGGTCACGCGTAGTATGCGGAAACGCCATTCGTGTGCATAGCAACGCCTTTAAACCGTAATTTCTCGATTAGTGGGGGTGTGGCACGATCGCAAACAAAGCGCTGTATCTCAACAATGAAGCGCGCGATTGGCCTAAGAGGGTTAGCTCTATGCTAGAGCTTATCAACCGTGCATCGAACTCAATTTTCTGAAAAAATCCCATATGGAGGGTTTTCCCAAATCCGGTCACATATACTACATGTATGCATAAAGGAAGAGCCTAGTATAGTCTCTAATTTTTTTATTATACATGTAGGTCTACAATGTCATGCTTGTTGTTTATCAACCTTATGATATTCTTTGGATACATGCTATATGTACATGTACATATACATGTAGCTCAGCTATACAGTGGAGTTTGCAGAGTTCAGTTGTGTTTCTGTGTACAGCATGTGACAAGGAGTAGATGCCAAGTGTGCGGACGTGCTAGCAGCTGTTTCAAAAGCTGGTGGGCTCTAGTTCGTCCATGTCCCTACACACATATTGGCAGTTGATATGGAGTAGTGGTTGTAGATCCTGCAGATGTGTCTCTCACTGTGCTTGTTGCAAGTATCATACTGAGACTCTCCCTCTCCTCTGTGTATAAAGTGCAAAATTTAATGTTCTAAGTTGCACGGAGGAGGAGCCTGGCAACCCACCTGTGGTCACTAACGACCTTTACCAGTTCTCTCCTTTGTACCCACATGCAATATTATTATTATGTAACTGGTGTGGCTGTGTCAATTAATAAATGTATGCATGATGTTATGTGCTGATGTTAAGGTGATCAGTTCCTTGAATGGTATGAGTAGGAGACTCTAGTGTTGCTCTGCATTGGACTTCAATGCAACTATGAATGTGGTGCATACGTTTATGTGCCTCTGCATGTATAAGCACATAAAAGTAGGGTGAATGTTCCCTCATTGTACATTTAGCACTTACATGTGTACTAATTCACTTATCAAGCATATGCTGTGCAATAATATTATAGTCCAAACACTAAATTGATATACATGTACATGTACATGCCTTAATACATGTATGAAAGTAACTATAGAGCTCCATTTAGTGCCATTATTATGGGGTAGGAGGTGGTGAGATGAGGTTGCAGCTGATGAGTGGTGTACTAGATGGCTGGAAAGAGTGAAATGGGTAGGGATTAACGAATGAATCTCATAGGTAGGATCCACATCTCCACACCTTAAACTCAGCCAACAGCCAGGTCATACAATGTTAGACCAAGTCAAGGAATTGCTATACCTACATTAATTTTGATGCTGTAGTTAGCCTCAGTAACAGTCAATCTGACAGCTGTGCTGGGACACAGTTCATGAGTTGTGTAATCCTTTGTGAAAATATTGAAAGCATGCTGACTTCAATATCCAGCAGAAATAATACAACAAGTGTTGGGTAATTGGATCTACTACATGTACCTACATGTGTATTTCCTTGAATACTTCCTGTAATTGTTATGGGCAGTGCTGATTTCATTGTGCACATACAAGCATCGCATATATGCAAGCATCACTCATGCATACATGCTCAAGGAATAACACACACTTGCACGTGCACACTTAGTTCATTTTCAGCAAGTGAAACCGATATGTTCTTGTTTATGCTGTCATCTTGTACCCGTATCGCTGAATGGGTAGTATTCAAGAAGGTATCCGTACATAGCACTGTTGTATGTATCTTTTGCTACCAATCTCAAACCTAAGGGGCAACCATCCCATTGCCTGCTCAGGCAAACTTAATCCCAGCAAAAGGCAGAGCCACTCCTTAGGTACCTAGCCTTGAGAATTAGGCATGCTGCAGCTGCATGTACATGTATGTTACCGTAGTGTCCCAGGCAAGCACCCCCTCCCGCATGTACTCCATTTCAAGGGTCAATGTAGCAGCTTCTATACAAACATATATGGAAGTTATATCCCTGGTAAGCGCCTACATGTATGCACGCCAAAATCGCAATTTACGTGTATGTTGAAGTGCCCATGGGCGCTTACCCTGGATACTACAGTAATATTATGTTTTTTGCTGTTCCCTCTCAGGTCTGTGTGTGCTGTGTCCCAACTCTAACAACTCTCTTCTTGCCTACCCTGGGACAGAGACAGGTCACGTCAACCTGGTTGACCTGGCTGAGGTTCGTCGACCCCCAGTGGTCATCCCCGCCCACGAGGCAGCCATCAGCTGTATTGCACTCAATCTGCAGGGAACCAGACTAGCAACAGCATCAGAAAAGGTACGACTTTACAATAATTTTATAAGCATAAATCAAGAGTACCTCGCATATTGATTGGATACTTTCATGTATATATAAATACGTGTTAATTGGTGTGTGTAAATTTAGTGCACAAAATGCTAGCAAGGTATTTGGGCTGTTATTGTTGTATTGTTGATTGTGTAAGCCGAAGACAACAATGTCACTACAACCATTCTCCATTGATGCAGTTACCATTGCAACATGATTTTTCAACCCCAAATTGTGGGATAGCTAGTATGTTAATGGGTCAGTAGTGACTGCTACCAAGACAGTTAGATGTTGGCTTTGTATATTCTACGATCGTGTAGAGCATCCATAGTCAAGTCATGTTCATGAACTACAAAGAACAAAGCTACCTTAGCCCACAATAATTCAACCAGTGTACGGTGCCTGTAGATCCACAACGTACGTAGCAATGCGTATAGTTGATGTTTACGTTGGCCAGCTGCAGTAGTCATAACTAGAGTACTAGTACGTGTATGAACGTTTTGTAGTGAACAATACCATTACGTAGGTTCACATTGCTAATGCACTGTGTGATATGTATAGGTCAAAATTGCTCAGACATAATCATTACTACCTTGATCATCTTAGCTTGCAGACTGATACTATTAGGGGAAGGTTTTTTTTATTTCCGTAGTTCTGTCCCTCCTCCAGTAGTCATTATTAGTAACATTTTAGCTAATGTGTTTGCTATGACATTGTTATATTGCAGGGTACATTAATCCGTGTGTATGACACGTCGACCCAGGCCCAGCTACTGGAGCTCAGGAGAGGAGCCGCAAGTGCCAACATATTCTGGCAAGTTCACCTAAAATTGGATTATTGAGCATTCTATGTGTAATGTGGGGATTTAGTCCTAGTAACCATAGTGGACGGCTGACTCTTCTACTGTATATCCGGGTAATTTGGCAGTGAATTAGATTTGGTAATCTGCCTTTATGACCATCAAATTAAACCCTGCCAATAATTTTCAAATTCATATAACTATTATGGTGATCCCATATCAAGGTACATGTACCAAACTTTTTGTGAAGACTATTTGTACCCAACTGTCCAATTTCGATTCCCGCATATAGCATTATATCTGGCTCTATGGTATCATGCTGAGCATTCCTAGGGAGAGTATCCTGTCTCATTCCCATGCCCCATTCTCAGGTTTTAACATTGTTAAGCTCTATCTACATGTACCATAGGACATGCTTTAAATACATGTGTGATTACGTGATTGTTTTACACAAGTCGTTGTGAATTCAGTAGTCATGGTGGTCACTCGTACCGTACTGTAGAATACATGAATGCTTATGTTTGCAAATCTGCAAAGTGTGAACATAGAAAAACTCCTGTCCTTCAGTAGCTATGATTTATGTAGGGTCCTCATTTCAGGTGGCTATATATACCATATTTATGTTAATAGAATGCAAGATAAAAAAATAATTGCGATTTTAAATTTCACACGATTTTCTTGTAAAGGGCGTCACTCACTCCATCAAAATACACTATGAAAAATCCTAGAACGCGAATTTTCTTGCACTAATTAGATCATGCGTTTTATTAGCATAAACATGGTACATGATTTATGCATGCTTGCAGTAATGTTATGATAACCTTCTTCTCGTGTACACGTGCACGTTGATTCTGTTAGCATGTGGAAATTAGTCTGGTGAATAAGTCATTGTTAGTATGTGCACAATAGCATTGTTTCTGGGGGATATCCCTGGATACCGTATGGTGGGCAATTTTCGTGTGGTGTTATTTTCGTGGTTGACTTGGTAGTCATAAAAATTTCCACCCATGAAATTTAATGCCTGCGGTGATATTGTACATGGCCAAAATTGTCGTGGCAGCATAGCCAACTGTTCACAGTGTTAGCAAGCAACAGTAGCCACTGTCATCCGGCTAATGGCATCCTTAACACTAATATTCTTTTATCTCATGCTATTGTCCAAGTCTCTGCAGATGCGGTTTCGTCACAAGGACAAATTGTGAGCAAGATCGAGTGCGTTTATCGAATACATCATCGTTTGTGCAGTGCCGCGCCCGCTGTCACGAAATTTAAACCACGAAATTGATTCTGAGGGCCTTCCCTGACTTTCCACGACTATTAACACCGCCGAAAATTACCCGCCATAATCCAAATCCTATATTTGCTAATTAATTAGCCCTCTCTCCGGTAGACCTCTCAGCTCCTTTATAGCAGTGTCACAGATAATGATACTCCAAACACACACCCCCCCCCCCCCCCATCCCAACCCACCTTTGCACCCAGGACTGGACACAATGGATTATTAAACATAAAATTTAATACATGTATGGATTTTTTCTGAAATGACACCGGGGTATAGGCTATCTACACGTATAATATTATCCCAGATTGCACTTGCCATCGCTGAACTAAGGAGTTCATTGTCAATCTACATACATGGTAACTGTGCCTCAATGTGCATGCGTTTCCACATAAGCCACAGAGAGAAATAGGGTCTGGTGGACATGTCTTGTGAGCTGCTCTGTGACAGAATCTTATTGCGTCTAATCATTATCTTAATCAAGCTTTTGATTTTGGTAGTACATCATCATGGTGCATATGCAAGTGTTGTTATGTGGAGTTTATAGTTTACTGAGATGAGCTGTGTAATTATTACATTCCGTCCAAACAGCTTTATACATGTACATACAAGTTGAGGAAAGTACCTAGTAAGTTGTGACATTTGATGCTATTTTTAGTGTTACAGTAACTATTACGCATTTCTATTAACTCTGCTAGCACTAGCTGTTTGCAGGCACATGACATTGTAGTCTATTCCTCTTGTCTCTGGATGGGATTTTGGCTTGACCTCATGAATCGCTGCTCTGGCTAAATCATTTCCTCTTTGAAACACTCACTCAAGATTTCTCTGAGAAAATCCCTATTGCTGGAATCTGTTCTTGCTAGCTCTCTTTTGATTTCTTGGATGTACATGTAGCTGTAGCTTCCTACATGTGTAATCATTACGTTAACATTGTACATCAGCAGTTGATATGAATTCAATATGATGATGCAGTATTCATAGTCAAATCACCTTTTGTGGTTGAGGCTTGATGCCATATTCATCAACTACTGCACACCATTAAATTATACATAGTGGGTTCTTTTCCTTTCCTGTATAATAAACATGTATACCATTTTAGCTACAATTTAATAAAATAATGGTGGTGCCATAGTCATTGCTACATCTTGTACATAATTATGCGGACTCTTCAGCTTTCAGTGTTACCATACCTCTAGTCTATAGAGGTCACTGTGTAAGCTAAGGTAGCCAACTCCTTATCACAGCTTAGGCTCCAAGTGGCTTTATGTACCACACCTCTTTATCTCTGAGTCTCTATGACAGCCATGAAACTGTTGGCCCTTGCAGCAGTTTTTTTTTTGCCAGATCTGTAAATTAATTTTCTGTATACAACAGTGTCTTTGTGCCTAAAATTTTCATTTTCTTTGGGAGAACCCTGTGGAAGGAGGGAGAGAACCTGGGAAGACATGGACAACTAATTTCTTAATTGTACGCTATGCTTGCTGTAATAATGACAATGTGTGGCTATTGGGTATTGTGGTTTGTCGTTAGTAGTGTGTGGCTATGTTCTGATGTAACCTCACCACTCTGTACTGTTAGCCAAGGGGCAGCACAAATTACTCCCTAATTATTGATCTAGCCATTTTCTACCTCTGCAGCATCAACTTCAACCAGGACTCCTCCCTGCTCTGTGTGTCCAGTGACCATGGCACAGTGCATGTGTTTGCGAGTGAAGACCCTGCCAGGAATAAGCAGTCAAGGTGAGAGCTAGGGAAAGCATGCCTGTGTGATGACCTTTACCTGTTGAACGTATCAATCTTGTCTACCTGGCTAGTAGTACAGCACACTATAGAGGGGGAGGGGCCTTCGCAATGCTTGGAACATTATTATTTTGTTATGCATGTATGTATTTATGATGATGATGATGATCATTGGGATGTTTTATCCTATCTCTATCTCTCTCTCTCTCTCTCTCTCTCTCACACACACACACACACACACACACACACACACACACACACACACACACACACACACACATACAGCCTAGCTAAGGCTCGTGGTATTCTGCCCAAGTACTTCAGCTCACGGTGGAGTTTCACCAAGTTCACAGTGCCAGGCAATGTCTGCTGCATATGTGCATTTGGAAGTGACAAGAAGTCAGTAATTGGTAAGTGTTGGACTGTACTGAGCATGCTCAGTGTGGTAATGTTATGTCAGAAAAGAGTGATCGCAGCTTGAGGTGCTAATTCTAATCATATACACCTTGATAGATTTGATAGTGTAGTTGCAAACAGCTACTTTTGTTTAATGTAGTGGAAATGCCTCAGTAATCTGCATACCATTCCTAATTCACATGCCTGTATACTTTCTTGTGAAATGGCTTGTAATATTTGTACTGGAATGACGATCCTAATTGTGCGTGAATCTTAAGGATAGGCAGGGAGAGGGAGAGAGAGTGTGTTTATGTTCTAGTAAGTATTGACCATTCATTTTGTGTATCTGCTCTCTGTGCATAGCACTGTGTGCAGATGGGCAATACTACAAGTACAACTTCAACAGCAAAGGCGAGTCTTATCGCGAAAGCTACTGCAAGTTTCTTCAAATGACGGATGACTAGTCAAAGAATGCAGTATTTAATGATGATCGATAATAATATATTATAGCAACGTTTGCACAAGTCCAAGTCCTCATGCTCATGATTATCTTACTTACCTAGTTTACTTTCACATTGGCTCAGTATAATGATATTATTATTCGCCACAACTTTAACTTTATTTGTGTTTTTTATACCATAAGCACACGCCCCTCATGCTTGCCAATACATAGTATTCCTTGAGAGTCGCAAGTGTTGTAATATTTGGGTTATTGAATATAATAATAGTACTCAGATATCAATTTGGATATCATTCACATTAATATTATGATTTTTGTACCAGATTATGATCAATTTTGATCATTAAATTATTTTATGAAAACTGCTTGAAAGAAGATTGATAGGCCAACTGCCAACTTGGCTGCATGCATATAATGATCTCAAACTTGGATGAGTGCATGCACCCTATCTATTCCAGCTGTACCAACGTGCACCCAGCACTTAAAATCATGCATGGCAGAGTGTATTCATTATGCTGAGTGAGCGTGCAGTATTGTCATGTGACAAGCAGGATGCAACGTGATTGGTCAAATGCCTTCGCGCATGCGCCGTCTTGTCGACGTAATCAACAGGTGAACTTTTTTTTTACCTATGGAGGATTGTAACTGAGCACGCCTTTACTAAACATCTGCTTAAGAACAGCAAAATATTCTAGGATTCGTGGTCAAAATACTGTGGAGATTCAAATCTAAACGTTAAGGGCCGTTTGGCGCAAAATTTTGTGAAAAAGTGTCGCAAAAATCGGCTCCAGTTGAAGTGGCTCGATACCCCGCCTAGTAGCACGGGTGAAACAGCAATCTTCTAGTGTAAAGTGCGGTGGTGGGCTACCTATTCTACTTCACGGAGTGATAGCTTTACAGGTGAGACAAAGATGGCTTTGTGTGATATATTACTATCTTTCATTTGTATTTTTGTGCCTTTTGACTAGAAATCTTTTCATTCATTAATCATAAGTAGCTGGGCACATTGTAGGTTCTCCCAAAATGGTCACATGTTACACAATTTGAGTGGCAAAGGATTGACAGGCAGGGCCTGTGTGCTTCCTCTCTTCTGTGTCAGAATCACATTTCTGTATTTATGTTAAACAGTTCTGGTTGCAGAGAGCAGAGGTGTGTGTAAATTGTAATCATTAGTTAAGGTTGTGAGAGAGAGGGCGGGACTATTATTTATTACATTGTACTTTAACCCAAACAGTGTGCTCTAGCAGTGTACATGTGTAGTCTGTGTATTGGGTAGGGTAAGGGAAGTTGATATTACTTGAAGGGGGATTAATATTGGTGAAAGGTGCCATATTGTGGATGTGAGATGCAGGATACGTCTATGTGCAGTAAGTAAAGCCTATCTATATATAGTGGGCATCCTTTAATGTAGTGATCAAATACCTTGTTGGCATTTCTGGTTTGTGTATATAGCCTGAACAATGTGTAATGCTAGTGTCTATGTCTTTGATTGGTGTCCTATTTAAAGGAGCTCTACTGTAATATTGAAAACTTCATGTATTGCATTAGGGGATAAACTTAGGAGGCCCCTATAAGTTGCAGTTTAATTGCTCATTTACACGATTTACTTAGAGCAGTCAAAATATCTATATGTGGAGAAAAGCACGAAGGGAGGCTTACACTGGTAGCCCTTTAATAGGGTGACTGATTTTAGAGCACAAGAAACATCTACATGTAGGACACCTTAATCACTATATAGTATCCCACCTACGTGTATGTACATGTTGTAGCCTCTGAAATAGGAACACTTCACTGTAATCTGGACATTTTCAACTGGCAAAGAAGCTCCACTGTGCATGTGTTGCTACATAGCTAGCTTAGCTCTATAAGCTCCAATGATGATGTGTAGCACTGTGGGTTAATTAGAAGACAGAGACATAGCATTATCTGCTGATGCAAGTCAAGTGAGTGTACTGATAAGGCCCAGTAGTGTACTCAGTGTGTTAAGTCATGTGTGGAATGGACATTGTACAAAGGCCCAAACCATAGTTGATGTTGCGTAATAATAATTTGGAAATTCTTATACTGTATGTACGTACACATGTACCTATAATATTATTATGCCTGATATTAAAAATACTCCTGCTGATATTATAGGTGTATTTGATTCATAGCTGAAATTGATTAGGAACGAATTCTGATCTCTGGGTGTCGCATTACTTTCAATGAAAATGCTATACTTGAAAGTGATTCATTGTGGCTTATTAGCGTGTGTATGTGTGTTGCAATGGGATAAGCCCCGGCCATGGTAACTATATTTCACTGGGCACACTCCCCATTTCATTAACTATAATTGATCGACTAATACAGCTTAATAATTCGTGTGATATTTAATAAGGGGAAGAATCTTTAAGGATACTGTATTATACTGTTTTTTATGGTACTACACAAATCTTTGTATATTATTATGGAGATGTAGTATACGTGTATGTTATTAGAGGGAGGATACCAAAGTAAACTACCGAACATTCATACTACTGTGGCTATGTCAATACTGAATGTACATAATTTACAAAATTTAATACTTACGATTGTTGCGGATGTCATTATAATGACATCATACATAATAATATGGTTAATTAACCAGAAACAAGCCGGGTCAGAGCCTCGTAAATTAGTGGTAATTAATTTGGAAGGGTTCTCCTATTTCCTTTTGTGGTAGTGGACTGCAACTCTACTCCACTATCCATACCAGTGTGGTTTGGAGTCGGTGTGGTTGAAGGGGGTTTGTTTAGCAGCCAGCTGGAGCAGACTCCTATGCCCTCTCTTGTATGTTGAATGTAAATAAGCTGAGGAACTGTTGTCTGATTACTGTAATTAGCAATACAGGATCGACATTGCTACTAGTAATGCATTATTTCATTGTGTATAACTGAACAATGCTTTTATGCTTCACGACTGTAATTGTAATTACACCATGTGCATGCGTAAGAAGTAAAGTGATTGATCTACACCACTGTACATATATTTATCATTATGTTATCATCGTCATTGTGTATAAAAGATCTTGATGTATTATAGGAGTCTAAGCGAGTGGTCACTGCTGTTGAGATGGTAAAAAGTGACTTATCCTTTTGAAGTGCCTTTATAAAGATTATAGGAGTGATGTAGTGTCTATCAATCACACCCACTCCAGCTTGACTGAGTGTGCTGTTTGAAGTAGCCTGGTAAAGGTTGTCAGGTCATAGCCACAACTGCTACTGTGCTGGTATCAAATTCATGCACAGTGCATATTAATTTTTGGGTTATTTCCGTTCAAAAATTATTCAAATTTTAAATTTTCATGTAAAGTAATTTTCGTACGCAGCGACCCCTTACCGTATACATTAACGTTATGAATACGCATGCGTTTACATTTCATATTTCAAATTTTCGTTTGTGTTACGACATACGAAAATAAAACGATGATGGAAATAACCGAAAATACGGTATGGAGTATGTGCACTAGAGAGCTCGAGCTCTAGTTGAATATTCATTAACCCTACTCTCTCAAGAAATGTACAGTGTACCGTAGTTAATCGAATACAACGCATGATCCAATTTAACGCAATAAACTAGCATTTTACGAATTCTCATAACATTTATATATGGAGCAATTGACGACCTTTACCAGAAAAACGCTTGTTTTTCAAAATTGAAATTATCTTTTTTTCCATGCGTAGTATTAGATAAGTATGGTACTTGTATTTATCTGGCAATATTGCAGTTAGTGTACTTACACGTAGTCTACCATATCATGTATAATTACGAAAAATGTTGATGATGCTTAATAAGCTGGGCTAGGCATCTACCAGATAGAGCTAAAAGTCTTCCCTAGGAGAAACATTTTTCCTTGATAAAGTATGTAGTTTTTTATTAGCAATTTTTTTGTTTCTCCTGTGTTAATTAATGACTGCATTATGTGTGTAATAGTTATTGACCAACTCAGCTCCCGAGGGATTGGTTGATAACTATTTTTAGCCCATTGGATACAATAAACATGTATTTAGCCCTCAAGAACTGTATGAATGTTGGCCCTGGTCCTCATATATAGTAAACATATAGACATGAACCCTACAAGGAAGGTACTGCATCGCATAACACATAGCAATGGGCTAGAAATACACATACTGTACGTAGTGTCCCAGGTAAATGGCCGTGGGCGCTTAAACATAACTTGTGATTTTGGCCCGCATGGGCACTTACCGAGTCAGAATTCCATACATTTGTATAGAAGCTGCTATAGTGGCCCCTTGAAATGTGGTATGTGGGCACTTAATTACCTGCTCTGCCAGCCTGGGATACTACGGTACATGTACATAATATGTGTACTAGCCTCGTCCCCAGGTCCTGGAAGAAGGGCCTGGTACACACTGACTGCATATGAAAATATAATCTGTATAATTTTATTTTCCATAAACTGTCTTCATACTATAGCTTACTGCTGGAAATCTCTGACCTCTTGTTCAAATAGACTCTAGCATCTTTTTTTTGCTGGCCTACCAATCACTTGAACATACTCTTTGTTTCCATGGCCATACGTACGCAACCATGCAGGC
This sequence comes from Cliona cf. orientalis, assembly GCA_963930775.1. Taxonomy (NCBI): domain Eukaryota; kingdom Metazoa; phylum Porifera; class Demospongiae; order Clionaida; family Clionaidae; genus Cliona; species Cliona cf. orientalis. Next base: position 4,723,672 of record OZ005695.1, read on the forward strand.
AAGACAAGATGATGTATAATCTTAAATACATGTAGGTAGCTTACTGCATATTTTATTTTCATGGCAATATACGATGTATCCAGACTCTGAATACGAATGGGTGCATGTGCAGTCAGTGTACACCAGGTTCTTCTCTCCCTCGTTGGGAGGGGCCTGGGAGTGAGACTAATAGGTATACATGTACATACATGTACATACATGTAGAGATCGAAATAAATTCTACATGTATGACATGTTTCTGCAATACAAAGGTACCTGTAGATGGGCTTGGCCAAAAAAATTTCCCCCAACAGCTATAATGTGTGATGCATAACTCTCTCCCCCAGCCTTAGCACCTGCATGGGCATTAATTAAGGCACTTGGCTCCAAATATCCTAGACCAAGATTAGGTGTTAAGTAGCTAGGTTTAAAGTGGATAGCAAATGTACCCCTTACCACATGTCTCCAATTAACCACCCACCCCTTGTCTAAGCCCCACCTACTTCACCATTGTGGATTACATCATTGGGGTAGTGTTCTGATGAAACTAAAGGAGGTTTATGGACGTCTATGACAGTTGTCCATGGTGTTAATCACTCTGCGCGCATGTGCAAGGGGTAAAGCAATCGGTTTGTCTGTCTGTCGTTGTTGCCGTCGTTGTTGGCACGAAAATCGCCAGATCTCGCGTTCTAGGCATCTGTGCGTGCTGTAAGCACAACCAATCAGTAGATGTCGGTGAAAAACTGGTCTGTACGTGTTTCGAAGTGCTCAAAAAGGCTTACTAGTGCTATAAATCGTGCATTTTCTGTTCAGCATGCCTGTGGTTTATCGACCACACCCACTCTTTTAGCATAATAGTATGGTGATGTGACTGTGCATGCTCAAGTTCAGTGTTGGAAAGGGTCGTCAAGTCATAAAGCAGCTATAATATGCTGCAGAGTGTTGTAATACTATGCTAGGCACTACAGTGACTATAGAGCGCGCGGGGTATGTGCTCTACAGAGCTCTAGTTCAGAGCTGTCGTATGTGTTGGCATAGGATAGGTTGGTGGGGCATTAGAAGTAGTTACTAAAATATTTGAACCATACGTACTGTTCATTGTTCATGCTCGCCTTTGTACTGTCTTTGTATTTGATAAATGGTTTCCTTGTTATAGCGATAATGAACAGCAAATAAATCACAGTATGCTTAAATTATGATAACATGAACTCTTGACCAGATGCCCGGTAGCTAAACAGTAAATGACGAAGGAACCAAGCACATGTAGCTATGCTATACACGTAAATGTCAGACTATTTCATCCTTAATTAACTCTTATGGCCATAATATAAAACACACTTTCTATCCATCAAACCCCACAGTGTTAATTGTTAGGACTGTACCATTCATGTTCTGGTGAACATGCAATACCGTGCACGTTACATGTACATGTACTTGCACAGATGTTGAGTCCTTAATCCCACCCCTACCCCTACCCCTAACCTTACCTGGTATATAATATGCTAAGCATTCCTGGACACTTGAGCAGGCTGTATAGGGGGGTATCACAAACAATGACAGCCAATGATTCTGGAATAGTTTTTTCCAACCATAATAATAGTAATATTATCATCCATGGATTATCCATTATGAAAATTGAGGCCTGTGTTTAGATTAATGACATGTCTTTTGGTTTGGGACTGAGGATGTGTTTAGCTGTGATTACCTATGGAGACAGCACCACTGCCCACCAGTTGTGATGGTGGTAGATAGATAGATATGCAATTTGGACGCTATGGTATTGGGTCATACTAAACTCAGCCGTATGTCTTACATACCTGTGGTCACTCTACTACTGTTATGCTATTCCTCTCTCTCTCTCACACACATGCGCACACACACTACTTTTGACAGGAGGACAGTGAGCATTTGCAGAATGGGCATCTGGTTCAGTGTGGTCAGTTGCATTGACTTAGTGTAAAGTAGTGGGCCTTTGCCGTGCAATGGCCAATATCTATGTCCCTTACATATATCCCCTTATTATCTATAATATCAATGCTAACAATAATGACCAACCCAGTGCACCGTATCCTCTAACCCTAAGAAATCAGCCAGCTACGTCAGCATTTATCGTCCCCAATACCATAACTACAGTTATTGAAGAGAGTAGAAGTCAACCAAGTGGTCCACAAGTACCAATAGATAATTCTCTAATAGGTGATAATTCCCATATCAAAGTTGAAGTGCGTAGAGACACCAAAGAAACAGAAGCAGTCATGAGTGAGCCTGACAAACCTATCACTAGAACTCAACGAAGGAAGAGAGGTCTAGACACTGATGTTACCTCTCCCACAGTGGACGAGGCAGAGCCTTCTGCCAAGCGAAAGCCAAAGGGCAGGGGAGGCAAGAGGAGGAGGGGTCGCAGAGAGGCACCGAAAAAACTCCCAGGTACAAGCTTGAATATTTGTTCCAACTGTGGCACAGTGGCTGACAAAATCAAAGCTAAAAAGTGCAAAAACTGCCAGAAGTTCTTTTTTGAACACTGGGCCAAGCGTTGCAGGATCCCTCCCTGTCCAAACTGTCATTTCAGCCGGAAATCTCGCGGCTGTGAGGTTGTGCCCCAGTTCTGTGAGCGGTGCGGCCACCCTCTGAAGAGTGATGCCAAGATGGATGGGGAACAGGGAGGTTCTGTTGGAGAAGCAAGTAGTGTCATCACTGAGGGAGAAAGTACCTCAGATACATCCTCGTTTCAACTCTCGGAAGACTTCCACGACATTGACAATCTGTCGCAGTCTGAAGATGACGATGACGAAAGTGTGCTGGAGGATGATATTGAGAAGGATTCATCTCTCACCATTGCTGACATCAGGAAGGCAGAACAGAGTGGTCTTAGTGAATCATGTGACCGGACTGATGAACCATGTGACATAAGCGACAAGTCACATGATATTAGTGATGAAGCAATCGATGCTCACGACAAGTCACGTGACAGCAGTGTTGAAACCAGCGATAAGTCACAGAATATTGTGGGTGAGGAGGACACTGACAATAAAGCAGCGCAAGAATGTACTGAGAGTGACTCGAGAGAAAAATCACATGATGATGCTGACGATATGCATGAAACTAGTGAAAAGTCATGTGATGATACTCGACCTCAGGCCGATAAAGAAACAATATTGACCACGACTGAGGCAGTTGAGAAACAGAGCTCCCTTGGAGTAGATAAGGAACCAGAGGACAACAACAATGATAATTCTGATGATCAGGCTGAAGTAGTTCCATCAGCTCAAACACCAGATGAATATGATGAAACCACTAGTACGGAAACCAGTGTAGTTAAGGTTGAGGTACATGAAAGTGCTTCCTGTTCAGCTGCAGTTGATTCGTCTCCCTGCAGCCCGCTGGAAGCAACATCCAAGGCAGACGCAGACCTACAGCAATCAAAGGATTCAGTTGATACAACTGACACAGGAAAGATCATCAGTTTATCAGACACCAGTCTTCCAGTGGAATCTGATTCCCAGTCAGAGGCTGCCTGTGATTCCAGAACAGAATCCAGTGTTGATGCAAGCTCAGCCCCACTGCAAGAGGACCCCTCTGAAGAACAACCTCCAGCTGCAACCAGTGAGACACAGTCTGACAAATCAACTGAAGTACGTGTAGAGCCACCTACAGACACTACTGATGGTGAAAAGGAACAGCCACATCAAGATGCTCTGGAAGAGCAGTCTCAAGACTCCTTGACACTTGATGCTGGCAAAATGGAAGTAGAGCCCTCTGGAGTGGAACGTCAAGCACCCAGAGAAGAGGAAACTCCCAGCAAAGAAGAGGATGATGATGGTGGGACCAAGCAGGAAGTCACTTCCATCAGGTGCTCATCACCTACTAGATTTGATGAACATGTGGGAGCTAATATGGCAGAAGCAGGGTCATCTTTGTCAGTTGTTCCAATCTCTATGCAAGAAAATCCTGCCTACTTTGAAGGCCAAGAGACACTGCCTCCTTCAAGTGCAGCTGCCCTTTCCACTCCTACTAACACGCCTGGAAAGAAATCCAAGCGAGTAGACTCTCCAAGTCTGACAAAGTCAAAGGGAAAATCATTGAAGAAGTCATCTACTAAACCTACAGAGAAGAAATCACCAAAGAAGAGAAGCAAGAAGAAGGCATCCATTGAAACCACGCCAGACACTGCTACCACTACAGCGAGTGGGGGTGGCCCTCTACTGGTTGCTCGTCCTCCCCAGCATGAGGACACTAATGGGGCACCACAAAAGAAGATAAAAATGGAAGAGCCTGCCAGCTCACCACCTACTATACCATCTGTTTCACTAATCTCCTCATCTGAGGTGGGCCCCCTACAATCAACTTCTATGGTGATGCGGAGTGAATCAAATGTTGCACAGTTGCTGAAGCCATTGGCAACACTGACTACTGATAGTATGGTTGCTGGGCTATTGAACAACTTGGTGGAGAGACTGAACCAGAAGCAGCTTGAAGAGAATCCATCCAGCCCTCTAGGACAGGGACTGCAGCCTCCTCCTCCTCCTCCTCCTCCTCCTGCTCCTCAACCAGAAACCAATGGCAAACAACTTAACCAGCAGATTAAACAGACACAGGAGCATTGCCAGGAGTTGATCAACCAGGCAGCTATGCAGCTACTGAATCCCAACGGTGGTGCAACGGGAAATGGCCCTCACCTACTGCCCTCTACCATCCAACTGCCACAGAAGAGAGCTGTATCCGAGATAGCTGAACCTGCCGCAGATGGAGCTGACCTCTTGCCCACATTGAGCAAGAGGTTCAAGACCTCTACTCAAGACCATCCCACAGAAGAAAAGATATCTTCAGCTGGCACACCATCCCCATCTGCTGTGGACAATAGGTCTATTGCAGAAATGGAGCAGTCGGTGAATAATGATAGCCATCGTGCATCTCAGGAGCAGACCACTGCAGCTACTAGATCAAGTGTGATTCAGTCCTCATCAAAGCTTTTCCCTCGCTCAGCCTCCCTGCCCCCTCAGCTTGTCCCCTCATCAAGCTTAGTCCGGCGGGAGAGTGACGATGATGGTTTCCCTCTCTCATCCACACCTTGCCTCCCTCACGCACTACTTCCACCTCCTCTCAAGCCAAGCTCTCCCAGTGTGGGTGCTGGTCCCACTGCAGCAGCCATCCCCCTGCCACCTCCAGTCCTTAGTAGCTCAGAACCCATACCGATGGTGTCTCTTCCATCACTGGTCTCTGGACCTGCCCCTCCTCAACTAAAACCAGTCTCTGATACTCTTACTACTTCCACTGTCATGGAAGACAGGCCACCTAGTTCCCAGTCTTCAGTCATTATGAGAGTGGGGCCTTCTGGTAGTATAAGTATGTCTGAAGAGCCTGCTAGTTCTGGTAGTAGTCAAATCACAGGTTCCGATCCACTCCAATCTTCTAAGGCTAGTGGTTCTCATTCCCTCTCTCTGTCCACCAGTCCTGCTCCTGGTAGCTTTCATAGGTTGGAGATTGGCTCACCTCCTCCTGTTTCGGGCCAGCCGAACAAAATTAGAGTTTCTCTTTTGAAGCCAGAGCCAAGCAGCGAAGTAGCAGCGGTGATATCAACTGCTGGTTCAAGTAATGGCAGTGGAGTGCCGTCTCCCTCAGATGGTGCCCCTTCTCCAGTCACTGCTGGTGGCTCTATGGCAATTGGAGGCAAGTTTCAGAATTTTGCCCTTGCTCCAAATCTCTCAGTTATTGCTACAGTTGAAACTCAATCCAAGACACAAGTGTCCTCCTCTCCCCAGCCACAACAGGTATCCACGCTCTCTCCTGCAAATAGTGATAGTAGTTCAGATTCTAAACCAAAGTCAGACACTCAAGAGCTTCAAAAAACCACTGAAGACAAGTACCAGACTGGTAGTCAAGACTCGAGCCGACAGTGCACCCCTGAAGACATAGAAGAACTGAGCTGCCTTCAGAAGAGAATCTCCACCGCTCTCGCTAGCAGCTCCACTTCAGCTGGATCCCCAAGCCCCACCCCTATGAGTCAAGCACAGCTCCTGCAGCCACAGGTCCCATCACTAGTCGGTCCCATTCCAACAACATCCTTGCAAGGTCCCATTCCCAATCTGCCTATCCAAGGTAGACCTGGTGCTGTCAGCGTTACCGTTATCAAGAGCTCGTCTCAGATTGAATCAGACTCTCTGTTTTCCAATGCTGGTGTTCAAGCCACCGATGACAGAAGTCCTGGTCCGCTGGGCACTGGAGCCAGCTTTGGTGCAAAATTACCCGGCTTATCTGCAATAGCATCTCTTCCTTCCCCATTGACTGCTCAGGGTCTCCTTCAGCCACCATTGAGTGGTAAAGACCCTACTACTGGTGGTCTGCCTTCTGTTGGTGTTCAGGCAGCAGCGCCTACTTCAAATTATAGAAAAATAGCACCAAGAAAGCCAGGACAATCAGGCCTAGTGACAATACAGGTGTGTAACACCATACCTAACAGCAACTCTGTAACTGCAGCAAAGATGAGTTCTCAATCCGTTGGAGTTGGTACAGAACCATCAGCCTCCCAGGCCAGCAATGTCCGGATGAGTCCAGGTATTCTTCGGCCCAGGCCCAGTGCTCAGATTGGAGGAGTGCTTGTGACCCCACAGCCTCCAGCTGGAGTGGCGAGTCCCCACCTACAGCCCAACGGCCAGGGGGTTCTCAGGAAGCCTACCTCCCTGAGTGGAGGGAATGGTGCAGACGCTAGCCTGTTTCCCAGCTCTCCTTCTAGTAGGTCTGTCTATGTCACTAAGCTCTACTCTAATGTGCCAGCAACTGCTACCACTCAGGCTGGACCACAGGGCTACAATCCACCTCGTATCCGGCCTAGTTTGAAAGAGTTGTCATCACCTGCTTTTGAGGAAGCTCTGCTATCAGCTTCGAAGCAGAGCACTAAACAGACCCCTCAGCAGGAGGAAGAGGAGGAGGAGGTGGAGAGGGAGAAAGAGAAACCATTGAAAAAAAAGAGAGGTGGTAGGGGGAAGGCAAAGGAGGGGGGAGGAGGGGGCAAGTCGCCAGGAAAGAGCAAGAAGAACAAGGGCAAAACTCAAGCAGATAAGGGAGAGAAGTTTGCAACAGATGAAGGTAAATGGATGTATAATGTATATTTTTGTAATAATGACCATGAGGTATGGTATACATGTACATGTATGCATATACAAAATGTACATGTATGGGCAATCAGTGTCTTTATAATGGCTCGCTCTCTCTCTCCCCATCCCTCCCTTCCTCTTTCTTTGCAGCAGTAGCCCGGCTTATGAGTGAGGAAATTTTGGACAGTGAGTCTGATCAGATCAGTGAGACTGGAAGCCACAGTGGCAACAAGAAGAAACCCAGCACACCAGGTTAGTTATGATCAAGCTCTTGTGCTGTTAAAACGTATTCCTTATGTATGTACATATGCATGTCACTGCAGTGGAACCTCTATCCCTTTACATATGAAGCCCACTATGCATGCACTATCCCAACTACGTAAAGAAGTGTACTCAACTACCCATGAAATGAGGCCCCTTCCTTTATGGTTACGGGTGATAGTTTGCATCTAGAAATTTTCGCGAGTAACAAGCTACCTTAGTGTCACTAAAGTTAATTACACCTTAATTTAGCGAATTTGGCGACCTTTACCCAATTCGCTAAATTAAGATGAGGCCAAATATTTTTCAAGATGTATTATTCATGACATTGTATTGTGGTACATCCAAAATCGCTAAATTAAAGTGTAGCTAAATCCTCTCTCCTGAAAATCGCTAAATTAAAGTGCAGTTAACTTTAGTGACACTAAGGTATTTGTATCTCCACAAGGGAAGTAGCTATGAAGCCGAAAAAAAAACAAAAAAAACAAAATTATAGCTAACATGATGATGGAGACAGCTGTCACAACATTGAAGTGACCTTGCTGTCGCAAAAATCAGGCACGAACTCTTTCGTCAAGTTTTACCTAGACAAAGGGATCTAGTCTACTATCTACAGCTTATTTATGAAGTACTTCACTTACTCCAGTGCTGAAGCCGGTTCCCAAGTTCATAGAGCCTCCACAGAGGGAAAGCTACACAAAAGAAGGTAATTTACACCAAGCATAATTGCGGACCAGGTCGTTACACGGCTGTCTAGCTGCTTTCTGACAGGTGGCCTTCAAATTTACACCAACTCCAGCCCTGCCCAGATATCTGAATAATAAGATAAACATTTCCTTACGGTCAAAAGAGAAGCCATCTACGCGAAACTTGACGCAGAGTTTTCATTTGCAGTTCGCTTTGGTATACTCCATTATTCACTATGGGAAATGCCCGTGCATGGGCGAACTGTCACCCGTAACCTTAATCGGAATGCTTTTCCCAGATTATCTGGAATACAGGGGTTCCACTATACTCTCTTGGCACTATGACTGTGTATGCCTGCATACTGTATGTTATTATAGTTACCAGTGAATATATGAGTGCATTTCCATACAAATGTCATTGGGATATTTTTGTGGCTTTCATTTGAATGTTGCATTGTAGTGCTTCCACCAGGGACTTGTAAACAATGACAATAGTGATAGGCCGTTCTTGGCCAATCCTGTCATGGCTATGTATTATGTTGTGTGAGTAGTTATCATATCAGGCTTCCCATTATCCATTGCTCTGGTGCTTGCAAAGATTTTGCTGTTGCATGTTACAGTAATATATTGCAGTGGTTAACAAGGTTACAGTTAGGTTGGGGGTTAATTAATTTGCCAATTATTTGTACCAATAATTATTTATTTTTGAGCATCCTGAAATCACATGCTAGTTACATGTACAAACAAAAAGTACAAATAAAGAGTTAGAGAGAGTAACTTTCTGGAGATCTTGTAGAATCTGACTTGTAGAGCCAAACCTGGTTTCCGTAGAGAATGAATGCTCGGTAGTTGCATGATTTACACCATTGCGCTCTCCCTTCCTCCCTCCCTCTCCCTCTCCCTCTCCCCCTCCCCCTCCCCTCTCCCTCCCTCCTTCCTCCCTCCCTCCCTCTCCCTCTCCCTTCCTCCCCCTCCCCCTCCCCCTCCCCTCTCCCCCCTCCTTCCTCCCTCCCTCTCTCTCTCCCCCCTCCCCTCTCTCTCAGGTCATGGTGATAAGGGTGAGGCTGGTGAGTCTGTGGATGAAGTTGGTGAGAGGAATGACAATGAAGAGGATCAGGGTGAGAGAGGAGGCGATGGAGACAAACCAACCAAGAAGAATAAAAATGGCAAGACAGGTACTGTATCAATGTACTGTAGCTAATATTCAATTACATTTGCGTATGTTCATACTGTAAACATTTGTGAGTAATAGGTTTTGGCCAGAGTATCACACAGTACCTCTATTTGCATGTACTGGATAATAGCAGTACTGTTACCTTGCTGTACATGTACATGTAGTAAGCATGTGACAAATCCTCTTCATTGAACTTTTCTCTTCATCTACATGTACATGTACATCAATTCTTTTCTGGTTTTGTGCGTGGGTTTGCTTAGTTTCCTGTTGAAGTTCCCTTCCAGTACACAGTGCAAGGAAAGCAGTGTACTCAATGACAGTATGTCATGTCATGTAGAGAGTAGATAGTGCATTATGAGTGTTATTGTGAACCTGTTTGTGGTTGTATTGTATAAACAAATACAGTCAAATCTAAGTTAAGTTAACCCTTATCCCACCAAATTACTTGAATGACTTCCCAGTTGACATTAGTTAAGCACTTGACAATGAGTTGCAGGTAGTGTTGTATGTGTTCTGTAGGTGGTAAGAAGGACTCCATGAAGCTGGTCCTCTACTCCGTCAAGCTCAAAGGTATCACTGGACTCAGAATACTAAGACACAATAGTGACTGTGTGTATGCATACAATGTACATACTATCTAATGCTTGTACACTATTATAGCTGTATAATTATTGCCAGTGGTTCAATCGTGTCTAGCTACCTTCTCTATCATAGCATCTACACAAGGAAATGTTTTAATTCACCAAGATAGGATACTAAGCACGTTACGCACACATACACTATACATAATACATACGAGCACTGGTATATTGACATAATTTATGTGTACATTGCTGTATTCCTAGATATTAAATTTTAGGTGTTTGGTCTAGTTTGGTCCAGGATGGAATGGCAGAATTATTGTGTATACATATACCATTATGTTGCTGCTCTACATGGGAAGATTTTGATATACAGATGATGATATGAATTTCTACATGTGTACAGATTGCTTCTTGCATCACATGCTGTGGCAGGACTATCGTGTGGTGCTGCTGGTCCCACTCACTGCTTCAGGAGGACTCAAGGTACTCCAATTATTGACATGTACATACCATAGAACCTGCATGCTTAATACCATAGTGTCCCGAGTAAGCACTCATGGGTGCTTAAACGTTACTGGCCAGTGGTGTGTCCAGGATTTATTGTGGGGGGTGCTAAGCCAATCGCGAGCGAATCGCGTGCGCAAAATTTTAAGCCACGCCCCTCGCTAACGCGTTCTTGAAGATAGCTGGCTGACAAAGAAGGCTGTTTTGGCCAAGTAGCGACGAGAAAGAGTTGTTTAGAGAGCGTATTTTAGAGGCCAGTAAGTTTATTATTGGTTTTGGCTACCAATTGTTGATTATCAGCATAAACAGTTGGGCCACTGAGCTACTGATCTGGCTGTTCTGCTAGAGCTGAGGGGGGTGCTCGAGCACCCGGAGCCCCCCTTGGACACGCCACTGCTGGCCCACGTGGGCACTTGTCCAGGATATGTAAATATCATAAATTTGTATGGAGGCTGCTACATTGACCGCATGAAACGCAGTGCATAGGTGCTTACCCAGGAGTGGGTGCTTGCCCAGGACACTACCGTAATCCCACGGGCTTGTAACAGTAAATGGAAAGGTAGTATGCACCTATCAAATTAGTGTTGTGCACCTGTGTACAGAATGTGGGTGTGGCTGCTAATGATTGCAATCATGCTTGAACTATAGTACCATAAGTACAGCGTAGGAATACAGAATGTACATGTAGCATGTCATGTGATTGGTGTACAAGATAGCATGTTTTCGAATGGCAATGCATTATCTGCTCTTTAAACTGGTGTGCACATCTCCCCTTGCACATGTGTGTGAGGTAATAAAGCTGGCCTGCGCTATTTTATCTGAGCTAAGCATGTGCGTATTTATGCATGCGTACGCAGCATGCCATGACTGATCTGAAGTTTGGAAGCTATACTATGCTGTCATATTTGTCTCTGTGATTGAAGATTTGTCGAGAGTCGGTCTTAGACATCTCTGTGATCGGGGCAACATAGAGTGTGTATGCACTACATTGATGATCCTTTACCCTATGCCAGACATCTGTGATTGGGGCAACAAACTGTGTACGCACTGTATTGATGACCCTTTACCCTATGCACCATTACTAATATGCAGCTACTTTTCATAATACTTGCCAATCATAATACTAATATTTAAATTTTCAAGTATGGAATTACTATTGGCAAAATTTTATTTTTATTATGCATGATTAACCCTCGGCGCATGCGCGAGGGTTACGGTAGTTGGTCTGTGTGTCTGTCTGTCTGTCTGTTATCACGCTAGCTGCTACATACCTCGTTTGCGAGTCCAATTTGCGGTGATGTAAGGTTCCTTATGGCGTTCCAAATCCATGATTTGTGTGGATTTCTCCGAAAACGCTTTGTTCGCCAGTTTTGGCGTCATTTGCCAATTCTAAGCTTCTTGACTTTGCCCGAGCTAGCGATAGCATGACTTAACGTATAAATAGGTTGTGCGCTATATACGGTATGTATGTCTATTAATCCTCAGCGCATGCGTGGTTGCATCAATCCTGTTGCTCAGTCCACTGGAGAGCTTTTGACGATCGTTGGGATGACAGTGGCTTCTTTTCAACTCTAACTTTAAGGCTTAGCTGCCAATTGCCATGTGTATTCTTGTGGTACTTTTTGACTCTCTGGCTTGTATGCATGCATGGCATTACAGTGCTTGAACCCAAGTGAGTTGCGATAGCTACTGTTTGGACATGCAATGTTGCGCAGTGTGCTTCAGTCTTGTGCCAAGTGTCAGTGTGGAGTTCGATACAATATACCAGGGTTGTTACTGCTGTGAGCCGTTGAACCTTGAATAACACTGCTGTGCATTAGCCTCGTCCCCAATCCTAGTAGTCTCACCCCGGCGGCCCACAGCCCTTTAGCTATCCCCTTGTCTGCATGCAATTGTTAAATCATGTAGCTAATGTCATGCAACGCGCCGAGGGTTTTGTGCTCGAGAGAGCTCTAGTTAATGTAAGTTGTTCATGTATGCTAGTTCCCTATATACACTCCTGGTATGACTAAACCAGTTTCATTATTAAATTTTCATCTTGTGTTGATTGAACACCAGTTCATGCTTCACTGACGTCACGTTGGTAGTCAACCGAGTCAAATGATTGCAATTTGTGATAGCGAAAAGAGTCATTCTCATCATCCTCCTCGGGAGACTGTATAGTCTGGCGATCTACACTCTGTTGCCATGACAATGGAGTGACTCCACCCCTTGCTTGATCCTGAGCTAGACTGTATTCCTCCAGTGGCAGTAAGAGGCTTGATGTGAGTAAACCTATCACTAGGACAACTTCAAAACCAACCTGAAAGTTGGGAGAGGAGATGAGGCGCCTCTGTATTATGCTTATGGCGAGGAGTTCAATGGAATAAGCAATAAATGCAAGAAAAATACGTCCAGTTTTAACAATTGCTACGAGAGAATTCAGTTTTGTTTTGTACCAGCATTTCTTGTCATCCGATGATTGAAGGAAATTTTCAAAGGTGGAATCGATGGTGGCAAGAGCCAGCGAAAAGGTTGTTCTTAATACCAGCAGCATAAGTGAGAGCAGCCCTCCAAACCTACTGAGAATCGCTAGGAGGTCAAACCTCAGCTGAAAACATTGAAATCCCTCCACATAGTTGGATACGCTCTCACTGTTCCAGTAGGAGCAGTCATCAATGGGCTGATCAGTTGGCATGGCAAAGTCAACTGCAGAGGAGTTATCACTCAGCTGTGGATAGCAACTAGTACCAACTTCAACGCTACAAGTGCCCATAATCCTCTCCTGTAGAACTTGATTCCAGACTGCTACGAGTACAATCAATCCAAAAGTGAATGTTATCACTGCAAATGCTGACACTTCTCGATGGCTCAGCTCCTTATTGCGCAAGTAGATCTTGGATACACCGTATTTATCCACATCTTTCTTAGGCTTATACATGGCAGACTTCCTTGACACGATCGCACCGGGTCCCAGCAGAAGCTTGACGAAATAGCAATTGATCCTTGTAATGAGGTTGATGTAGTAGGTGAGTGCAGTAGACCAGGTCCCGGGCTTTCTCCTGCAGCAATTACAACAGCAGAGGCAACAGCAGCCACACCCACACACCATGCCACTGCAGTAAGCCACCAGGCAGCAGACACTGTAGTTGGGGTGGGCACGAGCTACTTTTTGGCGCCAAAATGTAGTGAGTATCTCAAAGAGCACAAAAAAAACTTTAGTAAGAATGTAAGCCTCAATCAGTATAACCTGTGGTATGATTCTAAGTCTAGTGAAGACTAGTAGAGGTAGTTTGGCCATCTTCTACTAGCTAAAACTATACTGCTTAGTGCTGTTACTGGATACTTGTAACTACTGACTGGTGATATACCACTTCAGCTTAGCTTGGGGGTGGGACCTCTATCAGCAAATTGCAACTATTAAATCATATTCATGACTAAGTGATCTCTGTCCATTGTTAGCTTTGTTTGGTATAACCATTTATGTACTTGGGTTTGCCCTGCACTACCTTAGTATATTGTATACTTGTGATTATGAATTTACATTCCGCTGTTCCATCCACCTTTCCAGTTTACTATTCTATAATGTGTAACCCCCTCTCATCATTGGCCTACCCTACATGTATGATCACCCACACCCAATTTTGTTGGCCATCGCCTAGCAACTGAAGTCAGTTATGAGAGGGTGTGGGTGATCATGTACATGTACATGCATGAACGTGCCTACATGTACTTCACTTCCATGGCTATTTGATCAACTATGAAACACTGTAAAAATAGGACCTCAAAATTGGATGTACCCCTCTAAAATGTCCCCACTATATATATAGCAGCAATAATGTAATAGTATTTTCTCAATAAGTACGGTGTCCCCTCTTGGCTGTCCTTATTCACAATCCACTCCCCTTCCAGAGTGAGAGTCCTGGAGGCAAGGTGAAGCCTGGGGGACTGGAAACCACACCCACTCCTGAGAGGAAGAGAAGAAGGAAGTCAAAGATTGAGCCATTAGACATCAATGAGATTGAAGCAGGTCAGTGCTGCTGATGGTGTTGGTACATTATATCGCTGTAGGGGATATTGTACAGTACTGTTGCTTGCTGCAATATTATAATTATGTGTACGTTAATAAACCAAAGTTTATTTCCGAGAGGGAGGCAATAGCAACATATAATATTTTTGTAATAAGATTAGGAGGGGGCTATGGATATATTAAATATTATTTTGGGATGAGCTGCAAATATTCTTGTGAAACTTACAGCCTGTCACTTTTGTTTTATCTCTCCTCCCTCCCTCCCTCAGAAATGGATCCCCTGGTTGAGTCTCCTGCCACTTCATCCACACACATCCACTCTCCCTGCTTCTCTGTCTATGAGTTAAGGAACAAGCTGTTTTGTGAGTCCAATGCTGTCTATGCCTACACCTACAAGAACCAGATCAAGACCCTCAAGCCTCCACTACACTGGGTAATGAAATGTGCACATACAATTTCATGTACATGTATATAGTTACTTATCTACATGACGTTATATAACTAGAGCTCTGTAGAGCACATACCCCACGCACTCTGTAGCCACTGTAGCGTAGTATGTACTGCAGAGCTGTTGTTATGACTTGATGATCCTTTCCTACACTGAGCTCAAGCATATGCACTGTTGCACCGATTGGTTGTGCTTACAGCACCCACAGATGCCCAGAACTCGAGATCTGGCGATTTCATGCTGATGACGACAACGACAAAGACAGACAGACAAACCGATTGCTTTTCCGGTGCGCGCAATAGTTGTACTATGGTTTTCAAAGGTATAGGTACAATCCATACACCTTAGAAACCATGGTACAACTGACCTGTACTGTGATGTCACAAAAAAAGACATTGGGGTGTGTTTCTACCTATACTTTACTATGCAGCTAGCTGCATAGAGTTTGTACAAGCTATTTTCAGGCATCATCATAGTACAAATGTACAACAAGCGTACCAAAACCATCCTTTGATGTTTATCCACAGCACCACGCTTAGAGTTTGTTCTAGTGATTTGCCTGCCATATTGCCCTGCACTATTGCATGGGAGGAGGATGGTTCCACGTGACGACCCTTATCTACTAACAAATGTCACAACTATCTGGCAAAAAGTGCCTGGGTGGTCTTATGCACAAGGTATGAGTTAGATTTGTGGTACAATATACTATATTATACAACGAAAAATACTTATCAGACAATCAGTCCTTGTCCTAACCTGGAGGGCATAAAAGATGCACTCTGCTACAAGTTCAGAAGGCCCATGATTGATCAGAATTGCAGTGCCATATGCACAAATAAGGGTGGCCATAGAGATGCATTCTTGAACAAACGACGTGAAGTACCGCAAGTTTTGAGAGGCTTGCTCAGCAGGCCACGTGCCACCAAGCCTCAAGCAAAGCGAGAGACAAGATCTATTTTTTGTCATAGTCTGGTGGTACACAGCAAAACAAGTGGATCATGTTATACTCTAACATGAGTTGCACGCACTATGCTTTTCATGATAGTTTTCACAATACTACTATGAGTATGTCAAACATGCCAGTTTGTGAATAATAAACTGGGCATACTTGCACATACCACTTTCCCCATGAGTGTTCTCAAATTCGTGTAGTAACTGTGTGCACTCTACATGCACACAGTTACATTAAGGCTATAATTATTAGGCAGAGTACATAGTTACTCAATTCTACTACTCCCATGATGTATGATTGTAGTAATTATAAATGTACTCTGCCTAATAATTATAGCCTTAATGTAACTATGCCTGTAGAGTACTACATGAATTTCAGAATACTCATGGGACAATTAAGTGGTACATGCCAAATATGCTAGTTTGTTATGGGATGTTTAATTTGACAAGTAGTATTATGAGAACTATGATGGGATGCATAGTGCGTGAAATATTATTATGTCCATGGCTTACATACAATGTACATGTACATGTGCGATGTGTCTTAATTGGCTTATACTTCAGGTTCACGTTCTGAAGCGTATGGGTGGTATGCAGGAGAACTGTCACACCTGCCGTCTCCTGGATGTCGGCAATGTGAAGGGGATGAGTCATCACTATGGCAACAGCTCCACCTTGCCCTCGTCACTGGAGAGCCTCTGCAAGAACGAGTTGCCCAAGGGAAGGAAAGGTTAGCACAGAATGAGCTGCCCTAGGGTACTCCTTTTTAAAGATTGTGCATTAAAGCAAGGATACATACATGTACATACTTACACGTACGTACTTCAAGCAGTGTTTTGGGATGGTTGAAGATTGCCCTGATATAAAATCCTTTGAAAGCCATTATACTATATGATACTATATGGACTTATTTATGATGATGGCGTGAGTGTACCCCCCCCCCCCTCTCTCTCTCTCTTTCTTCTCTCTGCCTCTCCCCCTCCATCCTCTCTCTCCCCCCAGTGATTGATTTGAGCTCTCTAGATCCTGAGGATCTATTGGAGTCAGGTCAGCTGGATGAGATTCCTCAGTGTAGCTTCCTGGATAAGCCCCCCTCTAAGAAGAAGGCATCCAGCTCTGCCTTTTCAAAGAAGAAGCACAAGAAACAACCCATCCAAGCTAGGTGACTCCTGCTTTTCATAACATTATTTTGCCATGCAAGTACAGTACAGTTACCCTGCACATTTCTGGGAACATTTAATGTGGTAATGATTTTCACAAGCACACAAATCGATGATAAACAGCTGCAAAAAACTTCTCCTGGTGAAACTACTTGGCTGTGCAATATTTTAGCTTCGATAAATCACATGTCAGTGTTGTTTTTACTTTGGCAGCTCATTCAGATGTGCTTGGACATTAAATCCATCCACTAATAATACATGTATGTACATGTAGGTCTATGATCTACTGTAATAGTATTATGTTCATGATGCGAAGGTGCTTTATTACTCAACAAAGTTACATACATGTACATGTACATATAAACTATCCAAGCAGTGAACATCTAGCTTTAATATAACAATGCATGATATTTTTGTTTTGTCTCTGCAGTCCTGAGGAGCCTGAGAAGGATCTCATGGATGAATTTCTAGAGCAGTCTGCTAGGTCGTTAGAACAGGGGTCCACCAATCAGCTGCACCCCGAGCAGGAGGCAGAGCAGTCACATGACCCAGGAGACGGTTACCATGACAATGAGGATGATGAAGATGAAGAGGAGGGTAGGCTGGTGATAGCCCAGGAGACGGAGAGGGAGGAGGAGAACACTGCCACGCCCAGACTACCCACGGCCAACCTCCCTCAGAGATCACCACCACCACTCATCAAACATGAACCATCACCAGGGTGAGAGCAATCATATATTATTATATGCAAAAGAGGGTAGATTTGCAAACTAATGTGTAGAATGTATTACATGTATGATAAGCTGGTACACTATCCATGCATGGGCTGCCCGAGTGAAGTGTATCTGTTTGCCATAGCTCTCACTGGTGGTAGCTGCATGCTCAAATTAAGAGCCAATCTAAGTGCGATGACAACATTCTCGCTCTAATTGATAATCAGTACTGAACAGTTGCCTCAGCTCCACTCAGCTCTAGCTTTGCAAGAGGCTTAGTGGTCAGCCTGGCCCACCAGCACCAGGCACTGGCTCAGGTGCAAAGCACTGCACAGCCCTATTGTTTTGGCCAATCCAGAGCGTTCAGAGAGCACATCAGGTATAATATATACCTTCCGGGCAATTATAGTGCATGACTATAAATTATTTTTATGTAGTAAAATAACAAAATCTGATGTGTGACTTTCCCCTGTGCAGTAGTTCCGGTAAGAATCCCCAGAAGAAGAAGTTTTGTCCCGACTGTGGCACCCAGATAGCTCGCAAGTGCAAGAAGTGTCCGACATGCGGGAAGAGGTTTGGTGTTTTCACGTTTGGTCGTAAGCTGTGCCCGGGGTGTGGCAGGGTGAACCTCGCCAGAATGACAGCCTGCTACGAGTGTGGACACTCCATGCAGTTTGCACAGAAGGCTCTGCCAAAGGGAACTCTTGGCGATGGTGAGTGTGCTCATTCCAACATTGCTACTATACATGTACAATGTACATGTAGATCTTTTATTTATTGTGATTATCACATAATTATTATGAGTGTAGAACAAAAGCATTGAGCCAAGCAATTAAAACAATCGTATGTTAAGGATTTAATTGTACAGCTATCATCCAGTTTTATCCCTAGTGTTTATTCTCTGATTAGCAATTTTTACTGTACTACATGTATATCAAGCAGTAAGTATGCATTTGACATGACCTGATTGTCTTGTGTAGATGCTGATAGTGATGGTAAATCCAGTGCTCATCGCTCTGACTTTGTCTTTGGTTCTCGGAAGAGGCGTAGGGTTCCGCCGCTGCCATACTCCTCTGAATACGATAGCTTCTCTGCTGAGGCCAGTAAAGCTCCTAAACTGAGTGCATCTGGCCCTGGAGAATCTGTAAGTTACATGTGGCATTTACATCATTTTGAAATTCATTCATGAGTAGTAGTAGTAGTAGTAGTGATCTCTGCTTCTCTCTGCTGCTGCCTTTCTCCTCCCTCATCCTTTTCTTCTACCTTCCAGGGTTCTCGTCTACCCTCGGTTGGTGATGCTGATGATTTTCCAGAGCATGTTGATGGTGTGTTTTCTGATGAGAGGGCCAGAGAGGGTGACGACTCAACACTGTATGAAGTTCCTGAGATGCCTGGACCTCATACTGGAAAAAAGTCCAAACATTTGGGTGTGTTGTACGATCACAGTAATGTGAACATACTTTTTGTAGAATGTAGCACCAGCAATACTTGATATTCTGTACCAGAAGCTTAGTTTATAAACAGTAACCTCTAACCGCTCATAATGACGTGAGTGCATTATAATAATAATGCATAATAGGTTACCAGTATGGTCGTGTTCCTTGGGGTGATGCTGACATCACTTGCTTGGTGGATGAAAATGGCACTCCAAAGTTCTGCCTACAGGAGCTTTGCAGCAAGGTATATCATCATACATGTACATTGGATGGTATGATGCTTGTACATGTACATGTGCATACATTTGGAGCAATACCTTTGCTTGCTGTACACTAACTTTACATAACGTGTCATTCATCATTATCTTTGGATGTTTGGTTAGGTTCTTCGTAACCAGGTGAAGGCAGATGTGTTTGACATGGTGAAGAACTTGAACCTGCCAGTGCTGCAAGGTGACACTGCTCTGCTAAAGAAGCTACAGGCTCTTGGCCTGCACTCTAACAGGTGAGGTGAAGTACACTGGGCTAGTTATAGCAAGTCTAACACTCTCCAGGTGATTTATCAATTGCTCTGTAGGGGTATATACTACGGTTCATCCCATCCATGAGCCACTCAGGTGGGTAGGGAGATTTTAACCAGTCCTAGTTTTCCACCTTTGTGGCTTGCTATTTGGTTGATTAGGTGGTTCCCATAGTAGGAAGTGTAGAATATTACATCCCGAGTCCCAATCAACAAAAAAATTCGGCCAGCCTATGAGGTAATTATGAGATAATTGATAATAAAATTGCTGTGAAGGCTGTTTCAAAATATTTACATGTAGCTTGCATGACAGGGTGTTGGGACCCAGAATTTGAACCTAGCATATGGATGAGATACGATGATTCTCTCAGTTCCCTTTCTTAGGCAAGCTCATACTCTGGGGGGATTTCTCTATTCAGTCTAGCACATGGCAGGTCGAGATCACGCCTATCACAAAAATTTTGTGAATGAACCACTGGCCGAAGTTCACCTTCCATGGATAAATAGAGCTCGCCTAATTGTGCTATATATAGCATCATGCATGCTGCGTGCCATGCCATGTACGACCCGTTCTGAAGTTTGGAAGTTGTACTGCACAGTCGAGTTCATCTCCTGTGATTGAAGTATTGAAACTTGTCACTGTCGAGGTCGAGAGTTGGTCTTAGACTCGATTTAGGTGCCAGCATTGATGTGGTTTGTAGACTGTGCACGCACTATGTCGACGACCTTTTACCATATTCACCATAGCAAATGCATTTGTAGCCACCCATAGCAGCAGCATGCACTGGATATGTGCTCTTGGCAACTCATAATTGTTCATCATGATAGAATTATAAATAAGAATGCTTTTTTCTTTAATTTATGTTATATACATCACAACTTTTCACTGTGTGCGTTTGTAGATCTCCAATCTGTCGTTTGATAGCTGCTGAGGAGCTGTGGACTCTACTGGATGCTCTGCAAGAGCCAGTACCAGCCGAGGTTCACCAGCACCTGGAGAACATAAGCTCTTCAACAACACCACTGCTAGTAAGTTACCAGTACTACTGTTTTTATCAGGGTACATGAATCTGTGAGGGAATGTATTATTATGGTATCAAGAAAATTGGATGTGCAGGTGCACATGCAATAGAAGTTAGTACACAAATGACCTTTCCCTTCCCCTCCCCCCTCTCCCTCTTCCTCTTCCTCTCCTCCCTCACTCCCTCCCTCCCACCCTTCTTCTCTCGTCCCTTCAGCAGTCTCCGTCTCACACTGCTGGTGTTTCTGCTGCTGCTGTTGCTACTAGTTCTGCTGGTCCAGTGCTTCACAGTCCTGGTCTGGTGGCTGGTGGGCCTAGCCTCATCGAAGAAGATGAGCATGGTGAGTTAATGAGCTCAAGTATTTGATTAACTAAGGAATCATGTGGTAACCAATGATCAGTAACTACATCCAATTACCAATATGGTTTATTCCACATCAGTTGTGTTTTTATGCTAAAATTTAATTGTTTGGATATTATGATTAACAAATTGAACAATTCCTTATGTCACTAATATTTGTAGGTTTTACATGTGTGATTACCAGTACACACATTTTTTTATTAGTATAGCGGTGTACACTCTAGATTTTAATCTCTAAATTGATCGTAGGTCAATGCATGTGGATGATATATATGATCCTGACGTACACCCCTGACATACATGTACATACATGTATCCATGCATCCAGGGTTCCAGTCCACCCTGCATGAGATGGAGTGCAGTGATGGTCAGTACATCAGCATCCTTCGTACGTGGAATGGTGAGCAGTATGCCTGTCTGACTGAGGTCTGGAGGAAATACTTCCCCGAGGTGAACAGGAACCACCTGACCAGTGCCCTCAAGAGGCTCGGCCTTGACACTCACATGCCAACTGGCCAACAGGCCACCCTGCTGAGATCAGCAGGAGTCATCTCTTTAAGGTAAAATATTATTATTACTGACTCTACAAGTATGTTTAATGTCACAATCATGGGATAATGTGGCTAGCATGCATGATCATCTATTAACAGTACATGCTCATAAAACATACAGACATGGTTCCTGCACATTGACAAGGGTGTAGCCAGAAATTTTTTATACTGAGGCAAGTAATAAAGATTGCGTGCGAAGCGCGCGCGAAATTTTAGCCACGCTCCCTTTGTGGACAAACCACGCCCATTTTCGGGTATCTACCGCGATCGTAGCAACGTAAAAAGTCTTTTCGAGTCTAGAACAGTGCGCAAAGCCGTTTTATCAACGTTACTTACATCATCTCAGAGAGAGACATCCGTCTTGCTCTCTTAGAGATGGAGCTATACTGCGATAATTTGAGTGCTTAGTCAGCAAACAAACTTGTCATGGCATGCACGCGGCACGGTGAGTGTTGTTATGTATTTAAGTATATAGCTGGCTAAATTGATGACCGAGGCAGCTGCCTCGGTTGCCTCAATGGTAGCTACGCCCTTGCATTGACAAACAGTATCCTGCCTGTCCCATTAGTACCGTGCGCATGAGCAGATGTAAGCGGTTGCAGAGGCTACACCCCTCATAGCAACCAGCTCCAACCATGTTGTAAATGTGCAATGGTGATGTTCTCACTCTGTTCGAACATTGCTGCCGGACTACTGACAGGTATGATAAAGAACAGACCTCGCTTCTTGCTTTGCTCGAAGCTCGGTGGCTAGCGCCAGCGCCTACTTAGCAGGCCTTTCGAAATACACAGCGCTTTCGCGCCAATCGTTCAACAAGTTGTCATCGTGTCTCTAGCTGTAGCTATGGCCCGAGGCATTAAG
Source organism: Cliona cf. orientalis (assembly GCA_963930775.1). Taxonomy (NCBI): domain Eukaryota; kingdom Metazoa; phylum Porifera; class Demospongiae; order Clionaida; family Clionaidae; genus Cliona; species Cliona cf. orientalis. The sequence goes on from OZ005695.1 coordinate 4,745,982, forward strand.
GCTACTCTTCTTTGTGCACACGGCCCTACAGTTTTGACCAATCCTGAGCCTTGTAGTGCGGACTTTCTCTCCGTCCGCGCCGCACGTTTATAGCAAATGGGCGCATCCAAGACGCATATCCATGCCCTCATGTAATGACACAGACTATAATATAAGAACAGTGACGGTCTGAAAAATACTTTTCGTTGTATAATATAGTATAATTACAGAGGAGCTCCTTTATTCCAGACACTGTAAGTCAGCTTGAAATGTTCTGGGTAAAGGAGGTATTTGGTATTATTTTTGTGTGTAGCTGGTACATTGCATGGTGTTTTGATTGAGAGATATCAATGGCCTTGGTGCAGTGGTAATACTTTCAAATATGCTTTAGTGCTGTGTATGCATGTGGGCATTTTACTACTGTTCATCTACTATGGTTTTTCAATCATAGTATTCGAACATATGGCTATTATTGTTCACAGTATGTATACACTATGTCCATAGGGGTGCCGCTGGTCGTCTTATGAGGCTGGAAGACACCCAGACACTGTTGGATGACTTTGGTATTCCTCTTCAAATCAGCCCCTCCTCTGACTCCAAAGAGAAACCTCCTGCCACAAATGTACGTCAAAATCTATCACCACTGCACCATATTCTATTGTCATACAGCAGGAAATATTCTAGGGAGAAAACATTGCAGTTTGAGAGCCATCCATGAAAATTTTCTCCATGAAATTTGGGCATGCCCCACCCATGTATACAATTGGTTTAGCATTCCACGAATGTTTTCTCTACGAAATTCTCACTTCCTACTGATTCGCAAAAGTTTTCTCCCTGGAATGTTTCTCGCTATACAGTAAATTAGTATTGTTGGAGGATGAAATGATGTGTGAGTGGATAATTTTATACAATGTATGGGCTTGTATACAATACTGATCAGAAGTTGACATGCAGCAAGTAGTTTGTGTGTGTGTGTGTGTGTAGTGGGAATCATGCACGTTATGTACGTATGTACACATGCGCCTGAAGTACTCCTTGTTGTTGCAGGCCCCTCCCCTAGCCCCTCCCCGTCCCACGATGAAATTTAACTCGGGTGCCTCTCTGCCGCCTCATATCTCCAGACGCAAGATGAGCGCTCCTGGCAACTTCACCAATCACCTGGTCTCCACTGCTATCAAGACTGAGCCTGCTCAAGGTAGATGACAGCAATGCACCTTCATATCCAAGGGTTTCCAACATTTTATATACACATGTACATGTACTAGAAACCAGTGGGAAGCTGGGTACGAGAGTAACTAACAGTATATGAACTGTTGCATTAGTGTTGGTGCAGGCCATGAAACTACAAATTTGATAGCATGTTATTCAGTACCCCTCTATATAATAGATATATGTATTGTTATGGTCTAGTCACATTGTTCCATGCGTGCAATGTTACGTATAATTATCTCCATGCAGACACATTGCATGCTGAGTGTATGCGGAACATCCTGGCTGCCATCAGCTATGATGATCTAGTGGCCTTACTGGAGAAGTCTCGAGATGAGGCCCTCTCGTCTACTGGTGGGATTGATGAAGATGCTGATGGTGTGTATGTGTGTCTCCCTCCCTCCCTCTCTCTCTTCCTCTCTCCCTCTCTCTTCCTCCCTCCTGTCTGCATGACTGTGTGGTGGATTGATGAAGGCAGCTTGCCTTAATACCATTGTATTGTCCACAGCAGTTGCTAGTGAGCTTGATGGTGTTCAGCAGTTGATCCACTCCCGGAGAGAACTGTGCAACATCCTGAGCAGTGAGATAGGTTACCTCACTGCCTCCAACCATGCCTTCATGGCCGAGGTGGTCAGACTCAATCACTCTGGAAAGCAAATTATCCAAGATTTAGAAAGTTCTTTGCTGGCATTCAATATCATTTTACAATAGGAAATTATTGCTGTTTCTCCTTTCCTTTGTGTTTCAATTTTCATATTTCCCCCTACTTATCAGATTCTATTATTATGATGTTATTAAAAAAAGCTTGTTGAAACTACTATCGTGGGATACGAAAATAATAAGCTTAAATCTCTTAAATTTAAGGGTGTGGGATTGACATAATAATAATATTATTACCGGTATTATGATAACAAGTTTTGATACTATACTGTCTATTTAAAGCATAAAATCAATTTATAGCTATCGGTGCATTAATATGAATACCAGTATACGTGAGGGGTATGGCCTGTTGACCTCGAGTTTAGATCCTAGTTGTAACAAATACTGTTATCTGATTGGTCAGGAGCAGGTATCTATTTCTCATATAAACCTGTAAAAAGCTCATATAAACCTGTAAATTTTTCATATAAACCTGTAAAAAATTGTTGCCTATGGTTAGGATTGTTGCTAGGCAGCAGTTTATATGTCAAGCCTATGGGCATTGTTGCTAGGATCTAAAGTTGTTAGACACTGTTTAGTCGGTTCTACGTGATTTAGAAGACCTCAGGGCTCAGTAGAACCCTCGCTTTGCTCGGGATTCTACATAGAGCCCTTCGGTCTTCTAAATCACATAGAAACCTCCTAAACAGTGTCTAACTATTATATATAGTATAGCTGTAGAAGATGTGGGGTACAAAGGACCTATATTATAGCTACTTGCGTTTGCTGTTGAAGCCTAAACCTAATGTTGAAGTACGAGGTAATTCAGGTGCAGGTCAAGCCCAGGGTACTAGGGTATGTTGTAGAAAGTTAATGAAATCGGATTAAAGAGGGGTAGGTGCCACCACTGTCTAAAGAACAAGAGATCGCATGCAGTACACCTCTTTTGGGTGCTCTGAATGAAGAGTGAGACTGTAAAACCACCTGTTTTGCACTGTATCACAACTATTGACATTATAGCTATGTGTATGTTACTGTATACGTATCTAATAGTATACTTGTACTTTGATGTGTACAAATCTTGTATACCAATTACAAGTATTACAAGTGAAATAGGCACCTGAGTTTGAAATACCCTTCTGAATTGAAATACCTATCTGACTTTGTGTATGTATACTATTAGCCTGTGATAGTGAGGTTGTATGTTGAATTTGGATAAATAGCACTCCGAAATAGGCATTTGGTTCATCAAATTGTACTCGCTATCGCTCGTACAATTTTTGAACCAAATACCTATTTCAGAGTGCTATTTTACCCAAATTCAACATACAACCTCACTATTACCTATACTAATTATCTGTCTGTATTATACTATGTATGGAATCTATGAATGTATTATGTGTGTTATTGAAAATACAATAATATTATTGCAACTGATATTAATGATATTACAGTATACAAGCTGCAACATAATTATACAGATATTTTGTAGCTTTGGAACAAGATTTAAAATGTCAACTGTTAGCAGAATGTGTTCTCGGTATACGGTATAGTTCTCTAAACAATAGGGTCATTATCAATGCGTGCTTGCCTCTCTCGTAGCACATCACAAACACTGTGTCTGGAACTCTCTTCAAGTGACTCCGTCCATGCTTTAAGGCTCGCATCATTCATTTCATAGTTAAAGACAAGTTCGTTTAAAAATCGTATCTGCTTTATTTCATTTCCGTGGCGATCGTTCTCCTTAAGCTTGTGTATTTGAATGCTGCTTGAGTGACAGAGAGCACAATAAATCAACACTCCTAATTGTCGCCAGTCAAGATCAGCCACTGGCCGTCCTAATCTCCGTTGGTAGAGAAAAGAGGCACTGTACTCGTCAACAAAAACTTTAGATACATGATGCACCCGATCCAAGTCTACGAGTCGCACATTACCATCTCTGGTGAAGCATATGTTTGGAAGCCTTACATCTAGATGAGCCCATCCAAGGCCGTGCAGTCTTTGTAGTACTTGCACGACTTGCTGCACAAGATCACCAAGGCAGCTTGCTGCATCAGCCCTGCTTAGAGGCTGTTCGTCCTGAGCCTCAAACACGAAAAAAGAACACTCCTCTATCATCAGAGGAAAGCCTGTTGGAACTACAACTCCATCAATCGCTCGTGAGCGCGGCAGACTGAAAAGAAATGCAGACACTCTATAACTCTCCACCAATCTCGGAATCATTTTATAGAAGAACCTTGGACTTTTCAGAATGATTGAAAATTTGGATTGAATTTGCTCCAGTTCATCAGTGTTCGTCAGTTGTTCGATGTTTCTGTCATTTACCAGGTGACGGAATCGATCGATGTCTTGATGTGAAAGACGAATAAAGAAATGCTCATCTCGGCTTGGTGGTGTCATTAGATGATGTAATTGATTCTCAACAACACGCTTGACGGTGTATTCTACATCAGGCTTTCTCAAGATGTCAAACTCGACTTTAAAATGAAAATTATCCCACAGAACCTTAACTTGGGTCACACATGCTGAATTACTGATTGTACATCCATCAGTAGTTTCCTTAGGCAACTTTGGAAAAACGAAACCATAGACCTCATAAAACTCAGGATAAAAGCAGCGCAACAAACGGAGTTGATCGATCAGGTTGGCAACACTTTTTGCAATGGTATTTTCGTACAGTGATGAATGCACTTCCAAACAGAACAGGGGAAGGTCGAATTTACTCGTGGATAGTATAACACCATCAGGTTTAACAATTAACGAAGATGTAAGTGGCTGTAAGTGGTTTCTGTATGCATCAATGCGTCTGTCTGCAGCGACTCTTACAGACAAGCCAGAAACATTCAACAAATTCACCGTATACTGTACTGCTTGCTTTTCTGATGGGTTTAAGTTCAAGGATTCGTCAATTGTTGGACCACTGTAATTATTGACAGGAAGTTCACTGAGATTGTATTTCTCTTCTGTAGTAAGACTTTTGAACAATGTAGTGAAGTCTGTAAAGGTCACGTGGATCAAGGGATTCTGAAACACGTCACTCTTTGGTGTTAGGTCACAAGAAGATCCAAAGCTCTCTGAGTGCGCCCCTTCATCTGCCATTATCAGTCCTGGAGAAATAAAGGTAAGAACTATAATACCGTATTCGCTCGATCAGACGTCGCTCTCGATTAGTCGCTACTCTCGAATAGTCGCCGCACCTCCGGAAGTGCTGAACGAAATAGTTGCCGCTCTCGAATAGTAGCCGCGCCACGCCCACTATCCGAGAATACTAGCACGTGGACATGCCTCGCAGCTCGTTTTTTCAACGTCAGGTACACGATAGAGTCTAAAACAAGTTCTAACCTTCTACCTACATTAGCAAAGGGACCAGAATCTCCTATGATAAGTGGTGTTAATCGACCGTTTCTCTAAGGATTGCCTCTCTGGCAGCTACTGGTATTAATAAACGCCTCTCTCGAATAAACGCCGCACAAACTCGGGTGATGAAATAAATAGTAGCCGCGGCGTCTGAATACGGTATGTAGGCACAAATGTAATGTGGTGGGATGGTAATACATGGTGGAGAACACATGCAAAGGTATGAGGACATTGAACCAAGAGGTCTGGGTCTAGTACGAGTTGCAGCAGTGACTGGCGTACCACAGGCTACTCATATATGATCAATGCATGTTCAACCTTCACTGGTGTTAACAAAAGCAACACACCACTTACACAGTCTACACTAAGACCACCGGAAGTCCATATACGTACAATACATTTTAATGTCAACGCGCGGTTTGCATGGCGCTTATGGGGGTTAATGATATGCATGCCATACACGTGGGGTCAAAAATAGTGCATGTCTATGTACAACTGTATCTTCTAGTGTGAGTTAGCTATCGTTCTATCTAAAGTACCATTGTAAAGAAGAAGAGCTGAGCTTCACATTGATACCAAGAACAAGACTAAGCGTGCCGAGATGACCGAAGTAGACATGAACCAGTTTTCAGCCGCGTATGGCTGATGGCATCTTTGAATTCGGGGCAAATCTGTAACACTCACACCAGCACTAGGGGACTTGGTCCACTAGTAGGTAAGTACCAGGGCAGTTACTCCGTTGAATCCCGAGTCTTCCAGGGTCACCCAGCCACCACGAGCGCTCTTTGAAAATCTAAAATAATTTATCACTTTAGCCTGTTTTATTTTCTTGACAGTAGCTAGCTAGACTGTCAACTAAAGAAAATACTGAACTTTAGCTACTAAATTAGCTATGTTATAGCTACCAACTCTTCGTCTTGAGTACTTTCTTCCTGACAGTTCAACTCGCTCGTCCATTTCTTGATCTTTTCTGGCTGAATGGAACTTTGAATTCGGGGCAAATCTGTAACACTCATTCCAGAACGAAAAACGAGGCATCCTCGATGTCTATACCATAGTGGCAGTGTATAGCAGTAGCGTGGAACAGAACCGCTCGAGGCGCTTCGAGAAACGAGCCTTCGAAAATGAGAAAAATTCATTCTGTCCTGGGTAGGGCGCGGTACACGGATAGATATACGGACGTATACGAGATTATTGCGTGTACCTGCGTAATACGTACGCGCGCGTGCGTAATCATACGCAGGAAAACATCATTTCCGTTTTGCCATTAAACGGTAGGTCTTAGTGTAGACTGTACAGGGGAAAAAATATAACTAGAGGTACTCCAGGCATCTCGGAGAAGATAGCAACTAAAGCAACCAACATCATATGCTTGAAAACCAAGACACAGATATGTAGTCTGCTTATTCTAAATAATGCACATCACGCTCTGATCCGGGAATGTTGAACTTCTCATTAATAGGCAGTGCTGGTGTACAAGTTGAATGCGCTGGTATATCAGCATGAGAAAATTTAATGCTGAGCATGACATGCAATGGTCTCAAAATGCAAGTATGTTTACTAGGCACATGGCATAATATTATTATGTGATAGTGGAGCTGAATGGTGGTGCCAATTTCAAAATTTTCCATACACAACCCTATCTAATTTAGTATCATATCCCTTTAGACACACACCTGTGGAAATACACCTACCTTCTTTCTACAGTTTTTAATATAGCAAACATACAGTGATGGTATCGCGTGTAATTTGATTAAACTTCCCACACAAGATTACACAGCAAACACATACAAGCTAGTTTTTCATAAGCCCCCAAATCTTCCATTCTATTATATGCCCAGATGGTGCTGATCATACACTATCCATGTGCATGCGTATACACGTAGTTTACAAACTACTCAACTCAACAGCGTAAAACTTCTACAACAACGCTTTAAAAACGCAGTGTCTAGAGTGCTGGCAAATCTATGTACAAATTTATATTGCCATATGCAGGAGGGGGCGGGGACTAGGGCCACGTAAGAGTATAGCATTTTATATGGACTTACTGGCACTATAACACTTAAAATTGCAGTGCCGGTACCGGCACTGTAGACACAGCTAGCACTTTAAAAAATCTACCAAGACGCTAGTAGTGGTACAGTACTCACAATTTTCGAGAAAACCTGGTGTCACGCTCAGGAGTCTCTAGTTGGTATAGGAGCTGACCGGTGTCGGAGTATAGTTGGACCCCGGGGTCCAAAGCTCCAAGGATATTTGGACCCCCGGTCCATTCGTAACGAGGCATGAATGGACCCCCCTATGGATAGAATGACCCCCCTCTCCAAGCTCGCGCGCGTGCGAACCTGTGCGTTGCTGTTATAGTCAGGCTGCTTGCTCGTTGCTGTCACACAAAATGGATGGGTATGATGAGCTTTGTACCTATCTAGAAAGTGGTACATATCCAGAACGGTTATCTAAAGATGGCAATATCATATTAATAGCCAATAATACTTGTCTGGCTTGATGCATTCTGATGCGTGGCATAAAAAATCTATCTATCTAGCTATCTATGCTTAGCGGAGGTGCTGGGTTGGATCCAAAGCTGTAATAGCTATCAACCTACTAGCCTCGTACCCAGGCCCTTTGAGGAAGGCCTGGGTACGAGGCTATCAATTAATTAACCTACACGAAAGAAATTCAATGAGATTAATATGGAGAAAATCAAAGCAAAAGTTGAAATGACTCGCTAGTCTAAGACTAATAGCTATCACTACAAATAGCTACTGTAATCTGATTGGTCACTCAGAGGTCTCTACAAGTTATGAGGCCCTTAGACTTAGTAGCACCCTCGCTGTGGTCGGGATGCTAGAGCGCTAGCCTCAGGCCATATATACTACTCCATAGATAGTAGAAAGGGTAAAATAGCCTTTCTACTATCTATGCTCGGGCTTAAAAAGCGTCAAGACCTTGCACTCAGTCTCTATTAAAGTATTATTTAATAGATTGGGAAGGAGATCAAGGCCCATGAGGCCAGGGGTAGTATGCAAACTTCGATTCGAAGGGGGGTCCATTCTTCCAGGGAGGGTCCATGGAACCTTAGGATGATTGGACCGAGGGGGTCCAATCATCCTAGTACTATTGGACCCGGGGTCCCGTAGCGGGGGGGGGGGGGGGGGGGGGGGGGGGGGTCCAATCATACTGCGACACCGGTAGACAAAAGATCCGTACTGACATGTACACTGGACTAGGGACGTGGACCGAAATCTGGACGAGTCACTCTTTAATACTTATGAACCGAACGGGTGTACTGTGTTTCATCATAGATCACATAGACTACGTTACGTAATGCACCTATCAGTGTCATGCCCCACCTACCCCAAGTCGGGCTAGGGTGGGGGCATATAGGGGTTTTGCATGAATTAACTAGAGCTCTGTAGAGCACATACCCCGCGCGCACATTGCGCAATCTATAGATTCACTTTCGGTGCATGGCTATGATTTGTGAACTTGAGAGAAATAGCTACTATAGAAATGCTGCTTAGTTGCTCTGGTGACACTTAAAACAGCACTCTTTGCACCCAGACTAGGAAGACATGAATTTGTACTTATATTTTGTTGTAATAATAGTATAGCTATCTTACATAGGGGCTTTAGATTTCAATCATTGTAGACATCACGAGCATTATTTAGAACTTCGACGATCTTTACCAGTCATACGCTTGTTAGTTGTGCGCATGAGCAGAAAGCACAATGGCCATGCATCATTCATTGATGGGCACTATCGATAGGCGTGGCTACGGTGGCCAACAAAAAGGCACTATTTGTGACGCTTATGGACCGTACCCTCGATTTGACGCGCGCTGAAGCCATTTTTTCGCCGTATTCGATTGATTCATTGAGCTTACAAGTCGCTTAGACGCCTACATCTCGAGATATGGCAATTTTTGTGCTAACAACAACAACGACGACACAACCGATTACTTTACCCCTTGCGCATGCGCGCGGGGTAATTAGCAAAGTACTTACCCTAGGGGCAACTCTTAGATTCAAAGTCCCCTATTGTAGATAGGGGATCAGTAGGGGCCTTTGTATAATGATGCTCATATGCGCAGAAGTTACAGGCACAGTACCAAAAGACATGGTACAAATCCCCAACCCTCGGGACAAATCTTGATACAAACCCCCTACAAAATCCCCTACCTGGCCCGACTTGGGGTAGGTGGGGCATAACAATGATAGGCGCATATTAAACACATACAAGTCTTGCTACACTTGACCCTTCTAGTTTTTTTATAAAGCCCCAAATCTTCCATCATGCCCAGATGGTGCTGATCATACACTATCCATGTGCACGTGTATACACGTAGTTTACAAACTACTCAACAGCGTAAAACTTCTACAACAACGCTTTAAAAAATCTACCAAGACGCTAGTAGTGGTACAGTACTCACAATTTTCGAGAAAACCGTCCCGCTCAGGAGTCTCTAGTTGGTATAGGAGCTGACCGGTATAGACAAAAGATCCGTACTGACACGTACACTGCACAGACGGGTGGACTAGGGACGTGGACTGAGACTCACTTTTTAATACTTAATTTTTGTAACCGACGGGTTAAGGTTGACCTTTAACCTCCCAACTGCGCCCAAAATCAAAAATCGCCGGATCTTTTGTCCTAGGCTATACCGGTCAGCTCCTAGAGACTCCTGAGCGGGACGGTTTTCTCGAAAATTGTGAGTACTGTACCACTACTAGCGTCTTGGTAGATTTTTTAAAGCGTTGTTGTAGACATTTTACGCTGTTGAGTAGTTTGTAAACTACATGTACGTGTATACGCGTGCACATGGATAGTGTATGATCAGCACCATCTGGGCATCATGGAAGATTTGGGGCTTTATAAAAAAACTAGAAGGGTCAAGTGTAGCAAGACTTGGCTGTGTAATCTTGTGTGGGAAGTTTAATCCTGGCAAATTACACACAATACTATCACTGTATGTTTGCTATATTAAAAACTGTAGAAAGAAAGTGTGTGTCTGAAGGGATATGATGCTAAATTGACACATCATGTATCATCAGTATAGTTGCATTGACGTTATCAAAAATTCAAAGTTTTTGTATATTCCCGTAAATTTTCCATGTGCTGTAGCCTGCTGGTGTACTGTGTATGGAAAATTTTGAAACGGCACCACCATTCAGCTCCACTATCACATAATAATATTATGCCATGTGCCTAGTATAGCGACATTAAACATACTTGCATTTTGAGACCATTGCATGTCATATTCAGCATGAAGTTTTCTCGTGCTGATTTACCAGCGCATTCAACTTGTACACCAGCACTGCCTATTAATGAAAAGTTCAACATTCTCGGGTCAGAGCGTGATGTGCATTATTTAGAATATGCAGACTACATATCTGTGTCTTGGTTTTCAAGCATGCGATGTTGATTGCTTTAGTTGCTATCTTCTCCGAGATGCCTGGAGTACCTCTAATCATATTTTTTCCCCTGTAAGTGGTGTGTTGCTTTTGTTAATACCAGTGAAGGTTGAACATGCATTGATCATATGAGTAGCCTGTGGTACACCAGTCACTGCTGCAACTTGTACTAGACCCAGACCTCTTCAAGTTGGTTCACTGTCCTCATACCTTTGCATGTGTTCTCCACCATAATATATTACCATCTCACCACATTATATTTGTGCCTACATACCGCATTCGCTCGATCAGACGCCACGGCTACTATTTATTTCATCAATCGAGTTTGTGCGGCGTTTAATTCGAGAGAGGCGTGTATTAATACCATTAGTTGCCAGAGAGGCAATCCTTAGAGAAACGGTCGATTAACACCACTTATCATAAGGAGATTCTGGCCCCTTTGCTAATGTAGGTAGAAGGTTAGAACTTGTTTTAGACTCTATCGTGTACCTGACATTGAAAAAACGAGCCACGAGGCATGTCCACGTGCTAGTATTCTCGGATAGTGGGTGTGGCACGGCAACTATTTCGTTCAGCACTTCCGGAGGTGCGGCGACTATTCGAGAGTAGTGACTAATCGAGAGCGACGTCTGATCGAGCGAATACGGTATTATAGTTCTTATCTTTATTTCTCCAGGACTGATAATGGCAGATGAAGGGGCGCGCTCAGAGAGCTTTGGATCTTCTTGTGACCTAACACCAAAATGTGACGTGTTTCAGAATTCCTTAATCCACGTGACCTTTACACACTTCACAACATTGTTCAAAAGTCTTACTACAGAAGAGAAATACAATCTCAGTGAACTTTCTGTCGATAAATACAGTGGTCCAACAATTGACGAATCCTTGAACTTAAACCTATCAGAAAAGCAAGCAGTACAGTATACGATGAATTTGTTGGATGTTTCTGGCTTGTCTATAAGAGTCGCCGCAGACAGACGCATTGATGCATACAGGGATAACTTCCAGCCACTTACATCTTCGTTAATAGTTAAACCTGATGGTGTTATACTATCCACGAGTGAATTCAACCTTCCCCTGTTCTGTTTGGAAGTGCATTCATCTCTGTACGAAAATACCATTGCAAAAAGTGTTGCCAACCTGATCGATCAACTCCGTTTATTGCGCTGCTATTATCCTGAGTTTTATGAGGTCTGTGGTTTCGTTTTTCCAAAGTTGCCTAAGGAAACTGCTGATGGACGTATAATCAGTAATTCAGCATGTGTGACCCAAGTTAAGGTTCTGTGGGATAATTTTCGTTTTAAAGTCGAGTTTGACATCTTGAGAAAGCCTGATGTAGAAAACACCGTCAAGCATGTTGTTGAGAATCAATTACATCATTTAAGGACACCACAAAGCCGAGATGAGCATTTCTTCATTCGTCTTTCACATCAAGACATCGATCGATTCCGTCACCTGGTAAATGACAGGAACATCGAACAACTGACGAACACTGATGAACTGGAGCAAATTAAATCCAAATTTTCAATCATTCTGAAAAGTTCAAGGTTCTTCTATAAAATGATTCCTAGAGTGGTGGAGAGGGATAGAATGTCTACATTTTTTTTCAGTCTGCCGCGCTCACAAGAAATTGATGGAGTTGTAGTTCCAACAGGCTTTCCTCTGATAATAGAGAGGTGTTCTTTTTTCGCGTTTGAGGCTCAGGACGAACAGCCTCTAAGCAGGGCTGATGCAGCAAGCTGCCTTGGTGATCTTGTGCAGCAAGTCGTGGTAGTACTACAAAGACTGCACGACCTTGGATGGGCTCATCTAGATGTAAGGCTTCCAAACATATGCTTCACCAGAGATGGTAATGTGCGACTCATCGACTTGGATCGGGTGCATCATGTATCTGAAATTAATGTTGACGAGTACAGTGGCTCTTTTCTCTACCAACTGAGATCAGGACGGCCAGTGACTGATCTTGACTGGCGACAATTAGGAGTGTTGATTTATTGTGTTCTGTGTCACTCAAGCAGCATTCAAATACACAAGCTACATCTTAAGGAGAACGATCACCACCGAAATGAACTACAGCAGATACGATTTTTAAACGAACTTATCTTTAACTATGAAATGAATAATGCGAGCCTTCAAGCATGGAAGGAGTCACTTGAAGAGAGTTCCAGACGCAGTGTTTGTGATGTGCTACGAGAGAGGCAAGCACGCATTGACAATGACCCTGTTGTTTAGAGAACTATACCGTATACCGAGAACACATTCTGCTAACAGTTGACATTTTAAATCTTGTTCCAAAGCTACAAAATATCTGTATTATTATGCTGCAGCTTGTATACTGTAATATCATATCAGTTGCAATAACGCACCTATCAATGTCAAGCCCCACTACCCCCCATAGGGGCAAGGGTCGGGCATTTCAAAGTCCATTGACGCAAATTTCGGCCTAAAGGGTGGGGGATTTGACCCAATAGGGGATGGGAGGGGCATTTGATCATGCTTAGTGTGCAGTTATTGCACATATACATTAATACACCATTTATTATTGTGCAAGGCAAAGTCAATACACAGCTCCCATGGAACTTGATAAATAGGGGGATTTTCCTGTAATTTTGGCCCAGGGGGCGGAGACTTTGAACTTCTCGGGTATCAAATCCCCACCCTCACCCCTATGGGGGGTAGTGGGGCTTGACATTGATAGATGCATAATATTATTGTATTTTCAATAACACACATAATACATTCATAGATTCTATGTATATGAACCCTTGACGATCTCCCCAGCTGCACAGTGTAATGGTGCATGTGGTAAAAGGTCGTCAATAGAATGCGTACACATCGATCGATGCTGGCCCCAGAAAATTAATCATGGAGATGGAGTCTGAGATCGACTCTCAACCTTGATAGCTACAGGTTTCGATGCTTCAATCACAGAGATAGAGTGGTGCAGGATTGTACATAGACATATCATGACTATAGTATACTTTCTAGAGTATGATAAATATAACAAGTAAATGTGTAATGAACTTAGAGTAGGTGTTGATCTTGGTACAGTCATGTGTTGATATTTGTGTCTAGTAACCTGTTAATGTGCTGTTGCTAGGTTGTACTATCACTTGTGTGTGTGTTAATGTGGCAACTATATTTCTGGATGTGCCGTTGCTATGCTTGTGGTACTATGTGTTGGTTTTCTATATAAGCAGAGCATTTGTGTATTGGAATCAGTTAAGTCATTCTATCGTACTATCATCCTATAATCTATCAACCTTTTCTACAAGTTACCTTTACTGCTATTCAGCGAGCGGCTCGGCGAAAGTCCGGCGACTAGTAATATCATTATAATATCATTACAAATGTACTCAGAGTCTGGTGAGCCCGCTGGTATAGAGTTATAAGAGCAATACTAGAGTATGGTATGGTATGGACCTGCTACACTAAGATGTATAGTATGCATAAGAAATCTTTAGACATTGTGTGAGTGAGCTACATCTAAGATGTATAATAAGCATAAGAAGTGTTTTAATAATCGAGGATGATATACTACTGTGAGATAGATACATCTAATATGTATATTATGCATAAGATCAGAAGTGTTTTAATAATCGAGGATATACTACTGTGAGATAGATACATCTAAGATGTATAATATGCATAAGATCAGAAGTGTTTAAAATAATCGAGGATATACTACTGTGAGATAGATACATCTAAGATGTATAATATGCATAAGAAGTGTATCATAGTGGAGGATACTACTGTGATATTGTGTGAGATATATAGATACATACCTAAGATGTATAATACGCATAAGAATAATCGAGGATATACTACTGTGAGATAGATACATCTAAGATGTATAATAATATTATGCATAAGAAGTGTTTTAATAATTGAGGATGATATACTACTGTGAGATAGATACATCTAAGATGTATAATATTATGCATAAGAAGTGTATCATAGTGGAGGATACTACTGTGACATTGTGTGAGACAGATACATCTAAGATATATAATATGCATAAGAAGTGTTTTAATAATCGAGGATATAGACTACTACTGTGAGATACATACATCTAAGATGTATAAGAAGTGTATAGTGGAGGATACTACTGTGACATTGTGTGAGACAGATACATCTAAGATGTATAATATGCATAAGAAGTGTTTTAATAATCGAGGATGATATACTACTGTGAGATAGATACATCTAAAATGTATAATAAATTTTATTATTATGCATAAGAAGTGTTTTAACAATCGAGGATATACTACTGTGAGATACATACATCTAAGATGTATAATATGCATAAGAAGTGTATAGTGGAGGATACTACTGTGAGATAAATACATCTAAGATGTATAGTATGCATAATAATATACGACATAAGTGATTATTACTTGTGCAAGGACAAGTATGTGGATAGTTGTAATCATGGATGTGGTAAAGGGTTGCGTGCTCGATGTTATAGTTGGAGACTGATTCTTACCCAAAATAGTGATAAGTCTAGATGCTTTAAGGTACCATTTAATTGCGTGGGCGTGAGCGTCAGGAATGGCTAATTCAATTAGTGAATCGTGAAGGGGCGTGGCCGAAGAGGCCATACGAGTGCTTTTGGTCGAAGGTGGGCGTGTCCAGAATCGGCCAGGGATGATTATGCGCGTGTAATTAGCGACCGGAAGTGGCCCCTGAAGAAAAGGTCGGTAATTGCCCACTTCAAAGCAAGATCAAAGCATTCTTTCTTAACTATTAACCGCAACGACTTAATTAAACACTAAGTAGTTACACACTAAGTAGAAAAAAAGACACAAAATTAATTCATGGAGGGATTGGGAGCACTTGGAAACGTAATTTTTACATGGGCACGCAGAATGGGTCGAAAAACGAGATTTGACATGAGAAAATTTTGATTCACGCCTTAGAATTAAAGTTACGGCCCTTTAAAGTTCACCCATATGTTTGTATAGGGAAGCCATGTCTTTGCAATGTTTTTTGAGTCCCGGTGTGCGTTATTTAGAAAATCGCTAGGCCAGTACATGCAAAGGCAACCATGCAGCTGGTATTGTATCCAGAGGCTTGCTGAATGGATGGAGAATCAGCCGCAGCAGTAGCTCTCCCGTTTTTGCTGAGAGGTAGGTGGCATAATACAGCTACAATTTTACATTGTACATGCATGGATGTGTGGGAAAGTACATCGAGTTGAGAACGTGACATCAGTGTTGTGTTGTGCTTTTCCCCTAGCCTTGTGTTTGTGCTGTGGTGATCTTGAGTACTAGTAGGAAGTAACGTGTTGCAGGGGCCAATGGTACTGAACCTCAACACTGATCATATACTCTGAGTTTTCTAGGCTCTACTAGGAGTATATATAGTGGACGGCCTGCTTTCATTGTATGGGTCTACTATTAAGCATCCAGCTCCACTATGTGGTGGTTTCTTAGATGTTGTTACTATAGTAATATATGATTTCCAACAAGCTCTAACTGCGCTGCAGGCGCAGTTAGAGCGGGTGGCTAAGGTACTTGGTATGGTATACCAATGCTAAATCGTACAGGCACTGTACACTGATTAAATTATTGTGAGCTAGGGTACGTAGCTGTTTTGAATATGACTTGACTATGGATGCTCTACTGAAGAATGGTTTTAGTGACATTAGATGTTGTTACCATAGTAATATATACCAAATGTACATAAAATATTGCAGTGTATGCATCTACATGATAAACGATCAATATAAAGTAAGCCTAAGTGCATATTAATTTGTGCGAACCTATAAAATGCAGGTACGTATACTTATGTGCCGCAGTTTTTTTTTCTGCTTAGTGTGCATGGTAGCTTGTTACACACTAAGTAGAAAAAAAGACACAAAAATAATTCATGGAGGGATTGGGAGCACTTGGAAACGTAATTTTTACATGAGCACGCAGAATGGGTCGAAAAACGAGATTTGACATGAGAAAATTTTGATTCACGTCTTAGAATTAAAGTTAAGGCCCTTTAAAGTTCACCCATATGTTTGTATAGGGAAGCCATGTCTTTGCAATGTTTTGAGTTCCGGTGTGCGTTATTTAGAAAATCGCTGGCCAGTACATGCATAGGCAACCATGCAGCTGGTATTGTATCCAGAGGCTTGCTGACTGGATGGAGAATCAGCCACAACACTATTTCTCCCGTTTTTGCTGAGAGGTAGGTGGCATAATACAGCTACAATTTTACATTGTACATGCATGGATGTGTGGGAAAGTACATCGAGTTGAGAACATGACATGTTTTGTTGTGCTTTTAATTTCCCGTAGCCTTGTGTTTGTGCTGTGGTGATCTTGAGTACTAGTAGGAAGTAACGTGTTGCAGGGGCCACTGGTACTGAACCTCAACACTGATCATATTACACTCTGTGTTTTCTAGGTTCTACTAGGAGTATAGCGGATGGCCTGCTTTCATTGTATGGATCTACTAAGGATCCAGCTCCACTATGCAGGGGCGGATCTATGATTTTTAGGTGTTGTAGGTTTGTATAATTGTGCGCGAAGCGTGCGAAAAATTTGTGACCACGCCCACTGCTGCTCAAAATTGTTGGGGGGGGGGTTAAGTTGCAACCCCAGCAACCCCCCCTCCCCCCTAGATCTGCCCCTGCTATGTGGTGGTTTCTTAGATGTTACCATAGTAATATGTGATTTCCAACAAGCTCTAACTGCGCCTGCGGCACAGTTAGAGCGGGTGGAAATCATCTAAGGCACTTGGTATTGTTACTATGGTATACCAATGCTAAATCGTACAGGCACTGTACACTAATTAAATTATTGTACGCTAGGGTAGCTGTTTTGAACATGACTTGACTATCGATGCTCTAATAAAGAATGGTTTTAGTGACATTAGATGTTGTTACCATAGTGATATAATTATACCAAATGTACATAAAGTATTGCATTGTATGTATCTACATGGTAAACGATCAATATAAAGTAAGCCTAAGTGCATAATTATTAATTTGTGCGAACCTATACAATGCAGGTATGTATACTTATGTGCTGCCGTTTTTTTTTCTGCTTAGTGTGCACGGTAGCTTGAAAAAAAAAAAGATTTCTTGCGCGAAAAAAGATTGGGGGAATTGGGAACACTTGGGGAGATAATTTTTATACCGGCACGCAGAATGAGTCGAAACACGAGATTTGACATGAGAAAATTTTGATTCACGCCTTAGAATCAAAGTTACGGCCCTTTGAAGTTTCCCCATATGTTTATACAGGGAAGCCATGCGTTTGCAATGTTTTCGCCCACGCGCTACGTGAGGGGCGGGGCCACGCGCGCACATAAACGTGACGATCTTTACCAACTTTTTGGCAAAATTGAAATTTAGGCTGCCTACTAGCATTGTATGCTTCCACTATGCACCCAGCTCAATTATCTGGTGGTTTCTGGACAATTTTTTTTTTCTGCTTAGTGTTCAGGTCGCCTTGAAAAAAAAAAAAAAAAAAGCCTAATTAGGCCCAATTAAGCATGTGGGCGTGTTCCTGGCACTGTGTGGAGTGTGTGCGTGTGCGTTAATGCAGGTTTTATTGCTTCCGATTGGGCGTGGCTTCACGGGCCAGTGCTTGGATATCGGGGACTGGGACTTGGCCGCGGCGATAGGTGGGCGTGTCCCGGATGCGGTGGTGACCTTTGCACCCGGCCAGGAGGCTTCGGGGGCGTGGCAGGAGGTCAAAGGTGAGGCCGTGTCAGTTAATGAGGCACTGTACGCCGGTGCGATCGAGGGGACTGTACGGCTGGACGGAGGCTGACGATGGTTTGAAGCGAATGTGGTTGCGATGACGTGTTGTTACCCCGCCCACACAGGAAATGAGGTGAGCTCTTGTGTGGGCGGTGTGGCAGAACGGCCTCCGAGTGTTTGTGTGTGTTTTGGCCTTGAGGAAGCGGTATGTTTTAATTGGGATTGATTGTGGGCTTCCGGTGAACATCCGGTGGCCAGTCGGCACGTGATTGAGAATGATGGTCCTTGAGGCGCAGGGTGGTGCTGTTTTGGGCGTGGCCTGGCCCCTCCCTTCCGGCTCGGCTTCCGGTCCATGGAGGATATTAAATGAACACTTCCGGCTCTAGCAGCCACACCCCTGAGACCTGTGCAATTAAAAGGGCGCGGTTACACAACATGCACCTCACTAATGACTTTGATGTGGTTTAGGTGTTATATCCCCCACCTCACACCCACGCAATTTAATGGTACCTTAATCACTGAGATCAATTCAACAGCATACCGTATAGCCGGAAATAATATTACTGGCGGGCATTAAATTTGGCGGTTGAGCCCCAAATCGCTATTAGAAGAATATTAGCGGATTTAAATTTGGCGGTTCGGTACGGGATCGCCATATGGTGGATTTTAATTTGGCGGTTGTAATATAGACCGCCAAACCGCCAAATTTTCCGGCTATACGGTAGTACAAATCGGCTGTGACATGTACATAGCACAATAAACCATACATCCATGCATATTATTATATCACTATCTCTTAAATTTTAATTTTTAATAATATAATTATTATTATGGTATCACTACACCTATTACCTATTATGGTGAAACATAAACTAATTAATTACATCCTAAGTGGGGAAAAAAATAAAATCAATCTAATGTAATGTGCACTCAGTAACAATTTACTTTTTTGCGGTTATTAGGTAATCATAAGGTAATCTATGAGGTAATTACGAGAAAATTCAGGGCCTCGATGGAGCCCTTCTGGGACTTGAAATTTAGTGAAATATGTAGAGTATCTTGCGCGTGTATCCAGCGAATACCTTATAAGCAGCGTGTTGCCTTCTCTAACGAGCAGCGACGGCCGAACTTCACGCGTTCTCTAGGCTGACGTAATCCCATGGATATATATAGATAGCCCTGCGCTATATATAGCACGCACCATGAGTAGCGTGCCGCCGGACCAATCTAGCTGTACTGCGCTGTTGAGTTCTTCTTAGATTTGAAAATTTTCACTACCAGAGACACTCTCAGATTCTCAATGATCCGAGGTTAGTCTGCGACTGAGCATGAGACGCCGGCATCTAACTGTACAGTGAAGTGAACCCACTATTTTGACGACCTTTACCATATACACCATTTCAACTATGCAGCTACTGAGTGGAAGTGTTCATTATCTCCCCAGTAGCAATTGTGGTTATGAGGTAATTATGGTGTAATTATGATGAAACCTATGGTGTAATCTCTTAGGTAATCTATGAGGTAATTATGAGAAAATTCAGGGCCTCGCTGGAGCCTTTCTGGGACTTGAAAATCAGTAAATATGTAGAGTATCTTACGCGTGTATCCAGCGAATACATTACAAGCCGAGCGCTACTTTCTCTGAGAAGTACTGTTGGTTGAACTTCACGTGTTTTCTTGGCTTACGTAATGCCGTGGATAAATAAAGCTAGCACGCATTGTCACAAGGGGCTGGCCCGCGCGTGACTGCAGCAGCGTGACCAACCTGAAGTTCGGAAGGAATACCGTACTGTCGAGTTCGTCTCTGTGATTGAAGCATCGAAACTTGTCGCTGTCAAGGCTGAGAGTCAATCTTAGACGCCACCTCCATGATTTCTGGGGCGAGCATCGATAGGTGTGTACGCATTCTATTGACGACCTTTTACCACATGCACCATTACACTATGCAGCTACTGGGGAGATGGTCAAGGGTTCATAATATAATATAATGTAAGTAAACTCAGCCCCAGAACATGCTACGAAGATAATTCAAAGACCAGCAGATAGAGCATAAAAAACAAAATTAATTTTTACACGTTCCAGAATTTTCAATTTCACTTTCATTGTCGAGTTATAAGCGAAAATGTCCTTGTCAAAACACAAAATCCACAATTATACTACTGTCCACATGGTATAATGGTTAAGCTCTGAGTCTGCCAGGCAGTGTGAAATGCGCGCCCCGGTTCGAATCCCGCTAGGACCGATTTTTTTTCCAACTCTTTTTACCAGCCAATGATGCCGGGAAAGGTTGTCTTACATGTATATTGGATAATAAAAGATTAAATACCAGTATGTATACTGATGCATCATCATCAATACACAGTTTAGGCCAATGGCAATATTTACCATATAGCTATATAGAGTGTAGCCTCGTCCCCAGGCTCTCTTGGGGGAGGGGAAAAGAGGGTCGTATACATGGGATTGATTTAAGTCAAGGATCCCATGGGTTATACATGGGACTGAATTAAGTCATCTACTCCACGTGTTATACATGGGATTATTTTAAGTCAACTTAGTTTGACTTAAATTGCCGATTTATTAGATGTATACCTTAATAAACCAAAGTTTATTTACTGAGGGACCGGGCAATAGCGACATATATTAAATATGTTTGTAACAAGATTAGGAGGGGGCTATGGATATATTAAATATTATTTTGGGATGAGCTGCAAATATTCTTGTGAAACTTACAACCTGTCACCTTTCTTTCATCTCTCCCCCTCCCTCAGAAATGGATCCCCTGGTTGAGTCTCCTGCCACTCAAAGGTATAGGTACAACCCATACACCTCAGAAACCATGGTACAGATGACCTGTACTGTGATGTCACAAAAAAGACATCGGGGTGTGTTTTCTACCTATACTTTACTACAATGCAGCTAGCTGCATAGAGTTTGTACAAGCTATTTTTCAGGCATCATCATAGTACAAATGTGCAACAAGCGTACCAAAACCATCCTTTGATGTTTATCCACAGCACCACGCTTAGAATTTGTTCTAATGATTTACCTGTCATATCGCCCTGCACTATTGCATGGGAGGAGGCTGGTTTGTGATGGTTCCACCTGATGACCCTTACCTACTAACAACTATCTGGCAAAAGTGCCTGGGTGGCTTATACACAAGGTATGGGTTAGATTGGTGGTACAATATTAGTTTTATACTATATACAATGAAAAAAGATGCGCTCTGCTACAAGTTCAGAAGGCCCACAATTGGTCAGAATTGCAGTGTATGTGCACAAACAAGGGTGGCAATAGAGATGCATTCATTTCTTGCACAAACGGTGTGAAGCACTGCAAGTTTTGAGAGGCCTGCTCAGCAGACCACGTGCCAACGAGCCTCAAGCAAAGTGAGAGACGAGGTCTGTTCTTTGTCATGCAGGGGCGGATCTAGGGGGGGTTCAGGGGGTTGCAACCCCCCCTCCCCCAAACGATTTTGAGCAGCCCCTCCCACTTATATACAAGGCCTACTATAGCTTGGCATAGTAGCTGCCACTGTATGGCTAGCAGCAGACAAGCTGTATAGTAGATAATTGGCCTCAAACCAACAGGTGGTGCACGGTGGTTAGTGGTCATCCTGAACATGGCTTCAGCTATCAATAATCTACTGTAGACCACAAGAGTCAGCTGTGGTGCTAGGCGTGGTAAAGCTCTATACCTAGTGTTATATATAGTGCCTTACTAGGTCACAGTCACACTCTGGGGCGAGAAGATGATTAAAAGTGGGGCGTGGCTCATTAAAAGTGGGCGTGGTCGCAAAAATTTTCGCGCGCAATTATACCTACAACCCCACCATACTAACAATCCTAGATCCGCCCCTGTCATGGTCTGGTGGTACCCAAACAAGTGGATCATGTTATACTCTAACATGAGTTGCATGCACTATACTTTTCATGATAATTTTCATAATACTACTATGAGTATATCGAACATGCCAGTTTGTGAATAATAAACTGGGGATACTTGCACGTACCACTTTCCCCATGAGTGTTCTCAAATTCGTGTAGTAACTGTGTGTACTCTACATGCACACAGTTACATTAAGGCTATAATTATTAGGCAGAGTACATAATTACTCAACTTGCCAGTCTGTGTTTACATGGCACCTACCTCAACTACATGACTGATTGCCATTCTCTGTGCTCTGCTGGTCAATTGTCAATGCAGTGACAGTGTGACTGGCAGTGGCTCTCAAGTGCATAATTCAGTTGAAGTATGTCACAGAGGCTTTCAGTTTATATAGTGACATAGCCAGGTGCCCTCCCCCAACTCTTAGATCACCGACTCTATAGGGAGTATCAGAACCCTGTTTAGGTGCAGGGTATGTAGTAGTCAATAGTATACCAGTACCCTGTTCAGGTGTAGGGTATGTAGTTCAATACTCCTGATATTGAACATGTACAGAGTGAGCCATGCTATATGCATGCATGTATAGCGTTGAGGGTTCTGCACTCCTGTGCATTCATTATAAAATTAATGTACTCTGCCTAATAATTATAGCCTTAATGTAACTATGCCTGTAGAGTACTACATGAATTTCAGAACACTCGTGGGACAATTAAGTGGTACATGCAAGTATGCTAGTTACCTCGCACGCATGCGCAAGGGGTAAAGTAATCGGTTGTGTCGTTGTCGTTGTTGTTGTCGTCGTGAGCACAAAAATCGCCATATCTCGAGGTCTAGGCACCTGAGCGACTAGTATCTACAATGAATCCGTCACATTTGGCGAAAAATGGGCTTCAGAGTGCTTCGAATCGAGGGACATAGTCCACGAGCGTCACAAATAGTGCCTTTTTGTTAGCCTTCGTAACCACGCCTATCGACAGTGCCCACTCAATGCATTAATGATGCACATCATGCGCATAACAAATATTGTGAGCTGGTAAAGGTCGTCAATAATGCTAGTGGCACATGTTTGGCTGCTAGCTATCCGCAGACTGGAATGCAAAGCCCCGTGGAATCAGAATGTAAGATACCAGGGGCGGAGAAATGGGGGGGGGGGGGGGGGGGGGCAGGGGGGGCTTCAGCCCCCCCCCCCCCCCCCCCCCCCCCCCCATTTTATCACAAGCCCATACTACAAAAGTACAGCAACATAGTTCTGTCATAATTCTAGATGTTTGCGACAGTGCTCAAGTAAAAATTGCTACTAAATCAGCCAAAAAACTACTGCCAGAATGCATCAGAAACGCTCTCAGAGAGTCGAAATTTCCAAAATTTTCTGGGGGAGCATGCCCCCAGACCCCCCTAGGTGGGCTGTGGGCATATGCCCACAGCCTAACTGTTGTCACAGTCAAAGGTCTGAGCCCCCCCCCCCCCCCCCCCCACTTTTGTTACCTGTTCTCCGCCCTTGGATACCTATATCTACCTAGTCTAGATCTGGTGCAGAGAGACAAGACTCAGTTGTTTTTTTGGCTGATATCACCAGGAGCCTATATACAATCAAGCAAACAGCATAATTTTATATTCATATATGTTTCCCTATACACACAAAAGCAGATCTATAGATTGTGCAATGTGCGCGTGGGTATGTGCTCTAAAGAGCTCTAGCTTGTTATGGAATGTTTAATTTGACAAGTAGTATTATGAGAACTATGATGGGATGTATAGTGCGTGCATCCCATGTTAGTTTAATATGATCCAGTTGTTTTTACTGTGTAGATTCAATGTTCAAGCAGAGCAAGAATGTCACCATTGCAGTGGTGAGTTTGAGCAGCTGCTGTTGACCAGCATCAAGGGGTGTGGTCTACGAACTAATAGGTTCAAAGTTCATGCTGCTGCATGTGCGCTGTACTAACAGTTAACATACAGCTAGAGAAATGATACTGTTTAGATTTTCTCTGAGTACGTGAGCTTACTGTCGTGCATATTAGCCACATTATCCCATGATTGTGGCATCAAACATACATATACTTGTCACCTGTGATTAATATTATTATATCCACGGCTTACATACAATGTACATGTAGATGTGCGATTTGTCTTAATTGGCTTATACTTCAGATTCATGTTCTGAAGCGTATGGGTGGTATGCAGGAGAAATGTCACACCTGCCGTCTCCTGGATGTCGGTAATGTGAAGGGGATGAGTCATCACTATGGCAACAGCTCCACCCTGCCCTCATCGCTGGAGAGCCTCTGCAAGAACGAGCTGCCCAAGGGAAGGAAAGGTTAGCACAGAATGAGTTGCATAAGGGAAGGGAAAGAAAGGTTAGCCCGGAATGAGCTGCCCTAGGGTACTCCTTTTTTAAGATTGTGCATTAAAGCAAGGATACATACATGTACATACTTACGCGTACATACATGTACTTCAAGTAGTGTTTTGGGATGGTTGAAGATTGCCCTGATATCAAGTCCTTTGAAAGCGATTATACTATATGGACTTATTTATGATGATGGCGTGAGTGTACCCCCCCCCCCCTCTCTCTCTCTCTTCTCTCTGCCTCTCCCCCTCCATCCTCTCTCTCCCCCCAGTGATTGATTTGAGCTCTCTAGATCCTGAGGATCTATTGGAGTCAGGTCAGCTGGATGAGATTCCTCAGTGTAGCTTCCTGGATAAGCCCACCTCTAAGAAGAAGGTGTCCAGCAGAGCTCTGCCTCTTCAAAGAAGAAGCACAAGAAACAACCCATCCAAGCTAGGTGACTCCTGCTTTACAAGTTCCTAAATATTACCATAACATATTTTGCCCAGCCCATCTACATGTGCATGTACAGTACAGTTACCCTGCACATTTCTGGGAACATTTAATGTGGTAATGATTTTCACAAGCACACAAATGGATGAGAAACAGCTGCAAAAAACTTCTCCTGGTGAAACTACTTGGCTGTGCAATATTTAGCTTCGATAAATCACATGTCAGTGTTGTTTTTACTTTGGCAGCTCATTCAGATGTGCTTGGACATTAAATCCATCCACTAATAATACATGTACATGTAGGTCTATGATCTACTGTAATAGTATTATGTTCTTGATGCAAAGGTGCTTTATTACTCAATAAAGTTACATACATGTACATGTACATATAAACTATCCAAGCAGTGAACATCTAGCTTTAATATAACAATGCATGATATTTTTGTTTTGCCTCTGCAGTCCTGAGGAGCCTGAGAAGGATCTCATGGATGAATTCCTAGAGCAGTCTGCTAGGTCGCAGTGGCGTAGGAAGATGTTTTTGAGCAGGGGGGCTGAAAGTAAGGAGGTGAAGACTTGCTTTACGCGTGTGTAGCGCGCGAAATGTAGGGGGTGTGGGGGCATGCTCCCCCAGGAAAATTTTGGAGTTTTAGACCTTCTGAGAGCTTTTCTAGTGCATTTTCGAGGACATTCTGAACTCTTAGCTTGTCACATGTGAACACAGATCAGTAGTGACTACTGATCTGTGTTCACATGTGATATCTACACACCTTGGGGCTAAGATACACCACAATCATGAATAACTCAACCCTGATTGTGGCAACAGATGAAAAGTGCAAACCCCAGAGGGTGAGCCCCACCCCCTGGCTTGTATAGCAGTCTAAAAATCAGGGGGGCTCTGCCCCCCCAATCTTATGACTGGGGGGGCAATTGGCCCCCCCAGCCCCCCTGGTTCTTACGCCAGTGGGTCGTTAGGACAGGGGTCCACCAATCAGCTGCACCCTGAGCAGGAGGCGGAGCAGTCACATGACCCAGGAGACGGTTACCATGATAATGAGGATGATGAAGATGAAGAGGAGGGTAGGCTGGTGATAGCCCAGGAGACGGAGAGGGAGGAGGAGAACACTGCCACGCCCAGACTACCCACGGCCAACCTCCCTCAGAGATCACCACCACCACTCATCAAACATGAACCATCACCAGGGTGAGAGCAATCATATATTATATGCAAAAGAGGGTAGATTTGCAAACTAATGTATTACATGTATGACAAGCTGGTACACTATCCATGCATGGGCTGCCCGAGTGAAGTGTATCTGTTTGCCGTAGCTCTCACTGGTGGTAGCTGCATGCTCAAATTAAGTGTGATGACAACATTCTCACTCTAATTGATTGTCAGTACTGCCAGACTCTCGAAATGGGTATAATAGTGAACAGTTGCCTCGGCTTCACTCAGCTCTAGCTTTGCAAGAGTCTTAGTGCCAGCACCAGGCACTGGCTCAGGAGCAAAGCACTGCACTTGTGATGCATTTCCAATGCCATGACCACTATATTTGTGCACACAGCCCTTGGCCAATCCAGAGCATTCAGAGAGCACATCAGATACCTTCCGGGCAATTATAGTGCATGACTATAAATTACTTTTATGTAGTAAGATAACAAAATCTGATGTGTGACTTTCCCCTGTGCAGTAGTTCCGGTAAGAATCCCCAGAAGAAGAAGTTTTGTCCCGACTGTGGCACCCAGATAGCTCGCAAGTGCAAGAAGTGTCCGACAAGCGGGAAGAGGTTTGGTGTTTTCACGTTTGGTCGTAAGCTGTGCCCGGGGTGTGGCAGGGTGAACCCCGCCAGAATGACAGCCTGCTACGAGTGTGGACACTCCATGCAGTTTGCACAGAAGGCTCTGCCAAAGGGAACTCTTGGCGATGGTGAGTGTGCTCATTCCAACATTGCTACTATACATGTACAATGTACATGTAGATCTTTTATTTATTGTGATTATTACATAATTATTATGAATGTAGAACAAAAGCATTGAGCCAAGCAATTAAAACAATCGTATGTTAAGGATTTAATTGTACAGCTATCATCCAGTTTTATCCCTAGTGTTTATTCTTTGATTAGCAATTTTTACTGTACTACATGTATATCAAGCAGTAAGTATGCATTTGACATGACCTGATTGTCTTGTGTAGATGCTGATAGTGATGGCAAATCTAGTGCTCATTGCTCTGACTTTGTCTTTGGTTCTCGAAAGAGGCGTAGGGTTCCGCCGCTGCCATACTCCTCTGAATACGATAGCTTCTCTGCTGAGGCCAGTAAAGCTCCTAAACTGAGTGCATCTGGCCCTGGGGAATCAGTAAGTTACATGTGGCATTTACATCATTTTAAAATTCATTCATGAGTAATAGTAGTAGTGATCTCTGCTTCTCTCTGCTGCTACCTTTCTCTCTCTCAATTTTCCCTAATCTTCTCTCTCCTACCTAGCAATACTTGATATTCTGTACCAGAAACTTAGTTAACCTCTAACCGCTCATAATGACGTGTGTACATTATAATAATAATGTATAATAGGTTACCAGTATGGTCGTGTTCCTTGGGGTGATGCTGACATCACTTGTTTGGTGGATGAAAATGGCACTCCAAAGTTCTGCCTACAGGAGCTTTGCAGCAAGGTATATCATCATACATGTACATTGGATGGTATGATGCTTGTACATGTACATGTGCATACATTTGGAGCAATAGCTTTGCTTGCTGTGCACTAACTTTACATAACGTGTCATTCATCATTATCTTTGGATGTTTGGTTAGGTTCTTCGTAACCAGGTGAAGGCAGATGTGTTTGACATGGTGAAGAACTTGAACCTGCCAGTGCTGCAAGGTGACACTGCTCTGCTAAAGAAGCTACAGGCTCTTGGCCTGCACTCTAACAGGTGAGGTGAAGTACACTGGGCTAGTTATAGCAAGTCTAACACTCTCCAGGTGATTTATCAATTGCTCTGTAGGGGTATATACTACGGTTCATCCCATCCATGAGCCACTCAGGTGGGTAGGGAGATTTTAACCAGTCCTAGTTTTCCACCTTTGTGGCTTGCTATTTGGTTGATTAGGGGGTTCCCATAGTAGGAAGTGTAGAATATTACATCCCGAGTCCCAATCAACAAAAAAATCGGCCAGCCTATGAGGTAATTATGAGATAATTGATAATAAAATTGCTGTGAAGGCTGTTTCAAAATATTTACATGTAGCTTGCATGACAGGGTGTTGGGACCCAGAATTTGAACCTAGCATATGGATGAGATACGATGATTCTCTCAGTTCCCTTTCTTAGGCAAGCTCATACTCTGGGGGGATTTCTCTATTCAGTCTAGCACATGGCAGGTCGAGATCACGCCTATCACAAAAATTTTGTGAATGAACCACTGGCCGAAGTTCACCTTCCATGGATAAATAGAGCTCGCCTAATTGTGCTATATATAGCATCATGCATGCTGCGTGCCATGCCATGTACGACCTGTTCTGAAGTTTGGAAGTTGTACTGTGCAGTCGAGTTCATCTCCTGTGATTGAAGCATTGAAACTTGTCACTATCGAGGTCGAGAATTGGTCTCAGACTCGATTTAGGTGCCGGCATTGATGTGGCTTGTAGACTGTGCACGCACTATATCGACGACCTTTTACCATATTCACCATAGCAAATGCATTTGTAGCCACCCATAGCAGCAGCATGCACTGGATATGTGCTCTTGGCAATTCATAATTGTTCATCATGATAGAATTATAAATAAGAATGCTTTTTTCTTTAATTTATGTTATATACATCACAACTTTTCACTGTGTGCGTTTGTAGATCTCCAATCTGTCGTTTGATAGCTGCTGAGGAGCTGTGGACTCTACTGGATGCTCTGCAAGAGCCAGTACCAGCCGAGGTTCACCAGCACCTGGAGAACATAAGCTCTTCAACAACACCACTGCTAGTAAGTTACCAGTACTACTGTTTTTATCAGGATACATGAATCTATGAGGGAATGTATTATTATGGTATCAAGAAAATTGGATGTGCAGGTGCACATGCAATAGAAGTTAGTACACAAATGACCTTTCCCTTCTCCTCCCTCTCCCTCTTCCTCTTCCTCTCCTCCCTCACTCCCTCCCTCCCACCCTTCTTCTCTCGTCCCTTCAGCAGTCTCCGTCTCACACTGTTGGTGTTTCTGCTGCTGCTGTTGCTACTAGTTCTGCTGGTCCAGTGCTTCACAGTCCTGGTCTGGTGGCTGGTGGGCCTAGCCTCATCGAAGAAGATGAGCATGGTGAGTTAATGAGCTCAAGTATTTGATTAACTAAGGAATCATGTGGTAACCAATGATCAGTAACTACATCCAATTACCAATATGGTTTATTCCACATCAGTTGTTGTGTTTTTATGCTAAAATTTAATTGTTTGGATATTATGATTAACAAATTGAACAATTCCTTATGTCACTAATATTTGTAGGTTTTACATGTGTGATTACCAGTACACAAATTTTTTTATCAGTATAGCGGTATACATGTGTACATTCTAGATTTTAATCTCTAAATTGATCGTAGGTCAATGCATGTGGATGATATATATGATCCTGACGTACACCCCTGACATACATGTACATACATGTATCCATGCATCCAGGGTTCCAGTCCACCCTGCATGAGATGGAGTGCAGTGATGGTCAGTACATCAGCATCCTTCGTACGTGGAATGGTGAGCAGTATGCCTGTCTGACTGAGGTCTGGAGGAAATACTTCCCCGAGGTGAACAGGAACCACCTGACCAGTGCCCTCAAGAGGCTCGGCCTTGACACTCACATGCCAACTGGCCAACAGGCCACCCTGCTGAGATCAGCAGGAGTCATCTCTTTAAGGTAAAATATTATTATTACTGACTCTACAAGTATGTTTAATGTCACAATCATGGGATAATGTGGCTAGCATGCATGATCATCTATTAACAGTACATGCTCATAAAACATACAGACATGGTTCCTGCACATTGACAAGGGTGTAGCCAGAAATTTTTTTATACTGAGGCAAGTAATAAAGATTGTGTGCGAAGTGCGCGCGAAAATTTAGCCACGCTCCCTTTGTGGACAAACCACGCCCATTTTCGGGTATCTACCGCGATCGTAGCAACGTAAAAAGTCTTTTCGAGTCTAGAACAGTGCACAAAGCCGTTTTATCGACGTTACTTACATCATCTCAGAGAGAGACATCCGTCTTGCTCTCTTAGAGATGGAGCTATACGCGGCACGGTGAGTGTTGTTGTGTATTTAAGTATATAGCTGGCTAAATTGATGACCGAGGCAGCTGCCTCAGTTGCCTCAATGGTAGCTACGCCCTTGCATTGACAAACAGTATCCTGCCTGTCCCATTAGTACCATGCGCATGAGCAGATATAAGCGGTTGCAGAGGCTACACCCCTCATAGCAACCAGCTCCAACTATGTTGTAAATGTGCAATGGTGACGTTCTCACTCTGCTCGAACATTGCTGCCGGACTACTGACAGGTATGATAAAGAACAGACCTCGCTTCTTGCTTTGCTCGAAGCTCGGTGGCTAGTGCCAGCGCCTACTTAGCAGGCCTTTCGAAATACACAGCGCTTTCGCGCCAATCGTTCAACAAGTTGTCATCGTGTCTCTAGCTGTAGCTATGGCCCGAGGCATTAAGGCTACTCTTCTTTGTGCACACGGCCCTACAGTTTTGACCAATCCTGAGCCTTATAGTGCGGACTTTCTCTCCGTCCGCTCCGCACGTTCATAGCAAATGGGCGCATCCAAGACGCGTATCCATGCCCTCATGTAATGACACAGACTATATAAGAACAGTGACCGTCTGAAAAATACTTTTCGTTGTATAATTACAGGGGAGCTCCTTTATTCCAGACAGCTTGAAATGTTCTGGGTAAAGGAGGTATTTGGTATTATTTTTGTGTGTAGCTGGTACATTGCATGGTGTTTTGATTGAGAGATATCGATGGCCATTGTTGCAGTGGTAATACTTTCAAATTTGCTTTAGGGCTGTGTATGCATGTGGGCATTTTACTACTGTTCATCTACTATGGTTTTTCAATCATAGTATTCGAACATATGGCTATTATTGTTCACAGTATGTATACACTATGTCCATAGGGGTGCCGCTGGTCGTCTTATGAGGCTGGAAGACACCCAGACACTGTTGGATGACTTTGGTATTCCTCTTCAAATCAGCCCCTCCTCTGACTCCAAAGAGAAACCTCCTGCCACAAATGTACATCAAAATCTATCACCACTGCACCATATTCTATTGTCATACAGCAGGAAATATTCTAGGGAGAAAACATTGCAGTTTGAGAGCCATCCATGAAAATTTTCTCCATGAAATTTGGGCATGCCCCACCCATGTATACAATTGGTTTAGCATTCCACGAATGTTTTCTCTGCGAAATTCTCACTTCCTACTGATTCGCAAGTTTTCTCCCTGGAATATTTCTCGCTATACAGTAAATTAGTATTATTGGAGGGTGAAACGATGTGTGAGTGGATAATTTTATACAATGTATGGGCTTGTATACAATACTGATCAGAAGTTGACATGCAGCAAGTAGTTCGTGTGTGTGTGTGTGTGTGTAGTGGGAATCATTAGAATTTGCATGTTATGTACGTATGTACACATGCGCCTGAGGTACTCCTTGTTGTTGCAGGCCCCTCCCCTAGCCCCTCCCCGTCCCACGATGAAATTTAACTCGGGTGCCTCTCTGCCGCCTCATATCTCCAGACGCAAGATGAGCGCTCCTGGCAACTTCACCAATCACCTGGTCTCCACTGCTATCAAGACTGAGCCTGCTCAAGGTAGATGACAGCAATGCACCTTCATATCCAAGGGTTTCCAACATTTTATATACACATGTACATGTACTAGAAACCAGTGGGAAGCTGGGTACGAGAGTAACTAACAGTATATGAACTGTTGCATTAGTGTTGGTGCAGGCCATGAAACTACAAGTTTGATAGCATATTATTGATAATTCAGTACCCCTCTAATAGCTACAATAATAATATATGTATTGTTATGGTCTCTAACACTAGTCACATTGTTCCATGCGTGCAATGTTACGTATAATTGTCTCCATGCAGACACATTGCATGCTGAGTGTATGCGGAACATCCTGGCTGCCATCAGCTATGATGATCTAGTGGCCTTACTGGAGAAGTCTCGAGATGAGGCCCTCTCGTCTACTGGTGGGATTGATGAAGATGCTGATGGTGCGTATGTGTGTCTCCCTCCCTCCCTCTCTCTCTTCCTCTCTCCCTCTCTCTTCCTCCCTCCTGTCTGCATGACTGTGTGGTGGATTGATGAAGGCAGCTTGCCTTAATACCATTGTATTGTCCACAGCAGTTGCTAGTGAGCTTGATGGTGTTCAGCAGTTGATCCACTCCCGGAGAGAACTGTGCAACATCCTGAGCAGTGAGATAGGTTACCTCACTGCCTCCAACCATGCCTTCATGGCCGAGGTGGACAGACTCAATCACTCTGGAAAGCAAATTATCCAAGATTTAGAAAGTTCTGAATGAAGAGTGAGACTGTAAAACCACCTGTTTTGCACTGTATCACAACTATTGACGTTATAGCTATGTGTATGTTACTGTATACGTATCTAATTATCTGTCTGTATTATACTATGACATTGTATGGAATCTATGAATGTATTATGTGTGTTATTGAAAATACATTAATATTATTGCAACTGATATTAATGATATTACAGTATACAAGCTGCAACATAATTATACAGATATTTTGTAGCTTTGGAACAAGATTTAAAATATCAACTGTTAGCAGAATGTGTTCTCGGTATACGGTATAGTTCTCTAAACAATAGGGTCATTATCAATGCATGCTTGCCTCTCTCGTAGCACATCACAAACACTGCGTCTGGAACTCTCTTCAAGTGACTCCGTCCATGCTTTAAGGCTCGCATCATTCATTTCATAGTTAAAGACAAGTTCGTTTAAAAATCGTATCTGCTTTATTTCATTTCCGTGGCGATCGTTCTCCTTAAGCTTGTGTATTTGAATGCTGCTTGAGTGACAGAGAGCACAATAAATCAACACTCCTAATTGTCGCCAGTCAAGATCAGCCACTGGCCGTCCTAATCTCCGTTGGTAGAGAAAAGAGGCACTGTACTCGTCAACAAAAACTTTAGATACATGATGCACCCGATCCAAGTCTACGAGTCGCACATTACCATCTCTGGTGAAGCATATGTTTGGAAGCCTTACATCTAGATGAGCCCATCCAAGGCCGTGCAGTCTTTGTAGTACTTGCACGACTTGCTGCACAAGATCACCAAGGCAGCTTGCTGCATCAGCCCTGCTTAGAGGCTGTTCGTCCTGAGCCTCAAACACGAAAAAAGAACACTCCTCTATCATCAGAGGAAGCCTGTTGGAACTACAACTCCATCAATCGCTCGTGAGCGCGGCAGACTGAAAAGAAATGCAGACATCCTATAACTCTCCACCAATCTCGGAATCATTTTATAGAAGAACCTTGGACTTTTCAGAATGATTGAAAATTTGGATTGAATTTGCTCCAGTTCATCAGTGTTCGTCAGTTGTTCGATGTTTCTGTCATTTACCAGGTGACGGAATCGATCGATGTCTTGATGTGAAAGACGAATGAAGAAATGCTCATCTCGGCTTGGTGGTGTCATTAGATGATGTAATTGATTCTCAACAACACGCTTGATGGTGTATTCTACATCAGGCTTTCTCAAGATGTCAAACTCGACTTTAAAATGAAAATTATCCCACAGAACCTTAACTTGGGTCACACATGCTGAATTACTGATTGTACATCCATCAGTAGTTTCCTTAGGCAACTTTGGAAAAACGAAACCATAGACCTCATAAAACTCAGGATAAAAGCAGCGCAACAAACGGAGTTGATCGATCAGGTTGGCAACACTTTTTGCAATGGTATTTTCGTACAGTGATGAATGCACTTCCAAACAGAACAGGGGAAGGTCGAATTTACTCGTGGATAGTATAACACCATCAGGTTTAACAATTAACAAAGATGTAAGTGGCTGTAAGTGGTTTCTGTATGCATCAATGCGTCTGTCTGCAGCGACTCTTACAGACAAGCCAGAAACATTCAACAAATTCACCGTATACTGTACTGCTTGCTTTTCTGATGGGTTTAAGTTCAAGGATTCGTCAATTGTTGGACCACTGTAATTATCGACAGGAAGTTCACTGAGATTGTATTTCTCTTCTGTAGTAAGACTTTTGAACAATGTAGTAAAGTCTGTAAAGGATACGCGGATTAAGGGACTCTGAAACACGTCATTCTTTGGTGTTAGGTCACAAGAAGATCCAAAGCTCTCTGAGCGCGCCCCTTCATCTGCCATTATCAGTCCTGGAGAAATTAAGGTAAGAACTATAATATGTAGGCACAAATGTAATGTGGTGAGATGGTCATACATGGTGGAGAACACATGCAAAGGTATGAGGACAGTGAACAAAGAGGTCTGGGTCTAGTACGAGCTGCAGCATGCAGTGACTGGCGTACCACATGCTACTCATATGATCAATGCATGTTCAACCTTCACTGGTGTTAACAAAAGCAACACACCACTTACAGGGGAAAAAAATATGACTAGAGGTACTCCAGGCATCTCGGAGAAGATAGCAACTAAAGCAACCAACATCGTATGCTTGAAAACCAAGACACAGACCGTCATGTAGTCTGCTTATTCTAAATAATGCACATCATGCTCTGAGGAATGTTGAACTTCTCATTAATAGAGCAGTTGCATGTGGCGTCACAGGGACGGACACATGACACTTTCGGGCAGTGCTGGTGTACAAGTTGAATACGCTGGTATATGGGCATGAGAAAACTTCACTGATGCTGTTTCACGCTGAATCATGACATGCAATGGTCTCAAAACGCAAGTATGTTTAATGTCGCTACTAGGCACATGGCATAATATTATGTGATAGTGGAGCTGAATGGTGGTGCCGTCAGTTCAAAATTTCCCATACACAGCCCTATCTTCGATCTTGTACACCAGCAGGCTACAGTGCACGGAAAATTTACGGGAATATACAAAAACTTTGAATTTTCGATGACGTCAATGCAACTGCTCTATCGTGACATGATGTGTCAATTAGTGTCATATTATCCCTTTAGACACACCTGTGGGAATACACCTACCTTCTTTCTATAAAGTTTTATAGCAAACACACAGTGATGGTATCGCGTGCAATTTGATTAAATTTCCCACACAAGATTATACAGCAAACACATACAAGTCTTGCTACACTTGACCCTTCTAGTTTTTCATAAAGCAGGGTTTATTTCAGGATTTTGCTCCAGGGGGGCAAATGCTTTGTGCCCAAATATTAGGGGGGGGTATAAAGAATCAGCACAGTACGTGCGTAAGCACGCCCATCTAGGGGGGTCTGGGGGCATGCTCCCCCATGAAAATTTTTGATTTTACAACCCCTGAGATTGCTTCTGGTATATACCTTCTGAGAGCATATATGATGATGATGACAACAACCGCTACCATTTTGTTATACTATTCAGTTACATCTCTCTCTCTTTCTCTCTAGTAATTTCTAAATTTCTAGGGTGGGCAACCAAGTTTCCGGGGGGGGGGGGGGGGGGGGGGGGGAGCCCCCCCCTTGAAATAAATCCTGATAAAGCCCCAAATCCTCCATTCCATTTGATGCCCAGATGGTGCTGATCATACACTATCCATGTGCACGCGTATACACGTCTGAGTTTACAAACTACTCAACAGCGTAAAACTTCTACAACAACGCTTTAAAAAAATCTACCAAGATGCTAGTAGTGGTACAGTACTCACAATTTTCGAGAAAACCGTCACGCTCAGGAGTGTCTAGTTGGTTAGAAAGGCATGAGGAGCTGACCGTATAGACAAACTAGAGCTCTATAGAGCACATACCCCGCGCGCTGCAGCGTCGATCTCGAACTCTTTGGCTAGCTAGCTATATGCATGCCACCTGTAGGGTGTTGCCGACCTTTACCTATATATTGTGCCAGGTTGTGCGCATGAGCAGAAAGCTTATGGTGGGTAGTGTTGATAGGCGTGGTCAACAAAATACAGTATTTGCGACGCTCATAGACCTTGCCAAACGATTCGAAGCATAATGAAGCCAGTTTTTCGATGACATCGACGGGTAAGTTATATTTACGAGTAGCTCAGATGCCTAGATCTCCAGATCTGGCGATTTTTGTGCTAACGACAGACAGACAGACGACAGACAAAACCGATCACATTACCCCTTGCGCATGCGCGCGGGGTAAAGATCCGTACTGACGGGTGGACTAAGGACGTGGACTGAAATCTGGACGAATAAATTTCCGGTGTCTTTTATTCAGCGGAATGGAACGATGGAATGGAATGGAATAGTGGAATGATCACGCCCACCGAGCGCTTTCTGTGACTACCTATACCGATTATCAGGGTAGTCCTCTCAAACTTGTGCAAGTCAATAGTAATAGTGGATCCTTGAACTGATCCAGCAAGAGTAGAGATCAGAAGTGTGGGCTCAAGATTTGGGCTAAGCCTGAAACTGTGATAAAAGTTGGTCATAATTTGAAAGAGAGTCGTCGAGTTCAGCTACAGTTGTTTTGAGCACTCAGTGCTTATTAAGTATTTACAATGGCATCATAATATAGCTAGCAGGCATAACCTCATTTTAATAATAATATCATAGTGATCGATATTCAATGCCAAAGCTCAGACCCCTCTTTTATTCCGGCCCCGGCCCTACTCTGATACTTGGTCTATTAATGAGGCCAAACAAACTTAATTACTAGTTTCTCAGGCTTTCAAATTTCAAAACCCATGCGGGAGGCGGCTTTTTATTTTATTTTTTAATGAAAATGGGCGGGGCGATAGTGGCCACGCCCATTTTCGCTAGTGCTAGTGCTGAAATACAAGTATTGAAATCGAACCAGAGAGAATATCTAGCCTAAGGCCAATCAAACTACGTTGTTAGTTTCTCGTCCACCCGTTTTTATATTTCTATGCGGGCGGGCGGTCATTATTCATTATTCATTGTTCAATAATATTATTATGGCATTTTGAGGGTGTGGTTTCCTGGAATCGCCCAAATAATTAGCAAAAAAGAGGTGTGGCTGGCGTTTCAAAGCAATAATGAAGGCAGAAGCGGTAGGTTGAAATAGACGCGGGCGGTGACGAGAAACTAACAATCAAGTTTGTGTGGCCTAATAATCAAGTTTAGCGTTCTATATAGAGTCAGCAATCAAATATCAGCCACCTGTATCTCAGGAATGGAAAGAGATATGATCACCATTCTTACGCTGACTGGTAGCTCTAGTCAAATGCTGATCACATACCAAATCCAAAGTCTTTGCGATAAACCACGTGTGAGCTAGAGACAAAAATGTTCACCCGTCTGATTTACGCAACTACCAGACGTTTGTACCAAATTTCAGACAATTAGTTCCCTCACCGCTAAAAATGATGTGTGGACTGCCAGATTTGGAACATATGACTATCTACTTTTACTGTCACTGGCCACCAAATTTTAGCCTATAATGTTTCTGTAATTGAATGTGACAAGCCTTTAAATAGATTCTACTCACGTTATCAATATTCAGACACTTTTGTTCCATTTTTCCTGATTCAAGGATTCAAAATTATCATAAAATTTTTAAAATCACCTTTGCAACTCTTGGATAATCACAAATTGACCAATAGAACATATAACTAGGCTGTATATGTCTTAATTTAATGAATTGAAGATCTTTTACCCAATTTTGAATTTCTTAGCCAAGTCTTGCACCTGATTTCCTTAAAAAGTGTCTGAATATTGATGACATGAGGAGTATCTACTTAAAGCCTTGTCATATTCGATTTAAGTAACAATGTGGGCTAAAATTTGGTAGCCAATGACAGCAAGGGTAGGTGGTCATAAGTTCCAAATCTGGCACTTCACACATCATTTTTAGCGGTGAGGGAACTAATTGTCTGAAATTTGGTACAAACGTCTGGTAGTTGCATAAATCAGACGGGTGAACATTTTTGTCTCTAGCTCACACGTGGTTTATCGCAAAGACTTTGGATTTGGTATGTGATCAGCATTTGACTAGAGCTACCAGTCAGCGCAAGAATGGTGATCATAGCTCTTTCCATTCCTGAGATACAGGTGTCTGATTATATGTGGTGGCTGATATTTGATTGCTGACTCTATTAAATAGAGAGAAGTTTCATCAGTCGTACTAACCTTGTAGGATGACAAGTTTTAGTCTGCACCGGATAATGTCATCTTTTTTTGAAGAAAACCGCTAGCTAAATACCACTTTCACGGAGACTTCAGTTGTGAGATGTCCACCAAACAGTCTCGAGATGCCAGAAAATAGTTAGTTTTATGAACTCTTACTGTGTATTCCATTTTTTTGTCTGTTAATTACCGTAAAGCGACATTTTTCTGCGCGAGTTTTATTTATGCGAATTATGCGAGTCAAGCGGCGGTCGCATAAATATTATCGCGCCATATACGCTTAAACGCATAAATAAAAATCGCGTAAATTTTTCAAGCAGCCCGCTTTGACCGATTCGCATAATTTTTTCACACGCAGAAAAATGTCGCTTTACGGTAACTTAATTAGCACGTGACTGCTCACGTGAAACATAAATAAAAAAAATCTTGCTTTCTCAAAATTAGATGCGGGCGGGCCTGAGAAACTACTTTGCTTGGCCTTAAACATCATGCAAGTTGAGATGCAAGTCTCCTCGAATTCTGCACTATTAAAAGTGAAGTAGTTATAGCTCTACTCTCAATGAAGCCTTCAAATGTCCGGTGTATGTGTGATATGGGACCCCCATGTTGCTGGCTATAGAGTGGTGTCCCCTGGCGTTCATGTAATACATGCAATATCTAGCAGGGATCCCTGAGTACTGAAGACACCCACCCCTAGGCTAGCTATCGTCAGGTCTAGTACCTATTTCAGGAGCCATTTGGGAGCCATTTGAAGGGGGATAGTCTGGTGTGGCTGGAATTGCAGGTGCCAATACTAGTATACCGGTAAAGGCTAACCTACATATGAAGCCCGAAAGAGGCACAATCTGGCCCATACTATAGAAAGGACAACACACCAAATAATTCTTGCACAAAGTATCGAGGCACATACAGCATGAGGCTAACCGTATTCAATGTTGGAAGCTGAAGACCCATTTTGTGCCCATAATAATCTATTTTTCTTCTGCATCAGTTTGTGCTCGTCCTTCCTTTAATTATTGCCACCGGCTAGCCATAATTCGATCGAGAAGAGAGCACCTGCATGTCTTGGCATTGTATCTTGGGCACTGAATATAATAGGTATAGGTCGTCACAAAACACACTCGATGGGCGTGTTGTTCCACTATTCCATTCCACCGTTCCATTCCACCATCGTTCCATTCCGCTGAATAAAGACAAAATTAATATTATTATGATATTATTTAAAGCTTGTTGAAACTATTATCATGGGATACGAAAACAATAAGCTTAAAATTTTTAAATTTAAGGGGGTGGGATTGATATATCATTATGATAACGTGTTTTGATATACCATGTACCATAGATCATATAGACTACGCGGTATACGTAACCGGGATTGGAAACTGCTCACGTGAGCAATAGAGTCCACTGGTGCAATCCGTGTCGCACGGAAAACCACAAAAATTGCCAAAAAATCACAAAAAATGGCCAAAAATCACACATTTTTCTAATACTTTTGACAATAGCTATTAAATAGAAACACTTACAACCTTATAACTTAGCTATCCTCGTGGACAAGGGCTTCTTCTAACTATTTATAGTGACGAGAAGGTCCTTGGTTCAGTATCTGAGGTGTTCTAGTCCCAACAACGAGGCGACTTCAAAATGGCGTCTTTTTTGTGCTTCTGACTGTTTCTGGCTCAGCGGTAGCAGTATATCCTCCAAATAGTGGCTATCCTAGTGCAGAGGCACCGTATTTTGCCTTAGAACTTCAGTTTTTGGTAGCTGCTGCCACGGGACTCGAGATACAGGTCCAAAAGTTGTTTTGTAGAGCGTCCTATGGGGGCGAAGGCGACTGAAATAGCAGTGAACAACTTCGTACCCCGAAAAGACTGCCGTAGTTAGTTGCGCTCTTCAAATATTTTTGCTAGTAGTATTCTTCCATCATAGAGCTTTACTTTCGTTGCCTCCACTTAGCTACAGCACTAACACAGGCTGTAGTAGAGCCACGTTCAGCTGCCTCGGTCTAGGGGACACGGAGTGCCCGCCATGGATTGCATTAACTCTATTGCTCACGTGAGCAGTTTCCAATCCCGGGTTAGTCTCGTTCCCAGACGAGACTAATCCCGGGTACGTAGTCTATATCTACCGTGCTTTTCAGGTTGGTTGTCCATTTCCGGCAATTTCGTGCGGGCACGCCCATCAGGTCACGTGACTTATAGGGTGTGCGCGCGCCCATGGCCGGCCAATTTCAAATGAAAAACCGCGCGCAGCTACATGTAAATCCACGGCCACAATGCCAGTAGCATTATCGATAGATCTTCGTTGGAGGATCGTGTGGTTGTATCACTATAGGCAATACAGCATCAATGAGATTGCTGATCTGCTTGTTATTTGCACAAAGACAGTCAAGCGAATTTTAGCACGATACGATGAGAATGGTACTGTGGATCCTACTGATCAAAGACATGGACCTGAACGTACCTTGGATGCCTTTGCAGAGATGAGCTTGGTACAGTCTGTGATGAATAAGCCAAATATCTACCTTGATGAGCTACAGTCAGATTTGTACTCAAGTACTGGTATTACGGTTAGCTTGTCAACCATCTGCCGTACACTCCAAAGGCTGGGATTTACAAGGAAGAAGTTGCAGCATGTTGTACTGAGGCGATCAGAGACTGAAAGAGCAGAATTTGCAGAAGAGATGTCATATATTGATCCGAATATGATAGTCTGGGTGGATGAAACTGGTTCGGATAGCCGACGTGAAGGAATCAGGAAGTTTGGATATGCCCTTCGTGGACTAACACCTGTTAGTTTCAAGCTTGGAATCAGTGGTAAACGTCTATCAGTTATAACAGCTATGTCCTCCAGAGGAGTTGAGGATATCGATATAATTGATGGTACCACTAATGGGGAAGCTTTCACTAAATTTCTAGAACATAGTATTTTACCAATTATGCAACCTTTCAATGGAGTCAATCCTAGATCCATCCTTATCTTGGATAATGCCAGTATTCATCATGTGGACGAAGTGATAAAGCTTGTCAACAGGAAAGGGGTGATGATTCGATTCATGCCAGCCTATAGCCCTGACTTCATGCCATTGGAAGAAGTATTTAGTCAAGTGAAGTATTTTCTTAAGAGAAGTGAAGTACTGTATACTTCAACAGATAATCCATCTCTATTTCTAACAATGGCCTTTGCATCTGTTACTAGTGATGACTGCTTAGGATATATCCGCCATGCTGGATATTGTATTTAACTTTCTTTCATGTACATGCATGCATAATAATTATTATACCAATATCAAATTTTGGAAATGAATTTCACTGCAGAAAAAAAGTACAGAGTCCTCCATGCCTAGTCACAGTCGAGGCTTTGTAGTTGCTTCATGATTGATTCCCTTCGTAGCTCGAATTGATCTGCTGTGATTGCACCACGTTCAAACATTTGATGCAGCAAGTCAACTTGTTTAAGAAGTTTCTCCTGAAGGTCGATTTTACGGCCAGGAGATATTCCAACACTCGAATGAGCCGGTGGAGTTGGTTCAGGTGATGCGGGGGTTGAAGGCTGGGATGTGCTTGAAGGTTTTGCTATAGCACCAGCAATTGAACTAGCCATAGTCGCAAACGAATGCATCATAGCATCAGCAGCTCCTGTGCTTCCTCCATCCTTGCACTTATTAAATTTAGTTTTTTTGCCATCACCCCATGGCAATCCTTTTGGTGGCTCATCCCAGCTGGTATGTTGCTTGCTGTACAATGCTTCAGCCCATAATTTGTACTGCACCATATTAAAAGTGTGGCCATGTTTGTCGTGTAATTTGTCAGCCATTCTTTTAACAGCATCCTTCCGTTCTTCAAACGCAGATTTTTTATCCTTCTTTGCCGGTGGCTTGCCAGCACTGCAGTCGTCATCGGAATCATCAAGCAGAACCACACCATCAGCTTCACATGGCCGTTTCTGTGCTCCCGGATCCAATCCCTCACACCACAGAGAATACCCTTTCTTCACTATCTTTCCCAGCTCTGATTTCACATCATCACTCTGGCTGAAGCAGATCCTGTTAGAGCCACTCACCACATATCCAACATCAAAGCCAAGTCGGAAGCTTACAACATTTTTGCCAAGCTGTTCAAGAATCATCTCCTTGAGCCGCTTCAGTGTTGTGATGTCACAGACAGAAATCGAGCGCAAAATGTAAGTTTTGGCTTCTCGCTTGCATTTTGGATTGACGACCTTGATAGGCAAATCAACCTTGGAATTGGTCACATGACTCACTTGTGAGCCGCTGCTTAGTCTTGATCCTTGGCCCGACGGTGCTGGGACAATTCTGGTAGGCATTGAGCTCGCCGTGGTAGGATGTTGAGCAGAGGTTTGAGTTGGCAGCGACACTTGTGTCGTAACGGAGGTGGCGTTTACATTTGGTATGACTAGCTGAGGACGAATTCCACACTGCTGACAAAGCTGAGCTAGCAACCTAGCTGCGTCAGCGTTCATGGCTCAAGCTCTGACTTAACGACATGCACATGCATGCATGTACATGTTCCCGCCAATGTCGCGGTGCCCGCCCTCGAGCCTCGGCCTCGCGCACGCGCGGTACGCACGCTACGCGTACTGCAGATTCAGGTTCCCTTTGAACATTGCGCGGCGCGGGGTGTGACACAGACTGAGCGTCCGGGTATGGGAATTGGACTTTGTGTAGCACGTGTATAAATCAAGCATGGCGTCAGCTGGTGAGTCGGGCTCAGGTCCTCCT
Organism: Cliona cf. orientalis; assembly: GCA_963930775.1. NCBI lineage: Eukaryota > Metazoa > Porifera > Demospongiae > Clionaida > Clionaidae > Cliona > Cliona cf. orientalis. The sequence continues at coordinate 4,788,987 of OZ005695.1, forward strand.
GGTTGCAGTAGCTGCTCTGTGAACGTTGCACGTACCCAAAGCCCTGTTATAGTGAAAGTAAGTAGAGACAGCCAGTATAATTTTAGGTATTTAATGATCACGTCAACGGGCCGGGCCTAGTTTGCTCATCCCTCCGATCTCTCTCTCACACACACTGCCAATAATTAATATTAATTTTCACAGGTTATTGGCAATGTCTCTACCGCTCATTCAAGCTTGGCCACTATGACTGATATGAGCCAATTGTCACCAAGCTATAACTACTCTGTCAAGATTATGAACCCCAAGAAGAAGTCAGAATTTGATATTATCCAGATAAAGGCAAAACAAAGGTTTGCATGTGTTGATGATTTGAAGCAGCAGCTGTTAACAGAGCTAAGGGAAAGGGTCAGTGATCCACTTGAGCAAGTTGGATACATTGAGCCAGGACATGGACTTCGTGGCAAACAAAGATGGCTGTCTTCAGATGATGATCTAGATCAGATGTATTCGGTGCTGAAGCGTAAACCATATGAAGTCACTCTGTGGTGCTTTGCACCATTAATTGTAACTGGGCGAGGTGTGAAGAGGTCATCTGCTAATGCAGAGGAAGGGAACGATAAACCAACCAAGACCCCACGAAAGTCATACGATAAGCATGTTGATAAAATGGCTCAAGTGGAGGAGATTGAGGATAAATTACGAGAGAAACACCGTGACAACTATAGTCCTGAACAGCTACGTTCATGGGCTCATTTGTATATTATGAAGAAGCACGATTCCCTCGAGACCCCACCTGACAAACCATTCTGGAAGGGAACATCCAGCAAAAACAAGTCAGCTGGTGGTACAGCGTCTCCAAGTAAAAGGATTGCTCTTAGAGGGCAGTGTGTTGATCAGCTTTTGAAATGGCATGAGCTGCTGAAAAAGGGCGCCATTACTAAAGAGCAATACGATGAATTTCAGTCTACGATCACGGAAGATGTCAAAAAATTTTGATTGAAAATAAACAATAATTGAAGACAAAATTAATTAATATTAACAATAAAATTTAGTATGTTTGATCCAAGCCTGACAATGTTCAATTTTAATGTTCTGGAATGCTGCTTTGACAAGTGTTGTTTTATTAGGAAAAGCTTCCAGGACATCATCATGTAGCTTTAAATATGATTTAACATGACTAAAAGCTGTCTCTATCGGATTCATGTCCGGGCTGTAGGGTGGTAAATAAATGACTGGGATACCAGCATCATCCAGTAGTTGTTGAACTTCAGCAACATGGTGGATGGAGCAGTTGTCCATCACCACAACCGAGTTTGGACTTGTGCCATCGTATGGATGCATGTTGGGAATCAGGGTAGAGCAGACAAAGTCATAAAATGCATCCCCATTAACACTCTCAGTAGTCAGATCTACATCTATAATGCCACTAGTCCAAGAGAGTGCAGCTATAGCTGAAATTCTCCTACCACGTACCAGCAGCTTTTGACAAATAGCTCTTTCCCCACGAATAGAATAGCCAAATTTTCTCAGCATTTCACGGTTGTCACAGCCAGTTTCATCCACCCAAACAAGGACTTCTTTTGGGAAGAAAGAAATATTGGCTATATAGAGCCCTCTGTATTCAACCCTTCTTTGTAGTGCAACGTGCTGAATTTTTTTGCGAGTGATTCCATAACTAGCTAGTAAGCTACAAATTGTAGCAGGGGACACTTCAGTATTGGTTATCTCCTTCACATGATGGCATACTTCATGAAGATATAGCTTTGGATTATCAAGCACTAATCCAATGACATAAAGCTGGTGATGGTAGTCCAACTTACAGAGCTCGGGCCGTTTTCGTGCCTTCTTTGCTTCAACACTGCCAGTGCGTTCAAAAAGCTTGAAGGTATTGTAGGCAGTACCAACAGAAATATTCAAACGGTGTGCAATCTCTCTGTATCCCAGTCCCATCCCCAGCCTTTGCCAAATCACTCTCCATCTTAGATCCTTAGAGTACGCCGTCGTCCTGCCAGGCTCTGCCGACATAACTAGCTGATCAAATATTTCAATTTTTGAACTTTACCGCGCACACGAGACTGCGCATGCTCCACGCCCGCTGCATCCGCGCGCCGCGCAATGTTCAAAGGGAGCCTAAATCCGCAGTACGCCTGGCCGGGCGCGCGGGCCGGCTGTACTGTACTGCACTAGTACTGTGCATATGCGGATATGCGCGCGTTTACGTTAGCGCGTGCCAGTGATGTCACACGAATTGCTGATTGGTCGAATTCAAAATCGGTTGTCGCGGGGTGGACAACCAACCTGAAAAGCACGGTATGGATATATATACTGTCTCAGGGCCGTAGCCACGAAATTTTGAGTGATCAGGTAATTTAAGTGGGCGTGGCACTAAAATGTGCGCATGCGCAAGGGGCCTGCTTCCCCAGGCACTTTTAGACCTTCCGAGAGCGTTTCTGATTCATCCTGAAGTAAAATTGAAGTCTAGATGCATGGCGATCTCTATCGTAGTATGATCGGAATAACCAGGAACAGTTGATGTCAAATACGATTCAATTTGCCAGCGAGGCGATCAGGCTCCGCCCATTTTGAATCGGTAATCGTCCAGGTAGCCTGGAGAAAAAGTGGTCAGGTAGATACCTAAATACCTGACCGGTGACTACGCCCCTGTGTCTAAGCATTCATAGCTATTGGTGCATTATGAATAGCTATATGTGTGGGGCAGGGCCTCTCGACCTCAAGTTAAATTATGTGATTGATCCGATCCAAGCTATTGCAGTTTGGATAGAAATAGAGTCTGTGTATTTTTGACTGTATTTAAACCAATTTGTTTGGTAGACAAGGTATGTGCAGATAAAGCTGATGTGTGATATTTAATTAGGGCCATATAAAAAGATGTATAGAGGGATTCCGCAAATCGATTATCCCGCGGCGCTAATTAGCTAAGCGGCCGAAGTCGACGTTTTACGCCTACTGCCGTTCTCAGGTTTGTAAGGATCGTCTTGGATACCAAGACCGACTGCCTGGAGCTTCTCTTTGTATCGATTCTTCGCTTTATTGCTCAGACCTTCGAAATAGTCGCTCATTTTCGAAAAAAAACTTGACACGTTTCAATACAACAACACGCAGCAGTTGGCCTTTTGCCCACAAAGGGTGTGGCAGTAGGCGTGGTACATCGACTTCTGCCGCGGGATAATCGATTTGCGGAATCCCTCTATACACAAATCATTTACCTCAAAAGGGGGCGGGGCTCGTTACAGGTTGTATGTATGATAATATTATACGTACATCTATATCTCGCCATAGATAATAGAGATTATCATCTATGGCCACGCCAGTCCCTCAGACTATAATAATATTATTACCTTTAATAGCTACTGTGCAGTGTCATAGTGAATAGCAATATTACTCCTTGTCACGTTACATAGGTATTCTCTCACAGTTGTGATCGATGGAAAAATTTGCCACTAGTATCAAGAAGAAGTACCAGGAGAGACTTTTGCACCATGAAAAGCAGTGGCCTCCTTGCCACTCAAAAAAACTGATCAGGTTAGAAATAGTGGAGAGAAACAGGGGAGAGAGCTACTCTGGTAATGAATGGGGAGGCAGCAAGATCAGTGCGGAGAATGAAAAGCGAACTGCCCTAACTTATGGTGACCTCTTTAAGGTGGAGAGTGGGAAGAGACCAGTTAGAAGGGTGCTTGTAGAAGGTGATGCTAGCATAGGCAAGACTACTCTCTCAATTTCAATTTCTGAAGGTTGGGCAAATGGAGAGCTTTTCCAGCAGTTCGAATTGGTTCTTCTTTTGTCACTTTGATATAAGGAAATAGCTTCAGTAGATTCCATTCCAGAGTTGCTTGGCTTGCTTCACTCCAGCAAAACCCTTTGTAGTTCTATTGCTGACTTATTAGAAGAGACAGAAGGAGATAAGGTGCTTATAATTGCTGATGGATGGGATGAGCTTGCAAAATCCCAACAATTAGAAGATTCTTTTCTATACAAACTGGTGTTTGGGAAAACTCTTCCTTTTGTATCATGTATAGTTACGTCCAGGCCTTTGGCTGCAGCTCCATTTCACCAGCTAACATGCATAGATCAGTTTGTAGAGGTGTGTGGTTTTGATAAAGAAAGCATTGTAGAATACATTCAGGCTGAGTTTTAAAATGATAAGGAAAGGAGAGATCACCTCTTAGAGCAGTTGGAGAGTAATCCAGTTGTTATGAGTGTGTGCAGTATTCCTCTTAACTGTGCCATTATTTGCCACTTGCGGCGACGGCGCACTCTTGACGAAGCCCTTCCCACTACAATGACAGAGCTCTATACAAAGCTGATTCTCAATATCACTCTTCGTAACATACAGAAGACAGATGAATTCAAAGATGTTCCAAGCATACATAATTTTGATTCTCTTCCTAATGGTTTACGAGATTCATGGAGCAATTTTTGCAAATTTGCTTTTCAAGGCATGAAGCACGATAAGATTGTCTTTTCTAGTGAAGAGCTTAACTCTTTCTTCCCACAAGATTTAGACAAGGTGCTTAGCTTTGGTTTGCTTCAGTCGGCTGATCACATACTTGAAACAGGATGTGAAACTTTCTTTAACTTCCTTCACTTGACCTTTCAAGAGTATCTAGCTGCTCTACATCTTGCAAAGTTGCCATTAGGAGAGCAGCTTGTAGCTCTTCAATCCCATCACTCTGAGGAATCAACCTTGTCTGCAATGGTATGTAGATTCTTTTTCGGCATATACTTTGCACCCCCTACCTTGATGAAGGGTCTTGATTTTAATGAGGTTATCAAGTGCATTGCAAGTAAGAGCACATTTTCTATTGGGTTTGAGACTCTATTACTTTGTCATTGTGCCTTTGAAGCCCAAAATGAGGTCATTACAAAGAATATGATTAGCCATCTTGGTGATTTTGGTCAATGTATCGAAATTGATGATTTACACACACTACCACTGACTGATTACCCCCACACAGCTTATGACTGTGCTGCAGAACTTTATATCTTAAATTGTCACACAAGCAGGAGGATAGAATAGCAATTATTTTTGCTGACTGCGGAGTTACAGAGAAACAGATCAAAGTGCTAACTGACATACTTGCTTCTAGAATCAAAAATTTACAAGTTACTCAGTTAAATTTGAGTGGTAATAAACTTACTAATGATTGTATAGTTGACCTTTTTCTTAGAGCTTCATTTTCTTTCTCAACACTCAATAAATTAGACCTGGGTAACAATGAAATTGGAAGTGAGAGTATTGAGTCCATTACAAGTGGACTAGAAAGGTCTAAGTGTGATAAACTGGTTAAGTTAGACTTATGTCACAACCCCTTGAAGCTCTCTTGTGTGCAAACTTTAGCATGTACTGGCTTATTAGCAAATATTAAGTGGCTTTTTCTCGAGGGAGCATTCATCAGTGATCCAGACATTGGTCCAGAGCAGGTAACTAACTTTCTCAATGTTCTTTCAAAATATTGTACCAGTCTGAAAATGATTGATCTTTCAAAAAATAATTTTGAGGTTAGTGAACATGGGGCTACAGTTCTTGGTAAAATTATGTCACACTGCAAGGTTGTACTGCTGGGACTTCAGTCACACTCAACCATAGTTGATATACATCATCCTATCTCAGAAGACAGACTACAAATCACACTGAGTAAAACAAATCTTGGAGACAAAGGCTTAAAAGCTTTTATAGAGAGCTTGGAAGGCCAGGGCCAGTTTTCTAGATTGGAATTGCAAGAAAATAGCATTACTGTCAAAGGACTTTCATATCTTGCTGAGAGTGTTTGCTTAGGAAAGATCATTGTTCAAGGTGATACTTTTCCAGAGAATTATGATGACGAGGATGGCTTCCCAGATCCAAATATGTTTTTAGCAAAAGAAATGGAGAATGTTGAACTTCATCTTGATTATAATCCACTGGGACTTGAAGGAACTAAAAAATTAGTTGAAATGCTTATCAGTGATTACTGTCAAGTAAAGCTACTTTCACTGGAAGGGTGTAAATTAACAACAGATCTCTCAAGCAGCCCTCCAAAAAGCACTGGCGATAACACTCCTGATTATGATTATGCAAGAAAATGCAAGGAATTAGGAGAATTCCTCCTTTGTCAAATGCCTGGTCATACAAGACATACAATCACCCACCTTTATCTTGATTGCAACAGATTTACCAAAGAGAACATTCTAATTCTAGCTGGCTTCGTCTCGCTCTGTCCTATGCTTACAGTTCTTTCTACTTGCTTTTGTGCGATCACTTCTGATGACCTTTGTCAGCTGCTTGACCAGCTTGCTCACCTTAATGCTCCAATTAGTGCTTTAATAGCATGGCATCTCAGAAACAATAAAATTGATGATGTTGGCGTATCTAGCTTAATTGAACATCTTCAAAACACATCGTTATTCCCCTGCTCTGTGTGGTCGCTGTGCTTTAGTCTTCAGTGTAACAAAATTAGTGCTGATATGATTACAAAATTGGAGAAAGAACTTGAAAAGCGTCACAAAGTGAGTTGTCAACATAAGTAGATTACTCTATAGTGTTGTTATCTATACCTGCCATTGTTTATTAACTATACATTTACTACTAACAGATAGGAATGAGAATTTACAAATCTCATTATGAACAACTGACAGTGCCAAAAGTAAGGATCATTGTTACAATTATTTTTGTATAAATTTTATTGATTATGTATGCAGGACGATGTATCATTACCCTCAATTCCGGATCCATTACCAGCACATGCACCGATGTCTCTCACAGCACCTGAATTACAGCCAGTTGCATCTCCGGATCCGCTTACAGCTGTCGACCAACCGCAGGCTTGGTGGAATGAAGAAATAGATATTAAACATAACGGCGTCTCCAAACATCTTGGTCAGATAGCAGATTACATGCATGAATGGGAGGGACCAGTTGCTGAAGAATTGGGTCTAAAAAGAGCTGATATTTCTGCAATCAAGACAAAGTATCCTAGTCAGCTGAAACTTCAAACGTAAGTTTAGCACAATAATATTAATACAGGTAGCTATAAATAGTGACTGTCATGAATTTTTGCAGGAGAGAAGCATTGGAGATATGGAAGCAAAAGCGTGGTTCCAGTGCCACCTACAAGAATCTCTTTCATGTATTTCAATGTGCTGGTTATCAGAATTATGCTGATAAAGTCAGAAAAATCATAGGTAAACCTACGATCTTTATATAGCAACTGTGATGATTATGGGACAATTTTCACAGATGAATCGTCAATTTCTCAGTGTAAAAATGAAGGAGTAGATGGTGCACAAGCTATGTCGTTGGAGTGTGCTACAACTAGTGGTACATTATCAATAGCAGATAACACATCATAAACAAAAGTAAGGTAATAAAAATATAGTGTTGTTACTTAAAGTGGTGTGTAATTCTTAGTTTTCTAGTGTTAACAATTGCCGTTATAAGAATCACTTGTATGCATTATTGGTAATCATAATTACAGGGCCAGGGGAAGCATAATAAGCAAAAATGAATGAGTATTAGTAAGGCCATGACTCATCAGCTATGGTAGTTAATACACCTGTATGGACTAAGTGCACAAGTGCCTTAACCACATACAGCACTAGGGCGAAGCCTAAGGGCTATACATGTATAATATTATTATATCCGTATAGCTAGCGGGAAATTTCAAGAGAGAAAATTTTCACATATTTCGTGATTTTACAGCCACCCACGAAAGTTTTCTCCAAATTTTAGGCATGCCACACCCATTATGGATGTATTAACTGGTTTGTATCCCCACTGTTGTATTATAGCACTACAAGTGTGGTGACTGAGTCTGATCACTGGGCCAGGGCAATATCATGATTATTGCCCTGTGGTAGCTTTGACCTACATCATAGGTGGGATGCAAACTTCCTTCTATGGGGTGGCTTCTCCAGCAACATGCATAATTGACTGATTTTATGTGATAATCAGCTTTTGTTTACTCTTTTTAGGTCATGAAAGTTTGATATTGGGAGTAGGTCATGATCGGAAGATGCGCCGTCTGAGTATCTTATTTAAGAAAGTAAAATTTTTTAGCCATAGCCCCCCAGCCTACTATAGCTAGATCAGGAACGAGACTAGCTACTATTAGTAATTAATATTATGGGATTGACAATTAATTTCTTTAGCTTATTGTTTCAGCTTGTTGATGTTGATTACTACATGCGGTGATAAGTTATAATCAGAAACTGACAATGAACTCAACAGCTAAATCACACCAAGCAAAATACAACTACATGACTAATGCATTAATTACTTTTGCATACTGAGAACTCTACATAAGCAGGGTTCTACCTAATGGCAGAAGCTTAATCTAGATTGATGGATTCCCCACGGTCCCTGTATTTAGAATCCTAGATAGAACCCTAGGCCTAGGTAGCTATAGGGGTGTGCAAGTGAGCTATACTATAGCTCCTATGCACTCTTCATAGGTAGTGAAGGTAGTCTTGCAGCTCATGATCAGATATTATAAATGGAACAATCAAGCTCAAGAGGTGTCGGCTTTGCAATAGCTGGTTGCTGAGGGACAAATTAATTTTTAGATTCTAAAACGTGTGGCTTCTGATAGCTACAGTAAAAATACATAATTGCCGTATTTCTTTTAAAAATTCGGCATGAAAAATTAATAATAATATTGCTTTAGCTTCGCCGAATTTAATATTCAACATTTTGTCTGCGTGCGCATTCTATTCCCGTTTATAGCATATACACGTGATGACCTTTGCCGAAAATTAGAGACTATTTTCGTAAAGGGTGCCGAATAATTAGAAGGTCCGAATTTTTAGAAGAAATACGGTATTAGATTCTTCCATCACTCTGATCATTGACATTAATTTTATAACAGCTGAAACTCTTTATCTCCCCTCTAGTCTCTAATTATAACTTTTTGCGCTGAGAGCCTGAGACTGCTGATGCAACACTAAAGAAATATTTTCTGGGAGTTTCTTGGTCCTAGCTACATATTTTAGTGTAAATAGAGTTTTATCCCTAGAGTAACTCATGGGACGATTTTACACCAGCAAAACCTAGAGTAACTCATGGGACGATTTTACACCAGCAAAATTAGTGTAAAATCCTGAGTATTTATTGTATGCCAAGCATAATATAAGGGAGGATTTTACACCACATCAAAATTAAGGGGCTTACTCATGTAAAATTCTCCCATATAACCTACCTCTGCTATATATAAGGGACGATTTTACACCAGTTGCCACCACAGGTACTGAAGTGGTGTAAAATCGTGCCATGTAATACTGATGGCTAACAGTAACTGGAGCAAAGATTTACATGTGACCTTTGACCTCACTTAAAATTCTCCCATAATAATAAGAATGTACATCCACACTCTGCTAAAACTTTAAGTGTGAACTTTGACCTGGTGTAAAATGCTCCCTTGTATATAGCCACTGAATCCAGACTCAGGTAGGTTTTTAAGTGCGTTCCGAATGCTCGCTTGCTGTGGGTATGGCTGTAGTGCATGCACTTGGTGGGTGGAGCTATCCTGCAGCCGCGACACTATTTTGGGCTTGTGCTAATAGAATGGTAGGCCGGGGGCTCACTGTGTGCATGAGTTAGAGTTCTTTGTAAAGCATGTCAGGGTAATTTCTGCAGTACAACCTTGTGTTTAGAGTGATAAGGGTAGAAATGATGATATGAACACCATTGACTTATAGCTATAATACCGGGTATTAATTTTACTGTTTATAGTAATCATGACTCTGTGACTGTATAAATGCCGGTACATTCTCTCACTTGGATGCTATTGTAGCTAATTTATACTAATCTTTCTAAGTCTTCATCATCAAAAGATGCCTCTTCAGTTTGTCCGTAGCTAGATACCATATACATGGGAGTGAACTCACTCATTTGCACCCTATTGGTAGTGTTTTACTCTGCTTAATGAATACATAGATAATAATAATATAGCTAGCTATAATTATTAAATCACATTTCACTCAAAGAGAAATAGCTATCACATTAAAAAGATGTAGCTAAATCACTATAGTAGCTAGCTGCTATCAGGAATCACTCATGGCTAGTCTCGAACCCAGACCCTCCTCAGTGTATTTCCGCAGCATTGGATGTATTGCATCACCAGCACGACTCACTCATGTGTTTGGTATTAAAGTAGCTAGCTATATGCAGATAGTTATTATGAGACTGTCGGACATCCATACTAACGAAGATGGAAGCTTCCGGTTTGGGGGTAATTGTATTATACCTAATTAGCTAGCTACCTGCCTACAAATTGGATTTGCTAGCTATCTACCTTTAAGTTATTAACCCTCGGCGCATGCGCGAGGGTTCTGTCTGTTATCACGCTAGCTGCTACATACCTCGTTTGCGAGTCCAAACTGCGGTGTTATAAGATTCCTTATGGCGTTCCAAACGCATGATTTGTGTGGATTTCGCAGAAAACGCTTTGTTGGCCAGTTTTGGCGTCATTTGTTGATTCTAAGCTTCTTGACTTCTCCCGGCCATCGCTCTGCTATGACTATACGTATAAATAGAACGTTATGTGTCTCGCGCTATATACGGCATGGACTCCTTATACGCATGCGCGCGAGGGTTACGAGGGCGGGGTCTGCATGGGGACGGTTCACACAGCGAAGCATGCATTCAGTCTACACGTAGACCCCAAAATTTAATTTTTGCTGACGTCAGCAAAAATGTGCTGAGTGTGCACAGCACATTCAAGGTCACTGTATGCTGGCCCTCATACAGCCAAGTGAAAGTGTCCAGATAAGCGGTTTAGAGGCTTAGCAGCCAGAGGAAGGATGGATATTTATTATGAGTCACTCTAAGTTCTGAACAGTGTCGTCGATCAGGCTACAAGGAGGCAAACGCACACAAACGAAGGTAAGTGTCTGGGGCCAACTTGAATTTTTGTACGATTTTGGGGTGGCGGTTTTTACGCCACGCCGGTGTGTTTAGTATGTTTATAAGTTCGGAATGAACGTATACTTTTCTCTAGAAGTTTCTCTCTTATACAGGTGGAGAATTATGGCCGTCTGAAATCTTAAAAAAATTAACAAGAAAACACTGAAAGTGCAGAAAGACCATGCTCGACATTGGGCTATGGAGGCCTATATCATGAACTATGACTACTCTTTGACTAGTATATCGATTATGAAGTCAATCGTACTCACCAATTTGTTGTGATCACAATATTTGTGCACCAATTTTTCACTTTTTGTATTTTTTTCTCTAACTTGAATTTTTGTACGATTTTGGGGTGGGCATTATCTGGATACCATAATATGACCCTTCCTTCCTATTCCAAGGGAACTTCCACATTTCCAAATAGGAAACCATTAAACCACACACAAACCCACAAAAATGGCGTTTAAAAACCGACGCCATGACGCCAGCTGCTTGGAAATGTAGGTGTGCCGCGTAATTGCCGCGCTGTGGATCCATGGAAACTACAATACTTCCGGGTATGATCCATGCGGCCGGCCAGCACTTTTTCGCGCGCACATGGCTACTATAAAAACCAATATCAGTTAAACAATGCATCAGTTCAAGCCTGTATTTGCAGTGGATCTTTGAAGCAGTTGGTGTGTTTTTCACCATTCCAGAGGCTTTACCTTGCAGCGTGTTCAACTAGTTCTTTTGAGAACTCAAGCTCAGTGATTTTGAGAGATTTTAGTGCTGTCGCATCTTCTACCAGTTATTCAAAGTACGCTAATAATATTAAGTAGTAGAATGATGGTGATCATTGGCATGCAGCAGGTTGTTCATCCAAGACAACAATTGGCAATTAGTGTTCTCTGAAGTTAATCAGCAGCATTATCAAGAACATTAAGTAAGTAAAACTATTACATCAATATCATGAAGTGACCTACAATGTGCACTAGGGAGGCAATTGTTCATCACTATTGGTGATACTTGAGATACTCAAGATACCTATCTGTGGTCACTTTGGTATACCAATCTTCACTGCGGTCAATAAAGCACTCTTCCTGGCAACAACAAACTGTGTGGAAAGGTCAGTGTATACATAAATTTGCACAGTGTCAAAAGTACAACATCTATATACTTCATTAATAACTATAGGCAAATTCAATTTTCTTGATTGTAGACATGCACGTGACTACAAGTCCATTGGTGATGGCCCTCATACCTGCCATCCTCACTGCACAGTACTTTCTTTCAGTGAATCAGCATACATGGGTTTCATATACAAAACTATCTAGTGATAAACATTCAGCATTAGGGACAAACATGAGCATCCTGTCGACCCAACACACCCATACTCCTCAACTAGACCCTATCCACTTATTTTTTGGACTATTCATATTATGGGCATACTTCAAAGCTAGAAATCCCTTCACAAAACTTTGCATAGTCATGGTAGTTTTACATAGCTTGACCGACATTACTGTAATTGTCACTACATTAAACACCTTTGCCTTACTTGCATGCACCCTGATTGGCAGTATGTGGTACCAACATGTACAAGTCCTTGTGGCTGCAGGAAAAAATTTACAAGGTATTCCTTTGTCCCATTTACATGGTGGCATTGGGTCTGGAGCCGGCTCAAACACTATCGGAGCATCATCAACAAGTCAGCCTACTAAAACCTATAGTACAGATAATACAACTAGTACAAAGAGAATCAGAGATAAAAATGGTGGCAGTCAGTCTGGAAGTGGTGATGAATCTGATAACAGACCTCCAGCCAAACGAGGAAGACCCTCAATGTATCATTCCGAAAAAATGTGCGCTCCGTGTTCCATATGGGTACAAACTGGCAATGACAAAAATTTGCAAAAATATCATGTATCTGATAAAATGAGGCATCCTGGTATCCATGCAGAGGCAATGTCCAATTTTGTATCCACTCTAGATCGCAATATCGTACTACAGTCTGATACTTGCGTGTGTGCATCATGTTTTACAGATTATACAAAATTTAAGGATACCTCCGAAACCCCACGCTGGCTAAAACTGAAGAACAGCTTTTATTGTCAGCAGCACTGCATATTTTGCTGCACTGATGCTGAACATGACTGCATGTGTAAACAAATTAGTGACTGGAGCCACAAACAATTATCTGACAATGACATAAAATTGTGGACAAGGTACATTATAGGAAATAAGGTTCGTAGTTCTGTAAATCTTACAGCAAGTAGTATATGTCGTAATCACTTACGTATTCACAAACAGAGATGCTCCAGCTGCTCAAGCAACGAATCACGAGAGTGGCATTTGGAATGTGACGTACTCAATAATGATAATTATTTATGGCTTTGTGATACGTGTGTAGGATGCATCTATGGAAATCATCGCATGCAAGAAATGTTAGACAGCCAAAATTCAGTGTTGAAGCATAGGGCTGAGTTGATGCAATCGGCCTTAGAGGAGGCTAAATGTAACAGCTTTGTTCACAATATACCACTAATCGACAAGTACAGAGAACTACTTGGAGAGAACATTACACAGAACAATCTCAGAGCCTTCAGCATTAGCTTAGACAAGTATTTAGCTGTACACGGACTACATTCTTATCAAGAATCAAAAAAACACGGAAAGCTTTACTACGATGGATCTGTGCACAACTCAAATGGAATTAAGCATGTTTACAAGGTGATAGTGAACAATTATAAATTAAGTAAAGATAACACGTCATTGAAGGAAAAAAGTACACTTACACCACAATCAATACATAGCATGCTAAAAGAGCAATGCACACGTTTTCCAATATCGTCAGTATTCGATTATAGAACATTAATAAAGGATGGCTACATTGATGATGACAAAATGGCACATATTTTTGACCATAAACTAGTTACGTTAATTGAATCCATCACCACATCCACCACTTCCAAGTATACTACGCACTCAAAATTATATTCGGACATGAGAAAAATTCGAATATATATGATAATTTCTTTACTATGCTTTACACTAAATCCATCAGTTGTGTTTTTGCAAACTTTGATCGGCTTATTTTGCTTTGCCTATGGACTAAGAGACAAAGGGTTTGAAATTTTAAATGCATTTGGCTGCACCTGTAGCATTGACCATATTCGCAAACATGGCGATCATTGGACTACACTTAGAAATGCTGTTGATGAACTTGATAAGACGAAACTTTTGAGGGTTTCATTTGATAATCTTAATTATAAAATAAAATTTGCAAAGAAGCTGGGGGATAGTGAGAGTGGAGGTCCACAGCGCATGCTAAATTTAATTACAGGGCAGGCAGTATTCAGGTATGACAATCCATCCAATCAACGCAGCATAATTTCACTAAAAGACCTGAGCAAAAAATCACTACAATCATTTATGTGCCCCCATACATTTAAGACCGCCGATCTAGACGTACACCACTTTAAGTTGGATACTGGTTGTGCATCGGATTACCTTATGAGTGTATTTATGGATGCTGTCTATAAATGTACCCTAGCGAGGCTCAAAACACCTATCTCAGAACTTGATACTTCCCTCATGGTAGATATACGACAGTACTTGCCCCATTTCACTCCAAAGAAAGGTGAAGCTGTAGTATATACGACAGTTGATGAAGCTTTAGCTGGTAATGCATTTGAAGTGAGTGGCTACCTTGACAAGCTAAAGGCAGATCTATGCATAGGGACTGAAGGATACCCACAGAAGATAGTGCTTACTGGCGACCAACAAACATATAAAATAATGAAGGAGCTCCAGAAAGAGCAGGCAGAAAAGTACAAATGGTTTTATGCATACCCTGGTGACTGGCACCTAATGAAATTAACAGCAGAATTATTCAAGCTAATATTGTGGGATGGTGGTTTAAAAGAAATGTGCAACTGCTGTGGTCAAGAAGATGTTGTACAATGGCAGGACATACATAACTTATTAGCAGCTCTGCATGAAGTACTATTACGGCAATTAGTGAGTAGGCATGAACTAGACAAACAGAGGTCAGAGAAACAGTTTTGGCAGTATGTAGATCATCTATTGGGGGATTTAAATCAAAATAATGTATCACAATTTTGGGCAAAAACGTTGCACATGGTAAATGGTTACATGGCTTTTCTCTTTTCCGTAAGATCAGGGCTTTTTCCGCTGAGACTGTCTGGTCTAAAAGTAATTTCACCCATCTTTTTTGCATATGCACGAAACAATTATGAAGAATTGACCATACAAACACTTACAGACAGCTACACATATCCACAAGACATACTTGACAAGTTTATGGATGGAGAGTGGACAGTTAGTTTAAACGGTAGGCCATACCACAATTTAGCATTGGATGAAGCACACGAATGCGTAATTAACAGACGACTAAAACAAATCACAGCACGACCATCACATTTTAGAACTGTTCAGCTTGCCGATTTTATGGCATACTTGGATGTAGTGCTACGTGGGACTGAAGAATCGGTTAACAGACATAAGGCCAGTGCAACAGCTGAATACAATAAAAAGTTTGTACAACAAAGAGCCCATAGGATAGAAAATCTCGCACCCATGAAATCACTATTCGATGATACACACAGTAAACCATTAAGCAATGTATTTTCTGATAAACCCAAAGAATTGGATAGTGTTCAAACAAATGATTTGCTTGGTATACACAAAATAGGTACAGGTAGGCTAGTGTCATACATTAGACAGCATGTTCTAAAAAGAGAAAAGCCAATAAAGCGTAAACGACAGCCAATAAAGACCTTTACATGTAAAAAATCGACACAAACCCAAAACAAATCACTACTCAAAAATGTGACCACAATTTTGAAAAATAGCTTTAAACACCTGCAGGCAGCTGGGGCATCTTCTGTACAAACTTGTCCTTACCCTATGGCTCTTGCCACCATTAATGGTGAGATGAGGATGGCACAGAAAAGTAAATTTAGAAGTGCAATTGCCCAAATATCTAGTGACATGTTTTCCGATGAAATTCCATTACTTGTAAATCCAACCATAATAATAGATTTCCTTTTTTATCTTCACATGCCCCCTCCTTCCTATATACGTACGTACGACCAGTTGTCAGGCCATCTATGGAAGCAGTGCATCGAACAATCTTTATTACGAATACCCGCTAGTAGTAGTATATACATCGTTATTGATAAACCCGACTTTTTGCCACCTCCCAGGACACTTGTGCATGCCTTGCGTGGCAAAAAAACTTCCTGTAAGGGACCAACCCCTCCAATAGCACCCACCCTATCAATTCCACATGGTTGTGAATATCAGTCTCTACTAAATGTACCCGACTTTAAAGCAGAACTTATTGAATATTTGACTTCGCAATTTGTCCGCATGGCACTAGTGTCATCAATATACATAATTATAGATTCTCCTTCATTACATAATCCCAAATGTATTTCAAAACACGGAGTGCTTAATTTAGCTTCTAACGAGCAGGGAGAAGCAGACTACGCTTTATGGCATCATGCCATACATTGCCAAGGCAATGATGTGCTGATTGTATCCGGTGATACAGATGTATGGGTGTATGGACTAGCCCTGTGGGAGGCAGGTTGGCTTCACAACAAAAATGTATTTGTACAAAGGGGCCTTTCCGGTGAATATGTAAATATAAATTTAGGTGCAAGATGTATTAAAGGCTATGCACAACTCCAAAATGTCACAAATCCAATTGCAGCTGTCGTAGGCCTATATATCATAACAGGTTGTGACTATGTAAGCTCTTTTTTCAAACTAACGAAGGAAAAATTCATAAAATGTTTACTCAAGAATGTAGATTACATTTTTGCCAATTATTCATCAATACTCAAATTCGTATCCGATTCCAATGGTCATAAAATTTTTGATTATATTGAAGAAGAACCATACTTACGGCTTATTTGTAGTGTATACCTAGATAAACATAGCTCTCTCTATAGTCAACAAACATTACAGAGGTTTCAGGAATCATTTAGAACACCACCATTAAGTGATGCATGCAAACAACTATTAGCATGGGTAGGAATGGGGAATACACAGTGTATAGAAACAAATGCTGAATGGTGCCACTTAGTGAGGGCAATAAATTTTCATAATGAAGCCCCTAGCAAAGATCACGAGGCCAAATTACTGCCTTCTTTCAGGGCGCTCAGCCAGCATAAACATAGGGCAGAGTATGTACTGCACATGGTGTACTCGGCTCCACATCGTACCTGTTCCCAGTTACAAAGTTTTGTAGCCTATGGGTGGAATATTGACAATGATGGTGGGATTACAATAGCATGGGGTGAAATTCATTGTGACAGATATTTGTCAATAGCTTACGAGGCAGGATGCTCTTGTACAAAGGGAGGATGTACAGCTAGATGCAAATGTTTACTCAGTAATAGGCCATGTACCATACGGTGCAAGTGCAGGCACACGTGCAAAAATCCATTCAATGCTGTTAACATGGAAAGTAATGTGCAACGAGGAGCTGGCACTGTGCATCGACAACTACAAGATCTGAATATGGGCGATACAGAAAGTGAACACAACAATGGACAGGAGTCTATGGATGAACTCAGTACTGACAGTGAAAACTCTGACACAGAACTAACCATTGGAGCTGAGGTAACCCTTACTGACTATGCCAGTGACTAACTGATCGTACCTCCTTATAGCAACCGTTCACTTGTGATATCCACCCTATTACCCTTTCCTCATTTCAACTGAGCTCAAAATTCATAATTATTAGGACTACTATCTTCAGTTTTTGTGAATACCACCTCATACTAACCACACCATTTCCACTAGTATCTACTTCTTGTGGCAAACTCATCATACATAATATTATGATTCTATTATCACCTCAAATAAGATATCATTACGCAATATTGAATTCTGTCACAACTTCTAACATCTCTACCTTCTCAAAATATCTAGCTCATAGTTACACCAAGACATGAATCAGATAATTTTGAATACAACTCCCCATTTCATGTATCCTGTTCCACGTCTTCCTATAAAATAATTGAAGGTGTACTCCATCATTGCTCATCAATACATTTATCATCTCAACCCGGTAATTCAATATAATATTATTATATTCTGTTACATAATAATAATATTATACTCTTGTAAGTCATTGTCACCATCAGTACATCATTTATTTCTTTTCTACTTAGTGGGCTACATTTTAAGTTTGATTTTTAAATGCCATATATTGTACTGTTGCAGCATCGTCGTTGCTCTACTAGTGTTAAAGATCATCATATAATTTCAAACACCTCAGCTATCCCACGATAATCACACTTGTGATCATGCATAATCATCAGCTTAGTTTATTTTTATTCATCATTTCATGTGTCACTCTTCTAATCAAGATCCCCCAAACACATATACAGGAAAATAAACTTGCACTATCATCATCAGCCATAATATCATCACTTATCTCACATCTTGTCCTTCATAATATTCATAATATACTTTTGCTATCCCTTGGATTGATCATCTTAGTTATTTTTTATCACTATTTTTGTACGCATACCTCATAACGGAACTAGATTTCAAGCACTCCTGCTATCCTATGATCATCACATGTACTTGTGATCAATTCTGGAATAACTTCGCCCTACTAGGTTTTTTAATGTTATGTTCATAATCAAAGTTTACCCATATAACCCATGTATAACATAACTCGATTCACTTGTGATCAAGCATCATCATTCTCTTTAATTATCACTATCTGGTGTCTCATTCGTAAGCTCACCATAACTCAATTTCAAACACTTCTGCTATCCCTTGGATTGATCATCTTAGTTTTTTTTTCACTATTTTTGTACGCATACCTCATAACAGAACTAAATTTCAAGCACTCCTGCTATCCCATGATCATAACATCATCACTTATCTCACATCTCATCCTTCTAAACATCAAATACATGTACACATCATTAATTTCACTATGATCATTTAGTAATTTATTTTCTCTTGTGTCATACATGTATGCATCATAACATAACTCAATTTCAAACACTTTTGCTATCCCTTGGATTGATCATCTTAGTTATTTTTTATCACTATTTTTTGTACGCATACCTCATAACAGAACTAGATTTCAAGCACTCCTGCTATCCTATGATCGTCACATGTACTTGTGATCAATTTTGGAAAATTATCACTATCTCGTGTCTCATTCGTATATAAGCTCACCCATAACATAAATCAATTTCAAACACTTCTGCTATCCCATGGATTAATCATCTTAGTTATTTTTTTCACTATTTTTGTACGCATACCTCATAACGTGCTATCCATTCAAACACCTCATAAATAGATTTCAAGAACTTGTGCTATCCCATGATCATCACACTGGCGAACAATCATACATCATCATTTACTTTTTGTCACTCATCTCGTGTGTCATACATGTATACATCATAACATAAACATCAAACACTTTCACTATCACACGAATTGATCATTATCACCTTATATGCTTATTCTTCTAATTAAAATTCACCCTACATGTAACTCATAATACAATTCGATTTCAAGCACTCCTGCTATCCTATGATCATCACATGTACTTGTGATCAATTCTGGAACAACTTCGCCCTACTAGGTTTTTAATGTTATGTTCATAATCAAAGTTTACCCATGTAACCCATGTATAACATAACTCGATTCAAACACTTCTGCTATCCTATGAACATCACACTTGTGATCAAGCATCATCATTCTTTTTATCAATCGTCTCATATCTCATTCGTAAGATCACCCATACACCCCATGCATAACATAACTCGATTCAAACACATCTGCTATCCCATATAACTCATCTTGTGCCTAAAGATCACCCATACACCTCATAGTAATAATCAATTTCAAATATTTCTGCTATCCCATGAAATATCACACTTGTGATAAAGCATCATCATTCTGTTTTATATCACTCATCATCTCATTTATCTCAAGTTTACCCATACACCCCATGCATAACATAAATCGATTTAAACACTTTTGTATCACCTGCCTACACGTACCTCGTAATAATATCACACTTGTGATAAACCATCGATGATTCATCATTGGCCTATTTAAACTTTTTTCCCACATAATAATTACTTGTGTCAATAATATTATTCTAATTAAGGATCACCCTCACACTTTTTTTCTAAACACTTCATCCACATTTGTACATAAACCTTCAAGGATTCTAACTTTATATGGTCACAATGCTCTTGATCATGCTATTAAACTTACAAGCCATTTTTGTATACATTATTATACCATAGTTTTTGTCAATATAGCTAAACAAATGAAATTATAGCCACTGCATTTTAGTATATATTTTCGCTTACCTATAATAATATTATTTTGGAAACACCTTGTCCCACATGAGGTCCAAATAGATCGCTACCACTGGGAGCTCCATCTCGAAACGTGCTCTCCGTCTATCTGTAGCTGAATGGCCTATGGCCATATATGGCAGTCGCGTGCTAGCGCTGGCGCAGGACGCTAAACCCGGATGTTATTGCGCAATAGCTACATGCCCGTGTTATAACCGCAAACATGATGACATCATAGCGGGGCGTGGGCGGGCGGGTGGAATTAAAATTAGCCGAATCCTGGGGTCTTCGTGTAGACTGATTGTCAAGCTGTGTCTGTTTAATACTGCGCTAGCTGCTACCTGTTTTATACGTTGAAAACAAGGTACCATTAGGCTTTTCGTGGTACTTTCAAGATCTGAATTGTGTGGATTTCGTTGAAAACGCTTCATTCAAAAGTTCTGGCGACATTTGCTGACCACCATGGCCTTCTTCGCTTCTTGACGAGCTCTCGATCGATGAAAGAGATAGCGATGGCTTCATTTCAAGATTAGTAGTGTGTAGCTCCAGCGATAGTTCTTGTAACGTAACTGTGACTCATCACAGATCACAGTAGGCTATCAACTACGCTTCTTGGCTTTACTCGCATGAGGCTCGGTACTAAAATCTGATCTGCTGATCTGGCATGCACGTGGTACTATTACCTAATTGCATGCAATCCGTATAACTGCATTCTTGTGGTTACTCTACAACTGTTAACTAGAGCTGTACACTGTACACTAACAGTGTTGCTTGGCAAATTGGAATATGCAGACTAGCCTGCATGGGTTCAAGGCTATTCAAACTAGCTATTGCTCTTACGCCGAGGGTTTTGCACTATAGTGCTTCATTTTGATATGGGTTTTTGTGGTAAAACACGGTTTTTGGTGTATCAATTTTGCAAATTTGCTTATTTGGCACATCAAATTAGCTACTTAGCTATTGTTTGTCATTAGCAAACACCCAAGGCTAGGATATCAATTTTAAATAAAACACCTCATGTGGTACGTGTCTTATAATAGGGACAGGTGTCCCATAATAGCTACTAATGATCACAAATTTGAAATCATCTGTGCGGGGCGAGCCTTCGCAAAAGTTACAAGATTTCTTTGAAAACACACAGGCACATATGTGCACATGGGGTTGGTACTCCAATAGCTAGGCCTTCATGTGTTTTTTTTTAAGCTCAGACTACACCTATGGCCTCTAATCCGTGTATTAGAGGCCATGGCCATAGGTAGTCTGAGCTAAAAACCCACATAAAATACTCCTAAAAAACTGTCTAAAAGCAGTCAATAGTTAAGTGTCTCATATCTTAATCTTGTACACTATGATACTCTATGCATAATTATAACAAGTATAAAAACAATTGAATAAAATTGAAGAATGAAGTAGGGATGGCAGGATAAAAAAGTACACAAACAAGAGATAATTGTATCTACTACACATCCCTACGCTTGCTTTTCTCGACTATTATCCACCTAGTAATGTCACACGACGTGTTTGTTGAGTGTGGTATGTGGGAGATATTCAAGTTGTTCCCTAGTTGTCATAATGGTTCAAGTTTACCAGTTTTCATTACTGTTATTTTTGTAGCTACCCCTCAAAAAGCAAGCGTAGGGATGTATAGTAGATACAATTATCTCTTGTTTATTTTTTATCCTGCCATCCCTACTTCATTCTTCAATTTTATTCAATTGTTTTTATACTTGTTTCTGTTCTTTTTTATTGTACTTAGTACAATTTATCAATGCCATCTTATCGAGTCACAGGATGGGAGGTGTCAGCCACGCCCATCATTAACTTGCGGCGTTTATATGCCTATAATAGGATTATTTAGGCGGTCCATGAGACTCTGCTTAGGGAGAAAACCGAGTTCTAAGTTTTATTGCTGGCAGCAGCTAGCTCAGTACCCGGCATAATTTTTATGATCTGTACGTCAACGCTCCTCGAGCCTTGTCGGAGCCTTCGTACGATATCTATGCTATGATCGATCCAGCTGAGCACTAGCGCTGCACGCGCTATCGAGTAGCTCGCCTATGCCTAGCGCCTTACCGCTCCTCTAACCTTGCACCTTCATATCCATGATCGATCCAGCGCAGCGCTAGTAGCTCGCGATCGCCTAGGGCGCGGCCAGGCGCTGTCACATGACTTCACCATGGCAACACATTCCGAGCATGCGCATTATAATTTTTAAAAAAATGGCGTATCAGACACACCCATTAATCGTCGCCGTACACACCCACTATTACGTAACGGTCGCAAACTAGCGTGCCACTGCACTGCGCGCTACAAAATAGAGTGGATTTATATGAGAACTAAGGTGAGAGGTCCAGACAGTCTTGAGTTAGACGTGGAAATGAGAAAGAAAGAAGAAAGAAACCTTGACAAATGGCTATTTTATTGAACATCTGATTCTGGCATATACAATTGAATTGATGGATGATCTTGGTCTTGTTAGATAGATAATTTGTTGTAGATTCTGATTTTGACACTTAGAAATTTCACAAAATTACCTGTTTTGAGATATTTGGATTTTTGTAATGTATTACATATATGGAGTATCCGGGCCATCCCTACTTATAGAGTCTACCGACTCTATGATTATTTCCTTCTCATACTCATCTTATTTCAACCAATTCACAATGGCGTTACTCCCAGACATGCTTCACGAACAATCGCGCACGTGGTGAGTAGCTACCATTCTATTAGCAAGAGCGCGAAGCAGAGATGTCCTGATGAGGAACTCTAGCATGTATTGTAACTCGTGTACATAGTGAGCCCCACCTACCATTCTGCACTACATGCAGCCACACCCATAGCAAGCGAGCATTCGGAACGCACTTAAAAACCCACCTGAGTATGGATTCAGTGGCTATATACAAGGGAGCATTTTACACCAGGTCAAACTTCACACTTAAAGTTGGATGTACATTCTTATTATTATGGGAGAATTTTAAGTGCTCCAGCATAGATTATAATCTATGGCTCCAGTTACTGTTAGCCATCAGTATTATATGGCACGATTTTACACCACTTCAGTACCTGTGGTGGCAACTGGTGTAAAATCGTCCCTTATATATAGCAGAGGTAAGTTATATGGGAGAATTTTACATGAGTAAGCCCCTTAATTTTGATGTGGTGTAAAATCCTCCCTTATATTATGCTTGGCATACAATAAATACTCAGGATTTTACATTAATTTTGCTGGTGTAAAATCGTCCCATGAGTTACTCTAGGTTGTATTGGTGTAAAACCGTCCCATGAGTTACTCTAGGTTTTGCTGGTGTAAAATCGTCCCATGAGTTACTCTAGGGATAAAACTCTATTTTACACTAACTTCTACAGGACCGAGTTTCTTCAGGAGCAGGAGCAGGAGCAGCAATGAAATATTGTTTAATATAGAAAAGGGCTTGGTTAGAAAGGGCAGAAATGCCTTGGAATTGGAGTAATATCATGGGATTGGGGACATCTTCACTAGATATTATGTGTGTAAATTTGCGCATGCGCGAGTTGTGTGTGTGTATGTGTGTGTGTGTGTGTGTACGTGTGTGTGTGTGTCCTGGGGGCGTGGTTACCGCGTTGACCATTGCTGTTGCATGCGTGATACGAGTCATGGCTACTTCAAAGGATGTGGTTGTGTCTTGTCTTCATGGAGAGTGGGTTGATGGGACGTGTGTTTGTGAAAGAGGCTACGAAAGTAAATTTAACGACGCCATTCTCGATCCAGTGTATTGCAGTGACCGGATAGTGCGTGTACTGACCCGATCCATTGATCCAGCAACTATTGCTCACTATGTTGCAATGAGTGTACGTTATTGTTCGTTTACTAATCCTGCAATAATATTGTATGTCCTTTATAATTGACTTAGTTGACTGCAGCTCTGGTTGCTGGCAGTACTGTCGCTTTACTACTCTCTGTATTCCACATCTGGTGGCTGCATTCTATCGCCAAGAAGATCGGTGAGCAGGGACAAAAACTCTGCAATATTCATCAAGAAACGCTGAGGCGAGATTCACGTTTAGATCTCACGGCCAAAATCTGGACTCCTCCATCTAATTTTCACACTATCAATGAGGTGGATACCGACAAATTAACAATCAATAAGGCTACAGGTATATATATATATCAGTGTGTGGCTTGTGCAGGTCTATACTCAGTTCCATACTCAAATAATATGTGTGCTTTAGTTAATACTACTGAAGAAGAGGAGCCACAACATCACCACTGTGCAAAGATTCTACACTGCTACGAACCACAGACTCCTGGTGAACTATGCTTGCATGAAGTTGGAGAGATAATTACAGAGGTTGTACCGCTTGAACATGGATGGTGCAAGGTATGATTTAATTATTAATATGGTGTTGAACAGCTAGGATCATACACTTACAGCTACATGCACAAGACTCAATAAGAGTCATGTAAAGACAGTATAGCTAATTATTATATTTTTATGTGTGAGTTTTGTAGCTCAGTGCAGTAACACTGGCCATGGTTGATAGCTACTTTGTGTTTCCACATATTAGGGTAAACTACGTGGAAAAGAAGGATTCTTTCCAGAAGCTTATGTTGAGATGCTGGACTGATCA
Organism: Cliona cf. orientalis; assembly: GCA_963930775.1. Taxonomy (NCBI): domain Eukaryota; kingdom Metazoa; phylum Porifera; class Demospongiae; order Clionaida; family Clionaidae; genus Cliona; species Cliona cf. orientalis. The sequence goes on from OZ005695.1 coordinate 4,813,833, forward strand.
CAATATTATTATAATTGTGGATATCTTGGTGACTAAAATTATATTATATATAAGTTAGACACTGAAGCCAAGGGATCTACAGGATTTAGAATACTGAAGACACTGATATAAAATCCCGAAGGCGAAGCCTGAGGGTTTTATAAGTGTCTGAAGTATTCTAAAGACTGTAGATCCCATTGGCTGAAGTGTCTAACTTATTTAGACTCTAGCATGAGGTTGCTAAGTAACATGATGCAAGTTGTTGCCCTAGGTATCAAAAACTGGGTTTCTAAGTTGTAAGTATTCTAAGTTGTAAGCTTTCTAAGTTGTACGCTTACTAAGTGACTTACATACTTGATTCCAACCAATCAAATGACAGAATTTGTTACAACTAGAGTCTAAAGGGAATTATTGTGATATTCAACCATAACAAACAACAACATCAGAAATAATAATAATATTATTATTATTTTCAATGTCAAAGCGTGTAATGATCACAAACTGCGATAATTTAAACAGACCCTTTCTTAGCGTAGACTGTACTAGTATTGCCTGAAAGTAGGCTATCAAATTATTATGATTGTGTATGTACAAGTAGCTATATCACACCTTTGCACCAGTGCATGTGTGTGTGTATGAGGTTGTGTGTATAATGGTATTAGCCTCGTCCCCAGGCCACTCCCACGTTTTCAACATGATTGAAAACGTGGGAGTGGCCTGGGGACGAGGCTATAAATAATAGTTAGAGACCAAGTCCAAGGTCTCTACGCATTTTAAGAGACCTGAAGGCCCAAGGCTGTCGCATCCCGAGCGAAGCGAGGGTGCTACTAAGGGCCTGAGGGTCTCTTAAAAGCGTAGAGACCATTGGACGAGGTCTCTAATTAACTGATTTAGAATATAGCAACTGTAACCGTGGTAGTTGACCTGAGGACTAGGCTACTGTTGCAATGTGCATCCTTCTTTGCCCTTGGCTATACTTGTAGGTCTCTATGAAACTTGTAGGTCTCTATGAAAACTTGTAGGTCTCTATGAGAAATAGAGACCTCTGAGTGTCCAATCAGATCACAGTATTTGTTACAACTATATTCTAATGGTATGATATTATGCAGATCCATGCATCACTGCCTGTAGCTGATTGTGGTGAGTGGCTGAACCCAAAAGTCTCAGTACACTGTTAAAAATAGGGTGTTGTAGTAACACCCCATGCATACGAAAAAGGTGGTGGGGTGCTGTTGCAACACCCCATGCATGAGAGGGGTGCTGACAGTACACCATCAAAGGGTGCTGGACATCAGTTTGTGCGATATAGGGGTGGGGCTACCACTCGATTACGTCATCTAAAGTAGCGCGCGCATGCGCACTTTTTGAGCAGCTGCTTTTCTGGTTTGAAAATTTCACAAGTCTCTCTTGCGTTGTCGACTGTCATGGCCATCATGGCTATCTCAGATGAGCTGGGTGTCTCTTCAACAGTTACAGTAAGTGAACTGAGTAAGTACTTATTAGCATCAGCATAAGTTAGGTAGGTGCCTTTTAGTACACTCTTGCATGAAGTGTAAATATTCGAGTGTGTTCACTGTAATAAAAGCCTGTAAGCCTTACATATTAGTCTATACTTAATCTAGTTATGTTGCCTATGCTCTTTGTGGTCGCTGTACAGACTGTACTAGCTACTTCAATCCTAGCCCGTGCCTATACACAGTGAGTGTGTGCTACATGCTCCAATTAATGCACACCCGCTATTTGTTCTTAATTGTTGGTTCTCTTTCCAGCCTCTCTCTCACTACCTTTCTAACAAGACTTAATTTAATGCCATAGTCACTACACCACTGAGATGGTAAATAGTTTGTGTAATAGTTGTAGGCTTCTCACTCGTTTTCTCTCTCCCTCCATCCCACAAAAAATAATTACTCCTTACTCTGATAATATGTCTACTGCATAGTGATCATCTATGTATTTACTCATAGTTATTACTACAGCTGCTGATAATGACTTCACATGATACTTCACTGTATTGGTAAGCTGTTAAGTATCACTGAGTGTTTCTCTATCTCTCCCCCCCCCCCCCCCCCCCCCCACACTCACACACAAATTACACCTTACCGGCATGCATCACGGGTCAAAGGAGCTTGAGGGCATGCTGCTATCTAGCCGAACAAAATTAATATGTCCACTGGTATTCATCTATGTATTTACTCATAGTTGTTATCGTCATTTATATTTTTCTACTACAGCTGCTGCTGACTAGTAATGATTTCACATGATAGCTATTTCACTTCACCGTATTGGTAAGCTGCGTATAGTGTTTCTCTATCTCTTCTCTCTCTCTCTTTCTCTCTCTTCTCTATCTCTCTGCCATGTGTCATTGTCGTTATTATGCACAGAATTATTTGTGGATCAAGTCAAGTTCTCTCGATACTAGCGGACCGGTGTTTCTTTTGGAGTCCCTTCTCTGTCACTCATATCAAATTGGTAAGCACCCACCTAATGCAAATAGGGTATTCCCATTGGCTAAACAAGCCCGAGGATGTGGTGAGACCGGCTTGCATACACTACAAGGTCCAAATTACACAGCTACTTAGTGGTTTACACTAGTGTACAATCATGGTACTGTGGAGCTTAGCCCATGATGTCACATGCAGTGCATGTACCACCTTGAACATATGGTACTATCACTACTATGCGATATTGGTATCTCCTCCCCCCCCCCCCCCCCCCCCCCCGGAGTAAGGTGTACCACTCAGGGGTGCTTACTACGGTATTTTTATACACTCTAATTCTCTCTTTCTGATCACAGATGCAAGACTGCAATATGATGGCTACCTCAAGCTGCTTCGATCATCACATAGGTAAGCAACTGATTATGATAACTAAATAATTATGGAGGTACCGTATGGCGGGTAATTTTCGTGGGGTGCTAATTTTCGTTATTTTCGTGGTTGACTTGGCAGTCACGAAATTTTCCCACCCACGAAAATTAATGCCTACGGTGATAATATTATTATGGTATGCGAGTCCATGATGATGGGCGTGGCCACAAACATTGTGGCAGCGCGGCCAACACTTTCCAGTATTAGCAAGCAACAGTAGCCACTGTCATCCAGCTGCGGATAGCGTCTTCGACACTGATGTTCTTCTATCTCATGCTTTTGTCCAAGTCTGTAGATATGGCTCAGTAACAAAGAAGATCGCAAGTGCGTGTATCGATTACATCATCGCTTGTGCAGCAGTGCCACGCTACCTAGACTGGTTGCTGTCACGAAATTTAAAACCACGAAAATTAATTTTGAGAGACTTTTCAGACTTTCCACGAAAATTACCCGCCATACGGTATTATGCATGACGTCACACTGACCTTTAACCCAGCCAGCTGTCTGTATACAACATCAATATGAGAAAATGCCCAGATTATGATCCAAATGGCATACGTCCTCATCTTTGCTTCGCTCGATAGTAGCTCTGATTTGCCCCCAGTTGGTGCGGCTCAGTATGACAGGGGCTATCATTACCATGGACATGCCCACAATATTAATTACTTCTGTGCGACCCCTTTATTCCTTTCCTCACCCCTTCCTCTCACTAATGCATGAACATGACATTGTACATTAATTTTATGTCTCTGCCATTACTGCCTTTCTTTCTCTTTTGGTGTTGATCACCATCAATCTTTTTCTAGAGACATACCGTGACTCAAGTTTCTGTTCTGAGTTTGGAGAAAGACAGTATCGTACTATATACCTAGCTTTTGAATGTATGTCAATTTACCTGATACAGCGTTACATTGCTATAAATTATTTTGTATGCAAAGAATATTGATTTTGTGCACAAAGCTATATACTGAACTGATGGGTGCATGCACCACTCCCTAGTTAGTGCTACTATAACACCTTTATTAGCACCCCAAGGGTGTCACAACTACACCTTTTAGTAACACCCAAAGGGTGTCATTTTTAAACGTTAGCTGGAGCACCCCAAAAGGTGTTACTGTAGCACCCAATTTTTAACAGTGTATATAAAATTATAGCTACTTCTCTAAAAGTAGCTCCTGGAAGACAGGACTAGTACTGCTCTAGCTCACGTGCACTTTACTTAGCTATTGGAAAAAGCAAGACATTATAGAGCATCTAGCTTAGTACCATAACTTCTATCTCCATGCACCTGGAAGTGCAGTGGCTGGTAGCTACAAAGAATCTTTGTAGCTAGCTACCAGCCGCTGCACTTCCAGGTGCATGGAGATAGTTATGCATACTGATGATAGGCTTTAGCCGTGATTTGATCTTTTATGCTCAGCTACTACATAGGTAGGATGAAAGAGAATCTTCAGACTTTCTCTATCAGAATCTTTTGTCCAAATGGCATATTACTGCGAAAAATTAAAATGGGAAAAGGGTCACCAATGTTGCACGTTGTCAATAATTTGTCCTCCAAGCTGCTACATGCTGCTGGTGGTGATGCTACTTATTTGCCTGGGAAATTTGACCATGATCATGACCAAAGTAAGTATAATTTGTGATGAACACCTTAAATATTACAACAAGCAATTGGTTCAGAATCATTCACATGCTTTTTCAGGCTCTAGCTATGTGTAGCAGTGCTGTATCGATAACTTACGCCCAGTCACTTCACGGTTGCAATACTCTTGTCTGTCACCCATGAGAATATTCTCAAAGCATGATATCCCAGTGTCAGTTATCACCAAAATTATGTAACCTCGGATCTGTAGACTGACATGCAGCAGCTGTAGACTAATAATGGGAGGGTTGGCTAAAGCCCCCATATCATTAATTTTTTTCAAATTTGCACTGGGCCACGGAACTTGAGCTTATATCTAACTACTTGCGTAAACAAGCAAGCCGAAACACTCAACCAGAAAAAAATTGTCCAGAACCACCACATAGTTTATCTAGATTGCATATTAGACTAAGAGCCTATCATACCCAGGGCCATGGTACGAAGCTAAGTAGACTGTAGAACAAGTAGGCATTTCAAAGCTTCGGTAAAGGGTCGTCAACATACCCAGCAAAACTAGCCCAAAAGTATCCCCACAGGCTCCTAAACTCTAAACTTGAGGCACATACTATTATCCCCTGCTTTCAAAGTCAGTCACTCCTCTTTAAACTACAGTCCTCTACTGCTCCTCTACAACTGCTCTTAGTGATTAATAGTTACACATACCGGGAGGATTGATTGATATTCATGATATTGAATGCGAAGGCAGTTGCGTAAGAGAAGTTCACAGAGAAGGTTTTCATAGAGAAGTTCTTGGTTGGTCAATTGATGTGATATATTACTGTTCTTAAACTCCAACCAGTTTCATATGCAATGGATGAACTGTTACATGCATCCATTGCAGCATGTAATCTGCACAAAGACCCCCAATTCTCTTATACACACGGAAGTGAATCATGTTTCCGAAAGTTACTTTTACACTATGGGGATTTTGTACAGGCGAATTCCTACATGGTGGACAAAACAGCTGGTCAACTCCAGTTGACGCTACATGTCAATAAAACCAGTACGAAGGCTTTTGAACCAAGAACTACTTGTATTTTAGCTAAATTATTATAGTCTAAACTTTGTTTCCTTGTTTATTTTCGTCATAAGAGCTTGAAGACTACCGCCACTATCTTCCATGTTTAAGTATCTGAGCCAACTTCATAATTTTAGTTCACGCACTAAATCACCTACAATAATCTCCAAATCTGGTTTGTGGGTGTAGTACCTTCGGATCTTCAACATTTATTGTTCAAGTGAGACTACCGCTCTCCAGATCAGTATAACACTTAAACATTTTCTATGTCCAGCATGTTGTAGCCTGACTGGGAAAGAGGCTTAGTTTATACTGGGGCTGAGCACTCGTACTTTCACTACTTTAGTTGCAATTTTATCATTCCCTGTCCTCTATTTTTCTATAGTTCTCAAGATATACCTGAATCTGCAATACCATTTTTTGAAGATTAGGCTGGCAAGTTTGTGGAGTTTTAGTGCACGGGGAAAGAAATTCTTGAATCCCTTAAGAGTTAGCATTTGAAGACATTACCACTGAGTAGTTCAATATATATTATAGATGTCTCTCATCTAGATAACCTATGGGAGTTATTTCTCTCTCAAATATTGATTTATGCAAAAAGGTGTTGCTCACCTCCATGATCTTCTATTAGCCAGATGACCTTTGGCGGTCCTGCCCCATACGCAGATACGGTAGGACGGGTTTTAATTACGTAGTTTAATAATTGCGTTCTAGTCAAGTTAGGCCAAATTGTGAATCCAATAATTGCGACGGACAACCCTGTACCATACTGTAGTATACGTGCATGTTTATGTTGTGAATCTATTAAATGCGAAATGTTAAAAAAACTCGCAATTCGCAATTAAAACCCGACCTACAGTATTAGAGTTGACCAATATAAACGCACAGTAGTAGAGTAGATGCTGAATGTGATGTGCCCGCAAACATGACAACGCATGCCTTGAGCGCTCACGTGCCGGCGCATGGCATAACACAGTCATGGCAACGAAGTAAACACGAACTTCCTGTGTGGGTAAGAGAATGTATGGAAAACGTGGTGTCTTCATGCAGACTGATGTGGAAACCAGTTGGAGTTTAAGAGCAATAATGCATCAAGAAGAGCTGCTATATACGGTATCTGATTCGAGTGTATGTATATTAACCTGTGCACCTATTGCACAATCTATGGCTGCAATGATGCAATTCTGCCAGCATGTCATAAATAAAGCGTTTCCAATTCCAGTTACGTCTATATTCAAAAGCACCCCTGAATAATCCCAGCTTGTGCAATTTCAGTTATTATTCTCTAGCCTATACTAAATTAAATTTGGTCATGAGATTTTGGCCACATTGCTTGTGGACTGTGTTCAAGTAGCCAATGATCCATGCATGGCCTGACAATTACACAGTCCATGTGTACTATAGATAAGGGTAGCTACTACCTCCATGCAGCTATATATTCATCTTCGCTTATAGTTTTGGTAACTGATTTACGTAGCTGGATGCTACAGAATTTAGCAGTTCGATTATTATTGACTATAATGATTGATACTATGGATTAGATATGTAGTGCTGGCAATCTAGCATACGTAAACATGTGTGTGTGTGTGTGTGTGTGTGTGTATTTGTGAAGTTGTAGGCAATCTGGAATATAAACATAGTCTCATACCAGTTCCTGTATATGTGTGGGGGTTGGAGCTAGTGTATGGCATAAGTGACCCCTGGCTCTTGATGTAGACTGTGTACTAACATAGTTGATTTCTCTTGGTCTCCCTATAAGAACACCTGTGGCACAGTCCTTGTGTGAACAAATTATATCATCTATGGTACCATTATGAGTAAGTTCATATGTGATGCCAACGATTTCATTATACATCATTACTGATGCGTGGTTGCACTCCAAAAACATGTATCAAATTAGGCTGCTATATTCCAAATGTTAGACCTTAAGTGTGTTGTTAGTGTGCCAGTAAGTATGATGGCATATCTGGCCACGGTATGGAGATGTATGCCAATGCTAACTGAGCATAAATAGTTTGCAATTATACACTAAGGACGTTTGATATTGAATAGGAGTCGACCTATTGTCTCGTGCTCAACCTATAGGACATTGATTAGTGTAGCATTATGTTCTGAGGTAACATAGTGTCAGTATGCATCAAGCAATAAATAATTAATTCACAGCAGCTCCATTTTGTGCACATCATAGCTATCCTTTGCCAGTCCACCAGATGGGGTCGATTGTTGCTTGAACATTGAGATGATACAATCACTTATCCATGCACACTTCTAGTGTGCATAATAATCAACCAGCCTCTCTTGTACATGCATAGATCTACGTGCATCCATCTTCCTATACTAATATTATGTGTTATGTTTACCATGGAATCCTAACTACAGCTAGAGTTGTACTGCCGTATATTGGCAGGAATTAAATTTGGCAGTTGAGCCCAAAATTGCAATTGCAAGAATATTAATGGATTCAAATTTGGCAGTTTGGTACTGGATTGCCATACATATAATAATATATGCGAGTAGGAAATTTTGGCGGTTAGAAAAAAAAAATTGCCAAATTTAATTCCCCACCAAAGTTTCCAGCTATACAGTATCTCTTTTTAATTTTAATAGTAGACTATAGACACCTCGTTTTGGGATGGCATGAGGTACTGCCTATACCTAGATTTCTCTTTGGCCACTTTCATTTTGTTTAGACTGTTGTAGCTTTGAGTTCTGATATCTTACCACACTAGTCTATTAGATTTATGATGGATAGTTTGGTTGGCAAGCATCCATCAGGTCAAGATCTACCTTTTTTTCATTTTGTTTTGTCAGGCTGCTAACATCCGTAGTAGCTATCCTTCAGTTTTTAATAATGATACACAGTGTAAAGAGTAAGGGTATAGTATAAAAATAATACTAATGCAAGCACTCTTGATTTAGCTATACAATTTTTTGGCCATATTTACTCAAAGGCATAGTAGTGATAATAGCTATTATTGTTTAGGAGAAAGGACTTACTATGGCTCACCTTGGTATATTAATTTTAATTTGATTGAAAATAGATTGCCATGCTATTAGATTATTTTCTTTTTGGAGATCACCAATGGACCTGTTTTATTGAAATGGGCGTGGCTTTAAAAATTTCGCACATGCTTCACATGCATTTTCCAACATAAAGTTCCCTAACAAAATCCTGTATCTGTATGCCACTGCCTAACTGGCAATGATCAGTATTTATGTTTAATTAGTAGGCTTGGCTTCGTTACGTGCAAGTAATGTATCATCAATAGAGATTTTGATTGCTGACAGCTAGGGCTAATTTTACTATTATTGTTGAGTGTGGTGAAATAAATTAGTTAATGAAGTACAATGATCATCAGGAAGAAGAAGCCAAACAGTAGAGCTACCACTAATATCAAAACTATGGTTATAGCAATTGTCTCATTGACATTGGTGGATGTTGGTGCCACTTCATCAGTGCTAGTGTGCTCAGTAGGGGGAATCTCAACGTCTGGATCAATGAGTATTGGAAGATCCTGCCCGGCTAATACCAGATGGTTTCTTGGGTAGCCATGCTCAATGAGGATCTGAAATGCTCCACCAAAGTCTTCGTGCCACCTTGTGTTGTTGTTGGCATACTCCTCTACAATGCTGGCAGTGCGTGATGGTTGGCAGCTGGTAAATATGGATCTGCAGGCAGCATTAGTCTCCCTCCCACTTGCATCTGGTCTCATTTGCTTGAACAGAGCCTATAATAAGTGTGTACATAAAGCCCAGTTTTGCTACACATGCAGATTTATTGCAGCCATGGCTAGATATGACATCATTGTTACTAGTAAACATACCATATCTGTGTTAAGCATCATTGTACCACCAAGTGAACTCTGTGTACGATCAATACTGCCATCATCCCATTGATAACGTGGATTGGCACCCGGAGGAGCATCAGCAAAGTTCAACTCTGACTGATGCCAACCACTTCCTTCAGAAATAAGGACACGGTAGAAACCATTATCAAAACTATTGGCTGGCAGTTTCCATGGTCCTTGGAAACCGCTATTTTTGGGTGTTGCCATTCCCATGGTGTGGGCTCCAACTAGGGCAACCACCTGTCTCTCAGTCATTCCCATGCCATCTCCAAACACGTCCATTATATGATTAAGGTCCTTGTGAGCATCAGGGAATCCAAAATCTCTTGGGGAGTTTGGCGAAGTAGGGCAGTCTTTGCGTCCATATCGAATGAGCAGCGGAGGCTTTGGCTTAGCACAGTTTGGTTGCAGTCGAAGTGTGAAGCAGTCCTGTTGCTCTGAAGCAATTCTTATGGCTACTATTCCAGCCAATGCATAGAAATCTCCACGAGACATTCCACTGGCCCTGAACTCTCTGTCATAGATGGAATTGACTTCAGTAAAAATTCCATCTAGTCCAAAATTTTCATGAGCATTGACATCAAGGCAGCCATTACAACCAGTAGCACAATCATGGAAAATCAGTCGAATTAACTTGGCTGTTGGCTGTAAGGTACAGAAGTATAATTATTATTTATCATCCTCGGTCACCAATCACATGCATTAATCGTCATACAATAGTTATGCTTGCTTACATTTACTACTCGTGGAGGATTTGATCGATCCTGCTCCAGGGTTTGGATCAGCTGTTGTATCCTTGCAATAGCTCTATTTTCATCTACTTGGCTCACAATAACAGAATGGACATGACCAGATAGGAGCGCTAGACTGACAGTCAGAAATGTTGCAACTTGCAGAATTTCCATTTTGTAGTGCTCAGTATTGCTGGTGTGCAGTTGAAATCAGCTCCCCAGGACAATCTAGGTATATGTATGAGCTGCGATTTTGCATAGCTGATTTATAGTGCATGAAGGAGTGGCTAACAGTAAACATGCAGTAAGGTATGCCAGAACTGTGAATGTAGTTCAGTCACTTTGCTGGCTCGGCAGTCCTGACTCTGGCACACTAAGCAGACATGTGACCACAACATTGCCATATGCACTCCCATGGGATTAGTACACCACTGCAATATATGAGGTGTTCCTTTGAGCTTAGGTTTACTAAAAATTAATATTTATTAGACAATTTACACAGGCTTTCTTTCTAGTCTTCTATACACTCTCCAACCACTATTGCTTCATAATTCCTTCAGATATTATTATGTTTAGATACGAATTATGCATAATAATACATGCACAACAAGCTTGTGTACATAGGATATAGTCCCACTGCTATTTGGGCAGCAATGTTCTGAAATAACCTAAGTTATCAAATTATTATTATGAACAATGTTACAATAAAAGCAAACTTGTATTAAATTGTGACTACCCATATTTGAATGCTTGTCATGAAGCCTCAGTTTATGTGCACACTACTATAGTACATTATTGTTGTCTAATGACTATAGCTATATATAGCTAACATCGAATGTATCTGTTCCAAAACACACGGTTTTGCTTAATGATCACTGTCAAAGCTTACCTCACTGGGTAAGAAGTCAGGCAATAGAGATGCAGCCTCATTATCACTATCAAGTTCCTTTTCTTCCCTTGGTTTCCTGTGAATACACTTATCAACACAGGTTCCAACTGAACACCCGTTCATTTTAAGCTTCCTTTGCACACTTGTCCCCTTTACTTGACTAACAATGTGATAAATCATTATACCAAATGTAGTAAGTGCTGAGATGCTGACAGATGTGTACACGATAGCCATATTCTGATGTTTGTTAGAGCTTATGCCAAGAAATCCACTTGTGAAGCAAAGATTAAGAAAGAATGAAAACTCCAGAGCATTTAGAGGCCATTTCTTGTAGATTCCCTGTGGAAAGATGCAAGCTAGAGACATTATGAGGACAAAAATAGCTGCCGTAACGAGCATCTTAATTCGAAACATCTCATCAGAATAACCTGGTATTAGAGAATCCATGGTGTAAACTCCAGTCCTCATTAGGAGAAGAAATCCAGGCCAAAATCGATAGTTATCACGACAAGGACCAGTATATGCCTCGTAAAAAGGTCTTAACCTTTCCACCCAACGCAAACAAAAATATTCTGATCTCTTTTGAAGACACTGGATTAGAAGTAGAGAAAATACGAAAAATATCATTGCTATGGAACATAATAGAGCAACTAAGAAGAGTAAAGAATGCTTAAGTCCAAAATAAGGGACATTGGCATCATAATACCAGGCCACTGTTGAGTACTCTGTACTGTTTTCACCAGATGTGTGTAGAACAGCATATTCGAAAGTAGAAAATATAGCAAACGAGAGGTTAGAGTACAGCAAGACTACAAGTGTGGCCAGAACATTAATAATATTTCTTCTCATTAATTTTGTAAAGAAGATGAACTTTCTGCTTAAAAAGATCATCAGCACCAGAATAAAGAGAAGGTAAAACGCTTGAGCAAAGAGCATCCAGATTTGCTGGTAGCCATCCATTCCTTCAAAAAAGCAAAGCTTACTTCCAAATGATAAATTTATTGATGTAATAAAGATCCAACAGACTTGTCCAAAGCCTGAGGCATCATCTGGAAAATAGGTACGATGAGTTTGGATGATGACTGTATAAACAAGAAGACCATTTAGAGTACCTTCTGTGACAGTTATATTCAGAGACATAATGAAGATGACAAGCAAGATGTTGAAAACAAGAAAGAAAATAATAATGATTGGCAAATTGCGATTTGTGCATCCCTTACGACATTCCAGTGCTCCTCCAAGAATACGACTGTATCCTGGTTTACAAGCTCCACACAGTATACCTGTGTGACCAGGTAAACACTGACTGTCAAGGTCTTTAACCAGCACATGAATGGTTTTGTGGCTATCACTGTTTGATGCCTTACAGTAGTATTCACAGTTGGATGCAACAATAATCTCACTGTTATCAGCACAAGTTGAGGATTGATTTTGGTGCACTGGATGTAAGCAACCAAACCAGATTCGTCTTTGTTGAATAGAGATTGTATGATTGCTTATATTACATTCAACTTGCGAATCAACAAAGAAACTGTATTTTGACAGTAAAGGGCTACATGTGCAGTGGTAGTGTACTTCACTGAGCTGAAATCCAATTGGACATGGTAAAAGGTGCACAGTCATACTTGGGTATATGGTACCAAAATGAGTGGAGAACTCAGATAGCAGAGGTTTAAAATTAATGTTTGCTATTATCTGGTTTGAGTATAAGGCAAGTGTCAAATTGATGCATGAAGCATTTGACTCAGTATTGCTAGATGTAAAAAATTTATGATTGCTATTTTCATTCTCTAAAGTGATGCTAACAACACCAGAGGTGGAACCATTCATCTGTCCTATGGTAAGCACAGTTACAGTAAACTTCTCTCCTGGATACTTTCTAAAGTCACTGATAGTCGTTTTGCATGTAGAGTTGTAGTGGTGTTCTATATTTTCATCATGACAGAAGCAAACACCACGAGGGTCAGAAGAGATCTCAGATGGTCTTGTCTCTTCAATTTCGAGGATTTTATTGTATAAGTCTTTTGAGAACGATAGGTTTCTGGTATAGTAACCAATTACTGAACACTGATCAATATCACCACCATAAATTGAATATCCAGCAATTTTAGCACTGTTACTGATAAATGTAAGATTAATACAATGTATACATTGAATTGGGGGCTGTAGAAAGCAGACTGGTTTTGTGTCCATGCAGTGTTGCTGTACATAAATTGCGCCACCCTTTCGAGCTGTATTATTTACAAACTGAACATCTGTATTAGTGTGCGCATACATGATTGAAGCCTCACAAAATTTCAGTGCTCCACCGACTGATTTTGCAGCAGCATTGTTTGTAAATGATATATGACCAAAAAGTCTCAAGCGAGAATTTCTTAACGATATCGCAGTGGTATTACTTCCATTAAATGTAGAATCGGTTATGGAAACTTCAACTGCAATTAAATCAATAACTGGTCCAATTAGTTCCAATGGAGTGTAATTATTCTCAAATGTGCACATCTCAATGGATATGTTTAATTGTGGTGTGATATAATTACTCAATTGTAGGATTTCCATGGCAGCTCCATCCGCAATATTTTCTGCAAAATAGCATCTTATGATAGCAATTTTTCTCTTGATACTAGTTTCTGGATCAATGTCTTTGAGGACCATCATCATAGCACCACCTGTTACAAAAGCAGAGTTTTTGCGAAAGTGGGTATTATTTATTAGGACTAAATTTTGGATACCATGATGAGATGGGCATAATGATAATTCATTATTTTCTGCTTGCTTCCATTCGGAGAGTAATATATTTATTCCACCTCCATGAGTTGCTCTTCCCTCCAAGATGTGGCTGTTTTTAATAATGATCCTGCTATTATTTACATTGAATAGAGCAATGAACAATGCCATATTTCCTCCATAATGTCCTTCATTTCCTTTGACTATACTATTAGCCATCATAACATGGACATTAGTGCTACCAATATGAACATTCAATCCCCCTGCTAATTTATTATTCCTGCCATGCATAAACCATGAAGAATTTACTTCCAGTTTTGTTATGCCCATAGAGAAATCATCAAAAAAGAAGTTTGCATTTCCACTTTCTGTGACATTATTGTGTTTGCTGACAGATGCATGTAAGAAGGCAGAGCTCAATATTTCATTGGTGCCATAGATATTTACTGTGTGAATGCCATACCCATTTGTACCATTCACCACTATCAGGTCTAAGCTGATATCTTGCACCCTGTAGAAAACCAATGAGCCTGTGTAATAATATTTTAGTGTGTATAATCCACTGCAAAGTCTGAATTCTAGATTATGAATGCGAATGTTACTCGAGTTGGATATGAAAAGTCCTGCATCAGATATTTCCAAACAGCTGATTATGCTGGATGGGTGAGGCAAACCGCCACTATCAACCCACATATTACTCTTATTTCCAGCCATTGTAAAGTTGTGGCAGTTAGTGATATTGATAAAGTTGTGGAGTGAATGAGATCCTTCTTGAAACTGCAACTTTGTATTGGACGTAAATGCAGCAGTGGAGTAGTTACTGTACCAGTCCATCAATGTTTTACATTCCATTGATGAAGTAGAGCCACCACTACTGGTCCGTACACATAGAGTCTTTTGTTGACCGTGGAGAACTCGAGGAATTAAACATAGCTGCAAGAGAATTAGCACAAACATTGGTAGTCGGGATAAAGCCATGGTAGCTATGCAGCTGTAGACTCGGATCGATCTCTAGCTTTGAGTGTAATGGCTAAACTTGATACCCTATTTATAGAATGGTAAAGCTTATTAATTTTATTCATCATAATTATTATGCATTTAGACAAGATGCCTTCGTAGCATAAACAACAACACTGAAAATTAGAATGTTATTAGAAGAATTGAGGAAAGATTTCATTCCAGCACTGGTTTGATAAACACATAACATCACTATAATAATATTACACATGCATGCTTCATCAAACAGTAACAAATACATGCACTGTCCCTACTTACATCAGCAACATCAAAATTAATGCAAAGTTCTCAACGAGACATTTATTTTTGACTCTGCATGCATTAATTTTGATATTGCATGCTAATTCAAGTAGCTATAGTAAATATTATTTGTTACTGTTTGATGAAGCATGCATGTATATAATATAACGATGCTATGTGTCTTGTTTATTATATCAAACCAGTGCTGGAATGAAATCGTTCCACAATTCTTCCAATAACATTCTCAGAGACTATTGGATTTACAGTAAACGGGTTCTGAACTGCCCCACAAAAGTTTAGTATGATAATAAAGCTCTTGGTAGCTATCATTTTGGTCAGGCCAGTGGGGCTAAGCATAATAAATAATAGTTAGACACTAGCTGTTTTTGAGGTTTCTATGTAGTTTAGAAGACCAAAGGGCTCTATGTAGAATCCTGAGCGAATCGAGGGTTCTACTGAGCCCTGAGGTCTTCGTAGAAACCGACTAATATAAACGGGGTCTAACAATTAACTTTAGATCTTAGCAACAATGCCCATAGGCTTGACATATAAACTGCTGCCTAGCAACAATCCTAACCATAGGCAATAATTTTTTACAGGTTTAATACGGACAATTTACAGGTTTATATTATGAGCTTTTTACAGATTTATATGGGCAATAGATACCAACCAGATCACATTATTTGTTACAACTAGGATAATATATTGTACTGATGCATGTTGTAATCAATGATCAGGAGTAAGCATGGAGCTGTCAAGAGCTGAGAATAATTAATTTTGCCATGTATGTTGGGCATAATCGTCACTTCTAGTGATATTATATTAATAATAATATTATATTATTAACCTTTGCCGCAAAGCGTAGGCGGAGGGTTACTGCAATCATTTTGAGATTTTTGTCCGTCCGTCCGTCGCAACCCTTCTTTGCTAAAATTAATGGTAAGCTAAGAGAGAAAGTATGCACTCTAGGTATACGTAGCATAGAGTAAGAGTGATGTTACGTCTTGCCCAGTGGAGCTAGTAGTAGTGTGCAGCTGCTGCAACTTGCCAGTCTGTTTTTACATGGCACCTATACCTAAACTACCGGACTGATTGCCATTCTGTGCTTTTGCTGGTCAGTGTCAATGCAGTGACAATGTAAATTAAACAGGCAGTGGCTCTCAAGTGCATGATTCAGTTGAAGGAGGCTTTCAGTTAGTATAGTGACATAGCCTGGTACCAGATCACTGATTCTGCATAAACCTATTTAAGTGCAGGATATGTAGTTCAGTAGTACCACAACCCTGTTCAGGTGCAGGGTATGTAGTTCAATACTCCTGATATTGAACATGCATAGAGGGTTCTGCACATGTATGCATGCATTGCCATTTTTACTATAAGTGCAAAGGAGTGAGTCTCATGATCATTGTATATTGGCTATAGCTACCCATAGGTGTCAAACACTTGTAAGCAAGGCCATGCAGATAGAGACTCGTTGCATAATTGATATTTGTATATACACAGTACAGAGCTGTGACCTAGAAGGTAATGATAAACATTAGCTGCACAATAATAACAATGATGTCGTGCGTGATAGTGATCGGGTTGCTGTCTAATGAAATTACTATTACGAAGGATCTATAATTATCGTACAGTTTGCAACAATTCTTAAGTTAGTGCAATGGATGCAAAATAGATCTGTGGAAAAAGGAAAAGGTAAATAATCAATGGCAAATTCATTAAAAAACAGTGTGTAGGTAATCATTATGCAACAATATCATTAGAATCTATTGATCCTGTGAGTACAAATTGCGAACTTGACATAGTGCAGAAATGACCTAACTAATTTTTACTGTGGCAACTTACAGTAGGTTAATAACTTACTTTCTTGGCATATAATATCATGTAGTACTAGAATTGATTCCTTTGTGTTTATGCATTTTATTTCTGGAAGCGACTTCATTATAAACAGATAATCTCCTGATGACATCCTGAATTTTTTATAGTATAGTATTCTAAAAATGATGTTAATTAACCATGTAACAGGACTTACTTCACTTTCGTTGTGCGAAATATCGTCAGAGTAAATTCTCGAGTCAATCAAGTCGTCAAAAGCTGTCCTGTTGTCTACTTCTGGCTCCCCTTCTCGCCCCGATGTCTTTGTTTGAGGATAGAGAGTTGTCCTGTGGGAATGGTTTTCTGATTTGACCCTGACGAAAAAAAGATCCTGGCAAATTATCTTGAGTGCCTATAATGAAACATAATTATACATTACTAATTTGATTTGTACAGTTGTAATTAACATTATTTACCCGATAGAATTCCCTAAGAAAGAGTGGATTGCCATCATTGGCTAGATCACCAACGCTTATGTGAGATAAACAGTGCACAATCACAAGAACAAATTCTCCAACACTTTCAAGGCGTTCTTTTCGGATGTAAAGAGCCTTCCTTGAATGCTCATAAAAGAAAGAATTTCTGTAGCAGTTGTGAGTGTAATTATTTGCTGGAAGATTGGAAGCAATAAGCATAGAAACTCCAGGCAACTGGCTATGTTTGCATATCATGTTTGCTATAAACATTCCAAAACGGTAGACTACGAAATCAGACGGCTTCAAATCTTGAACCTTTACTGGAAGCAGGTCTCCTTTACATTCCCACTGGGCATCCTTCAAATCTATGTATGGGGTACTATCGCCACCTATGGCTTGGGATACACTTTCTATAATCTCATTCCCTTTCTGTGCCTGAAGTTGGAGAAGTGTGTGTATTTCAGTGAGTTGACCAAAGAGTGGAGTGGAAATTAGCAACTGATTTAGATCCCTGTCACCTAGTTGGAGGTCTATTACAGGCTGCTCTGCATATTTCTGTTCATCGTCAACAGAAAGTAGTTGAGGGCCCTTATGGATTGGAGTAGATGGTTGAGCGGCATGCTGTAGCTGCTGCTGAAGCTGTTCAGCTTGCTTCTGCCGTATTTCGTGCATCTGTTGCCTTTCATTGTCGTCATCATCTTTTACAGCTTTTGCTTCTTCCTCCTCTAATTGCTTCCGTCGCTTTCTCTCTTTCCTCTCTCTTCTCCGCTTTATCTCTTCGTCCAGGTGTGAGAGTTGTCGTTGCTTCTCCTGCTCTAAATTTTCTTCCATTTTCTTCATCATGACCTTATGCTCAGCAATTATTCTCTAAAGGAGAAAAAGAAATTAATCCAAACCTGTTATGTCATTTTGCTCACACAGTAATACCGGGTAATTGTGAATGCTAAGAAAGTTTTTGGACAATTTCAACAGATTGGTTATGGTTACGAGTTGTTCAGATATGTAGATCTTGATTTCTGGTGATTTTCGTACTGACAACAGATAGATAGATTATAGAAAAACTGATTGCTTTACGCCTTGTTGCACATGCACACACAGGATGATAAGGATTTGCTATTGCCACTGCTGTAAGAGATACTCATTTGAAAGCAGTGCTATACAAGCCCACCACTTATCAGAAAAAGAGCAGGGCCCTGCCACATTTTCAGATAAGTGGTCAGTGATAGACTGTGGAGAATACAAGTCTCAATCTACACGAATATAATTCCCGGGCATTGATAAGTAATTGCCACAAATCTACACTTTCTACCATGCATGAAAACATAGTAAGTTATCTTCTACTACCAGTCCCAAACAGATCTGGCAATCATCCCATTACCTGCCCAGGTAGCCTCGTACCCAGGCCTCTGAGGCTACTGCCCAGGCAAACCTATACTCTCAGAATAAAGCATGACCCATGGCATGATAATTATATATCTCTCCTAAAATCAATGGGTTAACTCACGAACCCAGAGCTCTAGAACCTATAGCACTAATTAGTAGCTAATGGCCCCAGTATATATATTATAGCTATAAATGATAAACTAGTGTATCACACTCAAACCAAACCACCATTCTGTCTATAAGCTATTCAGAATTCCCACTACATGCATGCTAGCAAACACGCAAATGAAACATTATCATCTATTACTTTTTTCCTTCTGCTCCCTGCATAACTAACAGGCAACTAAAATAATATTATTATGACAATCAGTGATCAATAGACAGCATTATTCCTCAGCCATCTATGTTAACTAATTATCATAGCAGTGTCAGTATACCTGTTTCTCTTGCTCAGTAATGCCTTGCATACCCTTGAGTGCGTTGGCATGAAGATCTTCTTGCTCAGCAAGTCGTTGTTTCTGCATCAAGTCATACCTTTCCTTTAATTGCTTTTGTCTTTGCAAGTCTTTTTGTTTTTCTCTTTCAATTTCAGCCTCGAGTTCACGTAGCTGCTGCTCACGTGCCTGTTGTCTACTTTCTTCACGCTTTCTTCTCTCCTCCTTCATTGTAGCAAGCTTCTTTTCTCCAGCTTCAATCACTTCCTTCCTGTACATTTCTGCTTCTTGTGCTGCTCTGTCTGCCTCCTCTTGGTATGACTTGACCAATGCCTCCTCAGGAGACATTTCTTCCATTGCATTAGCAATCTCTTTAATTTGCCTTTCACGTAAATTAAGTACTCGTTCACTATAGCGGATGTCCATATCTGGAGCAACCTTTGATGCTACTTCATCCAAGAGTTCTTGGGTCTTTTTATCATACTCAGCCAATTGCTTCTTGTGTTCTTTTTTGACTTTTAGTTTCAATTTTGCAAGTTCTGCATTAGCTACCGATGTGGACTTGGAAATAAGCTCAATAATCTCCACCTCCTGTTTTGACACAATTTCTTCACGTTTTGATAGCCTGCCATTCTTAATGGCACACTTTTCCTCCTCTATAACAATCTCCTTTTGTCGTTGATGCTGAGCAGCCAGCTGTACTGTCTCCCTGAAGTGTCTTTGCTTCAGTACCTGGTAAATAAGTGACTCCACTTCATTTGCACCACCAGCATTTTCTTTCAATAACTTATTGAGCATGTCCATTTCAGCATCTTTTGTCTATAATATAATGACAATGTAATGAAATTCATATTATAGAGTTTGTTTAATTCAAGATGCTATAATAATTTTCAAGCCTAGAAATTTTCTGAAGAGGTGAAGATTGATCAAAAGGCACAGTCTAAGATTAATATTATTATAATAATTATTATCAGGATAATTGTAGATGTTGGCCACTTGATTATGTGCATGTATATGCAGCATTCTAGCCTTGTCCCCAGGCCTTCCAGTGAAGGGGAGGGTAGGAAAGGCCTGGTTACATACAGTATATACACTTGCCCTTTGACCTAAATCCCTAGCACTCAAAAGGTTGATGCATGCATGCACAAATTTGTGTACCTTGCCCTAAGTTCTTCTCCCCCTCAAATATGAGGTTAGCAGCATACATACTTTGAACGGGAGCAGGGAGAGATTCCCCCTCTTCCCCCTAAAATATTTTGACTTAATACCTGGGATAATTCGAGATCTTCTCTAGCCGTTTTTTGTTCAGCCAAAAGCTTTTCAGTTTCTATGTTCTGACTCTCAGCCAATCTCTCTGCTTTCTTACGTTTCCTCTCTGCTATTTTGTCTGCCAATACCTGTAATGTTAACAGGATACTGTATTACTGTAGTGTCAAAAATGCCCCACAGATGATGCACATTACTGTGAGGTCAAATGGGGGGCCTACTACGTGGTCAAAGCAGTGCAAGCAGTGTGTGATATCGTCAGCTAAGTACATGTAGTGCAAACCACTTGGAACTAAGTAATTTACACTTCAAAGTGTCCAATTGTGTCTTACCACATCCTCAGGCTTGCTACCGTATAGCCGGAAAATTTGGCGGGGAATTAAATTTGGCGGTTTGGCGGTCTAGATTACAACCGCCAAATTAAAATCCGCCAAAATTTCCTACTCGTATATATAAGCATGGCGATCCTGTACCGAACCGCCAAATTTAAATCCGCCAATATTCTTCTAATAGCGATTTGGGGCTCAACCGCCAAATTTAATGCCCGCCAATATTTCCGGCTATACGGTATATATAGACAATGGGAATTTAGATTAAAATATAATTAGCTAGAGGGGCTCTATCATGATAAACCTTTTTCTGTTGCTGCTGCTCAGCTTCAAGGTTTTCTTTTAAGGCTTGCATTTCCTTTTGATGAGCTGCTATGAGTTTATCCGAGTCATCAACTGACATATGACTCTGCTTTTCAGCTAACTGTTTCTGAAACTCCATCTCTTTCTTCTTGATGGCCAGTTGCATTTGTTGTAAACTTTGTTCCTCTAAAGATAAGAATGTACTCTTCTTTTCTTCCTCTGCCTCTTGATCTAGCTGTGCTTTTTCTTTGCTGTGTTTAAGATTGACTCTTGCTTGTTCTTGGAGTTGAGAATCAAGTAATTCCTTTCTTGCATGCTGTGCAACTTCAGAGTCAGCATCAACTACTGGTAGTGATGTGGCACTACCACTGTTGCTGAGTGCAATCTGTGTTGGTACATATTGTGTGTGCTTTCAAAGACTGATCACAAAACACTGAGTGCTACGATGACATGCAGTAAGTAGCTACCATGAATAATAATAATAATGAAAACACTCTCATGAACCCTATATATGCAAATTTCTTGTTATAGTATTGCGTGACATCGTATTTATATGCATGTGCTATGCATGGCATGGCACAGAATCATTCCCGCAATATCAAAGCTGATTTAATAAAAGGAATATATATACATGCTGAAACTATGCTAATTATTTGCTCATGCCATTATCAACATTACACTTTACCTGCTTTATGCTTGACAATTTCAGTCGTTCCTTTATATCTTCTTCGTGCCTGATCTCATTTTCTAATCTCTGCTGAGCCATCTTCAGAGCAATAATCTCTTCCTTGCTTGATACACTCGCAGACTTTCCTTCATCCATGCTGTGGCTTTCCTCCATTTCATATTTCCAACTATTATCACTTTCATACTGGTGTATTATTTCATGAATGCCTTCTTTGTCTCCTGCCACAGCTAATATTGATTCTTTGTCAAATTGCATCTTAGTTTCAGCAGCATTTTTTTGCATCACAGCCAGGAGAGCTACTTGAGCCATACTATTATCAGCACTTTCCTGATTTAGTCCTAGAGTAGCAGTCGAGGTCCTTCTAATCTTTTGGCGTCCTTTCATCTGTGACTGGAGCCTGTCTTTGAGTTTGCTCTGCATTTTCCTGAGTTTGTTGTCATTCTGAATGTATCGAAGCAATCCCACAATTACAATATGCAATCTGATTAACTTAAAATTAGTTGCTTACTGTTTGTACTTGGTTTTGTTGTTTCGTAATGTCCCTCTCACTGCACTGAAGTACCCTCATTCTCATTGCTGCCCATTTGTTCATGTTAAAGTATTTCATCTCCTCTTCCCTTTCAATCCGCTCCTGTTCCTCCTTAGCAATTTCAGTCCTATAGTAATAAGTGAGTTGACTGCAAATAAGACAGGGATTTTCATACTATGATAGAACATACTTCATATCAGCAATAAATTTAGCTTCTTGCTCTGCAAGCAACTGCAAGCGTTTCATCAAATCATCTCGGGAAGTCTGATTAAAATCATCATGAACAAGATGAGCAGAACTGATGTTTTTAGCAGAAGCTTCATCAGCATGGGCCCTTGGAGGAATATAATAGATGTATAGTAAGGCACATTATCAGAACTAGAGCTAGTTCAGTTGTATGCAATGTTTATAACTCACTTCATTAGTGTGCTCTTTGCATCAAATCGTTTCTCGATTAGATTCTTGATGACCTTTTCTACAGCCTCTGTCTTCTCTTCTTCGATGGTAGCAAGAACATTTTCTAAATGCTGTGCACTTTTAGCAACTGCATCAATCTTGCTGTGCTCATCTGTCACAGATAGTAATTTTGCTAAAGCCTCCTCCTCACGCTCAACAGCTTTTGTCTTTCTGTCTTCGTAGTCGGCCAAAACACCTTTAATTTGATTTGTTTCTTCAACTTTTAATTTGCTTTCTAGATTTATGACTTCAATGGTATGCTTCTCAATCATTTGCTTCACTTCATTTTTGGAATTTGCAGTTGGCAGGTTTCCTCCTCCTGGCTCCTGCTCTCCATCAGCTTTTGTTCCCCATCCTTCACTTACTTTAGCTGAGGACTGTGCTGGTTGCACTTCAACCACATCTTCACTATCTGTGTTACGCTTTGGCAGATTGCTATGGCCTGCTCCTGTGCTGGTGGTCCTTTCACTGATTGAGAAACGACTATTTAACTCAATATCTAGAATGAATCAACACATTAATCAGAGTGCATATTGATCGGTGGTAATTTGTATACCTTCACTATCACCATCGATATCAGAAGAATTAGCCAACTGAAGGAGGTGGTCTAACATTGTCTGTAGATGAGAATCTGTAGAGCTTTGTTCTTTTATTTCAGGATTATATCCAATATTTCCCGTGAAGACTACAGCTGTTCCATTGAGTATTGACTATACAATAGAACAAGGAATTTCATAATTACAAAGATGCAAGCATGGCCAACTCCTGTAGTATACCTTGGCATGTTCAGCACAGAGTTCAGATTTGTTTCTAAGGTAGTTGAGACCTGCATCAGATGAACACAGTTGTTGGTGTTGACTAAGGAGTTGTCGCTCAATTTCAGCTAGCAGAGTAATCATTTTATCCTTGTGCTGTGCAGTGAGCTGCTCAATCGCTCTAGGATTATGGGCTTCCTGGTGATACAACAAGCAATAATAATTTTATCAATAAACTACAACAGATGTCACCTTTAGCTCTTGAGATCTTTCTCGGTATCTGGTCTGCTCTTTGCTGATCCGACCAAGAAGCTTTTCAACCACCTCTGTGAATCGCAGGTGATTGGCGATGAAGGACTCTGTCTTATTTTGCTCTTCTTCATCCACTAGTAGGAGAACATATAAGACATCTTGGGGAAGGCCAGTATTCAAATCTATCTTCTTAATATGTCGTCGTTGCTTCTCAACTGTCAATTCCTACACAACAAAATTAAGACTCATATCGATCAATGCCCCATCAACATCAAATCAAAAATATCATACACCATGGGGTACCCCTTGTATACCAACAAAGGTATTCTGCTTAATGTACACCACTGATTACAGCAGTATTGCTTTTCTCTTACATTCACTTACCTGACTCAGGGATTTGGCATGATCCTTGATACTACCCAGGTTTGTTTTAATCTTGGAAAAGTTCATTGCTATTCCTTCACTTAACACTAATGTGTGTGTCAAGGCAGAAGTAACGGAGAGTTGCTTGAGTGGTACACTGGACCTGCGCCAGAAATTCCTCCTGATAATTATCTCTTCATCAAGTATCATCACCTGCATGGATGAAAGATAAACAATAAGGAAATACTGGTGCCTCCAAAATAGATGTATCAATTCAAAAGCAATAAGAAAAAGATGGAAGACCCACCAACGCCTATGCTAACTAGTAATATGCAGATCACTAGCTTTAATTATCCCTCAAAACTTCAAATTTATATTATTTTTGTATAATATAATTAAGCAAACAGAGGTGGCAGCATTGTAGAGAATATGAGGCCTGTGCAAGCATATAAAATTAATGCAGGAGAAAGGAGGGGTGCTTATATTATTACAGCAATACGACAAATTACCATTGATTTTGAAACAGTCTTCTTCCTTGCTTGAATGAGACAAAGAGGCTCTTGGACTACAGGAACCACAATACCAGATTCTGGATTTCTTTTAGCTCCACAGATAGGTGCTAGCTCTTTTATTGACTCATCATAAACTTTTTCTGCTATCATAATTGGTATGCACCCTCCTCCATGTGCAGATTCGAAAGTACCTGCTAGTGGTTCTGCAATTCCTGTCACTGGATGAATCTCATAGCCGAGTACCGGCACTTGTACACCTTCTAATTCATCTTGTATGAATTGGCCTATTAAAAGTGGCAGTGGTTGTCCCGTTGGTTTAAATTCCATATAGCCTGGACTACCACCAGTAGAGGCTAGCTTATCAGATCTCTCCTTCTTCATGAGCAGGCTATGAATGTTGGTGAGGTGGTAAGTCTGGTTTCTCATTCGGGTTGAAATTATTTTCTCATAGACAGTATGAACTTTTCGCACCTCATCGGAAAAGGAAACATTTTCATCCCTGATACCATTAGAAGCTCGTACTAAATCCTGCAAGTAGACGAGCATTTTAATTAGCATACAGTTGTGCTTGAGTTCAGTACTATCAATGTATGTTTGATATCCTCCAAATGCAGGTTGTAGTGTGTAGTGGTCATCTTCAATTCCAGCCACAGCTGAAGTTATGCGAACAGGTAGTTGGGAAAAGGGCTCTGTAGCATTATCACCAATCAAAATTGTCTTCTGAGTGGCACTTGTAGTATCAGCATCTTGAGTACTGATACTTCCACCTATTGGTTTAATCTTGCCAGTGGATGCATCAATAGTAATACCAAGTATTGGAACTGGTAAGCTAGTATTGGGATCAAGGATCATGGAACCAAGTTCAATGGGTATAGGTAAATTTGATACAGGGTCAGCATGAGTACCGCCAATAGGAAGTAAGCAGTAGGAATGAGGATGGATTGTTACAGCACAGATAGGAACTACAAGACCAGTATCTGGATCTATCATTGGACCACCAAGCTTAAGATCTAACTGCTTCTCCATTACTTTGAGCCCAGTATCAAGTGGCTCTCCAGTCTCAGCATTCAATGGGTAAGGTAGAAATGGAATCATAGGTGATTTTCCGAGCTCCAGCTCGATACCATCATCCTTGTGTGGGCAATCACAGGTAAAGATAAGTTGACGAGAAGTCACATCATAGCAAACATTTCCTCTGATTGGAACAACATGACCAGTCATAGGATTGATAACATGATTCGGGGGAATACTTCTGGAAGATCCATTAGCTAACTTCAACCTTGTTGATGTTCCAGGGAAGAATAAGCCAGTAGCTGGATCTTTGGTTACTAGATTTTCATCTCCATTCTTCATTGCAATTGCTAATTGTTCCTTACTAACAACTTCACCAGTTTCAGTTGAGATGAGTGGTGCTCCAATATGCTTGCTACATACTGACATGGTTCCACATTGAGAACAGTGAGATGTTAGATCAGATCTTAGCATCTCCACCAGTCTATGCATATGTGAGTGCAATCTGTCATAAGGAGAACCATCATACATGCAGAAAAGCACAAGCATGAATGTAATTCAACGATAATATTGTAGTGTCCCGGTTAAGTGCCCATTGGCGCTTAAACATAACTTGAAATTTTGGCCCGCATGGGTGCTTGCCCAGGATGAAAATTCCATACGTTTTTATGGAAGCTTCTACAGTGGCCCCTTGAAATGCAGTACATGGATGCTTACCCAGGAGTGGGTTCTTGCCCGGGACACTACGGTAGTATTATGACATGTATCATAGCTGTTTTAATTAATTAAGACATCTTATTTACCCATGCACCCCTGTAATCAGTTGGTACCTATGTTCACTCTGGTAGCAGTTGCCATAGCAATATAATTTTCAACCCGACTTGTGGAATAGTTAGGGCTAGGTGATAGAGGGTCATTAGTATGTTAACAGGTCAGTAGTGATTGTTACGAAAATACCGGTAGTTAGATGTTGGTTTTGCAATTCTACTCACGGCTTCGCTTCTTTATAGAATATGCAAAACCTATATCTAACTATTATATTATTATGAAGGCTTTCGATCAATGTACACATGCATATGCTACGTAAACGTTTTTGTCTCCTAGTGTATGTACCACCAATATTGGGAGTGCTATTAGCATTTTCATGTTCTAGTAATGCACCGTCCGACATTTATTAGAACGGCTACCTGAAATTTAACTAGCTATTGACAAACATCAATCCAGGATGGACACATGATATGCATTAATTTGTAATAATTATTGTCGTTAACTTCAGTTTACCTATCAATCATTGAAGGATCAACCGATGTCTGCGAGGTAAGAGCATTCATCCACTCGATACTTTTCATAGCCTCTCGGTAGTGTGCATCAAACTGTATTCTATAAGTCTTGCGTCTTTCTTCTAATGCTCTAACTATCCTAAGCTGAGTTGCCAAAACTCTGCTGTACTGTTGTCCAAGAGTTTTTCGTCTGCTTAACTCTTGCTGATACTAAGTAGAGAATAACAGCATTATGTGATAAAATTAATAGTTGCTATTAAACTAAGACTCTGCATTTACCATTTCATTGATTCTTTCGTAAGCTCTTAAGTCCTCTGGAGAAGCCATATCCAATTTTCCTTTCAAATTAAGTTTTGCTACCCAGAGATTTCGAAGATTATCTGCTTCATTGCTAATTTTTGTGTACAAAGCTTTTGCCTGCAGAATTAATAATTATCGTCATTTGCTAATCGAATGATCCTATGTATACAAACCTGTTCATTCTGAGAATCAATAGTGGAGATGACATGCTGTGATTGATTTGATAGGTCACCAAACAGCTGCTTTGTTGAAAATGCCTCTAGATCAACCTGACGATCATAATCCCAAAAGTCGTCATCCACCCTGGCCAAAACAGGGTTACTACCTTCATCTAGAGAGAGTTCAGTTACATAATAACAATCATAATTCAGAGCCTTAGATTCATGGGTCCTCATTTCTCCCTCCCCTTCACACCCCCACCACACACACGCATAGACCACCTGTCTCCTTCTTCAAAGGCCCACCCATCATCTTCTCAACTCCCATCACATTTAGCACAACTATAACTGTTACAATTCCTATACCACAGTCATTTTATACCTTGCATATTATGTTGTTGGCTCTGCTGCAAGAGCATCAAGTGATGTACCTTCCTTTGAGTATTAACAGTTGATCCCTTCGAAGAATAGTTGTCTAAATTGTAATGTTTATTGGCTTTACGATACTTTGGTTTATGAATTGCAGCCTTTGACCATCCATAATTACGGAATAGCACCTATGTTTGGGGGATCGTGGAAGACATAAACACTGACTTTTCCATATGATTACCGAGTACTAATAATGCAAATTCATTTCCCATTAGCAGCTTTAGAATTCTTACCAAAGCCACAGTTAAGATAGCCATTAGCACAACAGCTCCAGCAATCATGCTCCCAATGAGTATCCAGTTAGGTGATAAGAGAATATCATCACTCCTGACTATGCCAAGTTGAGTTGTTGTGGAAGAAGTAGTGGGAAAGAAAGGCCCCTGCTCTGGACACTGTGCTGACAATTCCACCACCTGTAGATAGGTCTTCCTGTTTATGTCATTACTGAGATAGAACACAAATACACCACTTGCATCAAATCTATATGGAAAGAGAAGTTGGCTTTCTGCTAGAGAAAGCTGTTGAGCCTCAGCAAGCAACGTGAAGATGCCATAGTCAAATTCAGGATTCGTATTAAGCAGATTATCCACATCATAAACAGGGTATGAAATATTGGATACTTGAAAGAGGATCATCTGTCCAAATTCCAAGCAAATTGTAGGGTCGTCAATGCCATCAAATTGAGGCTGATCAGATGGGATTATTTGAGTTTGATCAGTCTGCCTTCTTCCCCTTGCCTGAACAGAACGGCCATTTCTTCCAAGCATTGTATTAATATCTCCAGATTCATGTCCATATGCTCCACTAAACCCAGATACTGTAATTGAAGGGAACATAAAAACTGGATACATTTCACAATGTATTATTTTAGTACCGGTTGATTCAACTAAAAAGACAGGGCTTATGTCACCATTTCGTGCACTGCAAAGCGAGTTTACGGCTGGTGGAAAAAGACTTTGAACGTCACTCACATTGTGGTATGTCTAGTATGTTGATGATAATGGTATGTTATGCACAATTCTCTGGTGCTATAAAAAGAGCTTACAATTTCTCCATTAATATCAGTAACCATAAACACCGGAGGATCTGAGCATCTAATCTGCAGCTTGTTGGTGTTCCTTTCTCTACATGCTTCATTACAAACCTCTTCTAATATTTGGCTCTGTAATTACCACATAATTAACTTAAATCCTCTTGTAATAATTGTAGATATCACTTACCCTACAGTTGCATACTCCCAGAGCTAAGTTAAAACCAACATATAGGTCAGGACTACGACATCCTTGTGTCCGGCAAAAGAACTCCCACTGTGCTTGTGAGTTACAAAGACCATTCTGAGATCTAAAAGTATTCTCTCTACAGGTTGGGTAGACAAGTCGGCCACAGTCAGTTGATCTCCCTTGGAAGTATCGAGCTCGGCAAACACAACGACCAACACTAGGCTATCATAATTATAATTATAGAGTAATAATAATATTATGCACTACATAATTATAATATGTAGAGGTAAATATGATATACACCATTATTAACCAACCTGAAACACTCTGTTGGATCCAATGCAGCCACAAACCGTTGATCTAGTTCCAGCTGTAGTAGACTGGGACGGGCACACTAGACACCCTCGCTGGCCTGTCATATTATTGTACTGATTCTGTGAACAAGAAATACAATCTTCTAAACTGCTTTGTCCCTCAACAGCATTGAAGGTCCCCATAGGACATGGCATAGGTTCTTCACTCCCAAAGATAGTGCCAGTAGGACAGTAATGACCACTAGGACAAATAAAAGCCGATGATATTGGAGTTAGCTCTGGATCTCCAAATATAGCTCCGCCAACACAATAATACCCTGGAGGGCACGGGAGACATTCTCTCACTTCAATTAGAGAAGAAGCATTCATGTATGTTCCAGGCGGGCACTCTTCACAAGTTGAAACTAAGGAATCTCTTGTAAAGTTTTCTCCAACATTAAGAATTTCCCTGTAGCCAAGAGGACAGATAGATGGTCGATGAGCACCAGCCTGCTCAAGATATGCTCCCTCACAACCTGGCTGCTCACAATAGTGATTAGGTGGACACTCAATAAAGAATGAAGATCCTTCAGGGCAATAAGAACCTGGCGGACAAGGCAGTCTTGTCCCAGGCACTGGACAATAGAAGCCAGCTGGACAAGAAATAGGATTGATGGTTCCCTCCGGGCATGATTCTGAAATGTCACAAGGAATACCATGTACGGTACCATTATCTGGACAGTAAAGCCCAGCAGGGCATACAAAACAGTCTGTTACATTCTTGCCCATGGTTTCATTTCTATGCGTTCCAGAAGGACATGCTAATGGAGTGGACTGACCCTCTTCGCAGTAGTGACCGACTGGGCATGGATTTTGTTCAAATTCAACTGTTGCTTCCTCAGAACACAAAAATCCAGGTACGCATGGCAAGCAAAAACTAATATCCTCTGCACTTAACTCAGAATAATAGGTACCTGGTGGGCATGGAAAAGCTGTTCCATTCATACAAAAGAAACCACGGGGACATATTTCTGCAACTTGGCTACCATTCCTGCATACTCTACCTGGAGGACAGACAGAGCAGTCATCCGCGCTCCTTCCTCCAATAAAAATGTTAAAAAGTCCTTCACGACAAGAAGTTGGAGAAATTGCACCCTCTAGGCAATAAAATCCCTCTGGGCAAGGTTCTCCAATGCTTGGATTGCTTCCATCAGGAGTTGGAACACCTGAACCTTGGTAACAGATATACCCAGCTGAGCACAATCCAGTAATTTCTCCAGCTAAACAGAAGTGACTTCGAATGCATGGTGTACACTGATCCTCTGCTACAAGTCCGTATGTACCATTTAGCGTATAAGTTCCATTTGGACAGAAGAGTGGTTCTGAAGATCCACTAGGACAGTAGTATCTAGAAGGACACACTGCAGGTGAAACTGATCCAACTTCACAGAAATAGCCAGCAGGACATTCACTACACTGTGTGGTTGCTGTAGTGTTTGCAAATGTACCCGGTGAGCATGCAAGTGGTGCAGATGAAGCAGTAGGACAATAACTCCCTACAGGACATTGATACTCATCTGGAGTAGGCTGCTCTATAGAGGCATTATGAGGGCAGTAATAACCAGCATAACAGGGACCAGTTGGTAGAGTTGAATTGAGCAGCTGACAGAAGAATCCTCCAATGCAAGGCATACATTCATCAATGGTTGTCAGACCCTCAGCAGGTGTAATCAAGTCAAAGATATAAAATGATGAAGAGTTGTCAAACCATTGCAAAAGAATGATAGATAGGTCAATACCAAAAGAAATATGATCAACATATGGTGACATTGTTCCAGTAGGGCAAGGTTCTGGATATGTGGTACCTTGTTCACAATAGAAGCCAGCAGGACAAGGGATATTAATACCATCCTGAGGTGATGGAGATGACGAGCCTGAAATGCACAAATAGCCAGCTTCACACAAACCAGAAGGTTCAGTAAGACCCTGAGCGTTACAGTACATACCTTCAGGGCAAGGTATACAATTATCTCTATTTCTGCTGCCTGTGATATTTGAAAATGTACCAACCGGGCAGGGTATACCATTGATCATTCCAATGTCAGGACAGTAATGGCCTGCAGGACACAGTTCATAAACAACCAATGCACTTGTAGAACATATACTTCCAGCAGGACACAGAAGGCATTGGGGTTGACCAACATCAGGTTGGTACATTCCAGGAAGACACTGCTGCTCTAAGAGGGATGAATTTGTACAAAAATGTCCAGCAGGGCACGGATAGCCAGTAATACTATCAACTGGAGTGGAAGAGAAGGCTCCGCCAATACATACATATCCATCTGCACATGGCAGATTTGTGGCGTTGACAGCACCCTCTCCTGTACAGTAGTAACCAGGACTACAAAGCATACAGTCTTCTTCCCTCCTGTTGAGAATATCTGGAGAGAAAGTTCCCATAGGACAAGGTATAGGAATATAACTACCATCAGGACAATAGTGCCCAATGGGACATGGAGAATACTGAGGTGTTGGCGTATCAGAGCCACCATCACAAATGTAGCCGGCATAGCAGGGTCCATTGGGTTCCACTAAGCCACTCTCTGAACAAAAGTGCCCTGGCAAGCAAGGAACACACTCAGGTGATGAAGATAATCCAGAGACATTACTGAATGTTCCAGGAGGACAAGGATGCTGAAAGGCAAACATAGTGCCATTAGGGCAGTAGTAACCAGGTGGACAAAGTGAATCATTAAACAGTACCACGGGAGCAAATCTGTTATCACAGAAAAAGGATGGAGGACAAACCTTGCAACCAGCCTGCCCAGTCTCATCTTGGTACTCTCCCGATTCACAGCGAATTGGGGCTGGTAGCTGATCTGAACAATAATGTCCTACTGGACATATATACTCGGATGGATTCGGCACACTCTGCCCAGGAGGACAATAGTACCCCTCTTGACAACTTCCTGTTGGAGCTGTCAAAGCAGTTGAATTGCAGAAGTTGCCTTCTGTACATGGAGTGCAACTTGATATATGTGAGATACCATTTAGATTTGAATAGGACCCAACTGGGCAAGGAAGAGGATGCATGCTACCTTGTGGACAAAAGTGTCCTGAAGGACAAATATTTTCATCATTATTAGGAACAGAGGATCCTTCAGGACAGAAGAAGCCAGCTTGACATACTACATCAGGAATGGAGAGGCCAAACGTTGTACATGCAAAACCAGCACTACAAAGACTTGGAGCATGAGATCCATTAGGACAGAACTCTCCAGGGTTACAGATACTTCCATAAGGAAGTGATGGCATGCTTTCATCGGCACCCTCAATACAAAAGTATCCCTCACTGCATGGACCAGTCGGTTCAGATAGCTGCTCACTTTCACAGTACATGCCAGGGAGACAGAGCAAACAAAAAGAAACATCAGAAGCAAAAGTCAAATTGTTAAAAGTGCCTCTACGGCAAGCAAGAGGTTGCAAAGAACCAGGTGGACAGTAATGGCCTGAAGGACAAGGTGTATCTAAGTAGGTAACTGAGCCCAACAAACAAAAGAATCCTGAAGGACACTCAAAGCAACTGCTTTGTTGAGTGATATCATTGTACGTTCCAGCTGGACATAAACTTGGAGTGCTTGAACCTTCCTCACAAAAATGTCCAACTGGACATACATCACCGATAACAGAAAAATTGATTAAATCGTCACTATCATAACCAGATGACAATATCTCGTCAGAGCAGTTAGCTATGCCCCTGGGCTCAGGATTCATAATGCCTGATGTACAGAAAAATCCAGCACTACATAAACCTGTTGGCTCTGTTGCAGCTGGATCACTACAGTACATTCCAGCAATGCATGGTAAGCATTGAGATGCACTGGAAAGACCAATATTGTCACTGTATGTTCCACGTGGACAGGGAGTCCAGTCAGTACCTGTCTGCTTTGGACAATAGTAACCAGCAGGGCAGGGGAGTATGTTTTCTGTGGGACCTCCAAGTCTAATGGGAATACAAAAGTAACCCTCTTCACACAAATCACATACAACTGATCCAGAAGTGTTGGTGTAAGTTCCAGCCGGACATTCCATTGGAATGGAGCTACCTTGTGGGCAGTGAAATCCTGGTGGACAAATCTGTTGGGTCATGCTGTGACTACCTTCTGGGCAATAGAATCCAGGAGCACAGGGTCCAGAAGAACTAGTTAAACCAGGAATGCTACAGTAGTAGCCAGAAGGACAGGGTAAGCACTCAGTCTGATTAGTAATTCCAGAAACTGGTGAAAAGGTACCAGCTGAGCATGGAGTTGGTGAAGCACTTCCAAGAATGCAGTAGTATCCCGCTGGACATAAAATGTCAGTGGAGTTTATAGCACCCAAAGGACAGTAATACCCTTCCATACATGGCCCACTTGGTTCAGTGAGCCCATAGTTGATGCAAAACATACCAGAGGGGCATGGAAAACATTCTTCACTTGTAGCAAGCCCAGTAACATTGCTGAATGTTCCAGGCAAGCATGGTAAGGGTGACACAGTTCCAGGTGGGCAGTAATGACCTTTTGGACATATACCTGTCGTCAATGTATCGACAGGAGCTGTTTGATTTGCACCAGACACACAGAAGTAACCAGCACCACATAAAGCTGATGGCTCTACTAATCCAAACTGATCACAGACGCTACCTGCAGTACAAGGTGAACAATTCATGGCAGACTGCACTCCAGTAAGATTATTGAAAGTTCCAAGTGGGCATGGGTACTCAGATGCATAGCGTGTACCACTAGGACAGTAGTAGCCCATAGGACATTCAAAGGGTGTGAAGCCAATCACAGGACCAGTCGCATTGCTACAAAAGTAACCTGGTGGGCACACTTTGCACTCAGACTGCATGATCTCATCTTGGTATGTACCAGCAGGACATCGTTGAGGTAGACTACTTCCATTAGGACAAAAGTTACCCTCAGGACACACAAACTGTTCAGGACGGGGTGATACTTGACCTCTAGGACAATAAAATCCTTCATCACACTCTCCCTCTGGACCACTGAGGCCAAGCTGTGAGCAGAACATGCCTGAATGACAAAGCTGACAATCGGAAATATTTGTAGCTTGGTAATAATCAACAAAATGTCCTTGTGGACATGGCTGAGGTCGAACACTCGATTCTGGGCAGTAAGATCCAGGAGGGCATACATTACCAGTAAAATCATCGGTAGGTGTGGAAGTATTTGCTCCACGAATGCAATAATAACCTTGACTGCAAGGCCCTTGGGGTGTACTTAAACCCTCAGTGCTACAAAATGTACCTGGATCACACTCAATTGGTAGAGATGAGCCTTCAGGACAATAGTGACTACTTGGACATATACCACCCACATAGGCTGATTCATGAAGTGGCATTGGTGTAGAGCTACCACTGCTACAATAATAACCAGCAAAACAAAGACCAGTTGCATTCGATAGCCCAGGTGTCTCACAATACATTCCTCCAGGACACTGAAGGCAGTCTGAGTAGTTCTGCCTTTCATAATGTGGGTTAAAGGTTCCCGAGGAACACGGAAATTGATTACTGTACATAGTACCTTTTGGACATACGTGTCCACTAGGACAACTAAAAGTGGAGTAATCAACAGTGGAGGGTGGACAGTAATATCCAGCAGGACATGGTTTACAATCTACTTGACCTTCAAGGTCATTGAAAGTCCCTTCAGGGCAAGGTAAAGGGATATCTGTGCCATTAGGACAGTAGGTACCAGGTGGACAGATTCCTCCCAAGAATTCAAATACTGTATATATAAGATTGCTCTCTAAGGAAGGATTCGATAAATAGTTTCCAAAGGTACAAAAATGACCTCCTGAGCAATTGCCAGTAGGCTCTGTAATATGTGGTGAGTCACAATACATACCACCATCACACAGGGTACATTCACTTGCAGAGGATATTCCATATTGAGAACTATAAGTACCAATTGGACACGACTCCCAGTCTGCTCCTGTCCCCTCAGGACAAAAATAACCAGGTGGACACAATTGAACATTTGTGGAAGAATTATCTGCAATGTAAGGAATCTCTGTATAGTTAGCAACAACTGTAAGACAGTAGAAGCTCTCTGGACAAATACTGCATTCTCCAGCACCAGAAACATTAGCGAATAAACCTCCAAGACATTCAAGAGGCTGAGGATTACCGCCAGGACAATAGAGGCCAGCTGGGCAGATGTATTCAGTTGATGAGATACTTCCTTTTGGACAATAATATCCCCGACTACAGGAGCCAGATGGTTCAATAAGACCTCTACTGAGACAGTACATGCCAGGTGCACAGTCTAAGCATTGTAGTGGATTCATTATCCCTGATACATTTGAGAATGTTCCTTGAGGACAAGGTTCTGGGGATTGGGATTGTTGTGAACAAAAGTGGCCAGGTGGACATACCTCCCAGAATGCATTCTCAGCACCACCACTACAAAAGTATCCTGGAGCACAAACACCACTTTCTTCAACTATGCCTGGTGTGTCACAATACAGCCCTGGTGTGCAAGGAGTGCACTGCATCTCATTCCATAACCCACTTACATTACTATATGTACCAATGGGACAGGGTACTGGATCAATGCTGCCTTCAGGGCAGTAGCTTCCAGCTGGACAAATATTTGCAAGTTCCCCAAGGGTTGGAGTTGCAATGTTAGCTCCAGACTTACAAAAGTAACCAAAGCTACAGAGAGTTTTCGGGAAAATTAGCCCTCTTTCACCACAGTAATATCCACCAAGACAAGGCTGGCATTGTGACTCCTCCTGAAGACCAGTGATATTACTGAATGTTCCAATAGGGCAAGGGAATTGTCTTGCACTTTGTGTACCATCTGGACAATAGAAACCTTCAGGGCAAATGAACTCCACAAATGAGATGATGGGATGCATACCATTTTCTTCGGGATTGCAGAAATATCCAGATGGACACAATTCACAGATGGATTGTGTAGAAGCATTCTGATAGGTTCCAGGAGGACAGGGTTGAGGCTCAAATGAACCAGTTACACAGAAGTGACCTTGAGGACAAAAGTATTCTGAGGGAGTTGGTGATATCTGGCCTTTTGGACAGAAGTAGCCAGCTGCACATAACCCAGATGGTGCTACTAGACCACGGGAATCACAATATTTGCCAATAGTACACTTGACGCAATCTTGAAGAGCTATATTTCCACTACTGTTTACATAAGATCCAATAGGACATGGCATTGGATTAGCACTTCCTACGGGACAGAAATGCCCAGATGGGCATATGTTGTTGGTTGGAAGAGTACTACTGGTTCCAATTGGACAATAATAGCCTTCTGTACAATTTCCTTCAGGAACCGCTAGGCCTGCTAATGAGCAAAACATTCCTTCAGTACATGGAGTGGGAGAAGTTGATCCAATTGGGCAGTAGAACCCTATAGGACAAAGGCCTCCATACAATGGATCAACTGGAGTTGATGTAGTAGCATTTCCACTGCAATACCAGCCTTCTCTGCACAAACCTGTGGGCTCAGCAAGGCCAGGAGAATTACAGTAGTAACCACTAGTACAACCAATACAAAAATGTAATGATTGTGCATTGGTAGAGTTGTAAAAGGTGCCCACTGGGCAAGGAAATTGATACGGATGTTTGGTTCCTGAAGGGCAATAATAACCTAGTGGACAAGCAAAATGAGAGATGTCAGATGTCTCAGTAGGGCAGTAGTAACCAGCAAGGCATATGAGACATTCATTAAGTCCTGATTGGTTTGAAAATGTTCCATTTGAGCAGGGTATTGGATATGTTGATCCTTCAGGACAGAAGTGACCATCTGGGCAGAGACCTCCAATCAAGGTGTTATCAGTCAAAATATCACAGGAGCTATTAAAGATTGGATCTGGACGCATATTTCCAGATGTGCAATAAAACCCAGGATGGCAAGCCCCAGTTGGAGAAGTTGCATTGAGAAGATCACAGAACATTCCTCCATCACACAGAGAACACTGAGAAGACAGAGACAATCCAGAATTGTTACTGTATGTCCCCAGAGGACAAGGCACCCAATTAAAACCAGTGCCTTCGGGACAATAAAATCCCGGAGGACAGCTTTGATAGCCAATTGATGTTTCCTTGACTACCTCTGGAGTGCAATAGAATCCAGAAGGACAAAGTGAGCAATTGTATTCGTGGGTGGAGTTTGTAAACCAGCCAGAAGGACATAGCTGAGGAAATGGACTTGCTTCAGGGCACACATACCCAATGGGACAGAAAAAGTTGGGAGGAGAAGGCTCAAATGAACCCGTTGGACAATAAAAGCCTTCCCTGCAAGGCCCACTCGGCTCAGTAAGAGCAGAGGTATTGCAAAACTGTCCACTAGTGCAGATTTGGCATTCTGACTCATTCATGAGGTGTTCCAAGGGTGAGAATGTACCTTCAGGACAAGCGGTTGGATTGGCTGAACCTGACGGACAGTAATATCCTGGTGGACATGATTCACTAAAAGCATTAGATGATCCAGATGGACAGAAGTATCCCTCCTCACATAAGCCACGTGGCTCTGTAAGTGCAGTACCACTACAAAAATATCCAGCAGTGCACAGAGAACATTGTTGTTCAGCAGATAGCATTGATTGGTTGCTAAATGTTCCTTGAGGACACGGTTGAGGTGACTCTGTTCCCAAAGGACAAATGTATCCAGGAGGACAGACATCAGCATCTCTGCCTTGATTAGGAGTTGCTGACTTAGCTCCTACTCTGCAAAAATACCCAGGAGAACAAAGATCAACTGGGAATGGTAATCCTGGTAAAGAGCAGTAGTAACCTTCAAGGCAGGCTTGGCAATCAGATTGTTCTCTAGAACCACTTTGACTATTGAAGGTACCAACCGGACAAGGATATTGTGATTCATATTGGGTATTTTCAGGACAAAAAAAGCCTTCAGGACAAATCTGCGGCTGGAACAAGGAAGAGTTGAAACTGTCACAATAGAAGCCAGCAGGACAACCAAGGCATGATGACTTTCCAGTAGCATTCTGATAACTTCCAGATTCACATGGCAGTGGTAGGTGTGATCCAATGGGACAGTAGTGACCAACTGGACATATAAATGCTGCAGGAGTGGAAGATAATTGGCCAGGAGGACAGTAATATCCTTCGCTGCAAATGCCATTTGGCAGTGCTAGTCCATACTCACTACAAAAATATCCCTCTGAGCATTCAATACAATCAGATATATTCTGTCCATGAGTGATGTTAAGAAATGTACCAGGATGACAGGGCTCTGAAAGTGAGCTACCTTGGTTACAGTAGTGCCCAAAAGGACAAGGTCCTCCCGATTCATCTGTCATCTCTGGACTGGATGTCACTGTTGAGCCGTTACAGTAGTATCCTGCACTACAGGTACCAGTAGGTAATT
Organism: Cliona cf. orientalis; assembly: GCA_963930775.1. Lineage (NCBI taxonomy): Eukaryota > Metazoa > Porifera > Demospongiae > Clionaida > Clionaidae > Cliona > Cliona cf. orientalis. Next base: position 4,852,456 of record OZ005695.1, read on the forward strand.
CAAGACCTGGAGTACTACAGAACTGGCCAATTGGACAAGGCTGAGGCTTGTAAGATCCTACTGGGCAATAAAATCCTGGTTCACATATTCCTCCTTGTTCCATTTCCATTGGCCGACTTGATACACTTCCAGAGATACAAAACCAGCCAGCATCGCAAAAATCTGTAGGGTCTGCCAATCCTTCACCACTACAGTACATACCCGGCAAGCAAGACAAACAACCAGAAACATTGGGTTGTGCTGTCAGATTGTTGAAAGTGCCCATAGGGCATGGGTTTACATATGGATGAGGAGTGCCTTCAGGACAGAAGTAGCCCATTGGACACTTGAGCTGTTCTGTTAGAACAGATGTATTGGATAGACAGAAGTAGCCTGGTGGACACAAAGAACAGCTACTTTGTCCTCTTAGGCTATTGTATGTTCCTGCAGGGCATTCATATGGAATAGATGTTCCATTAGGACAAAATTGTCCTGGAGGACAGAGACCACCAATACTCGTATGAACTTCATCACAACTGGGAAGTGAACAGTCTGACGTATTGCAGTATGTGCTATTATCACTGATACCAAAGTAAGTGTAAGACTGTAGGAAAGTTTCAGACTGTGCGTGTGGGTCAGGCCTGACAACTCCTAATGTGCAAAAATAACCAGCGTAACATTTTCCACTGGGTGATGTTGCAGCCAGACTTGAGCAATACATACCACCATCACACTCAACACACTGATCTTTGCTATACAATCCTGTTTTATTACTGTATGTACCTAGTGGACAGGGGATCCAATCTGCTCCTGTGCCTTCTGGACAATAATATCCTTCAGGGCACACACTATATGCCAACTCATCTTTAGAAAGTATTGGAAGGCAAAAGAAACCAGCAGTGCAGGGAACACAATGTGATGCACCAGAAACATTAGCAAAGTGACCAGGAGGACACAGAAGCGGGTAGGAGCTACCTTCAGGGCAGTGAAACCCAACAGGACATATATATTCAGTTGGTTGAGATGAGATAACCCCCTCCGGACAAAAGTATCCGGCTGAACAGTTACCAGCAGGAGTATCCAAACCTGGTTGGTCACAAAACATGCCTTCAGAGCATAGAATACAACTGGAGATATTGACATTGTATGATATTGTGGAGAAAGTTCCTGTAGGACACGGTATTGGGTACATGGATCTTGATAAACAGTAGTGACCTGCTGGGCAAGGCAGTTCCATTGAGCTAGTTGACCCAGGTGGACAGTAATACCCTTCAGTACATTGCTGATTAGGATCAGTAAGTCCAATGGTAGTACATGCATAGCCAGCTGTGCAGTTAGAACACTCTTCTTGAGATTGCACACCAGTGACATTGGAAAATGTACCGATGGGACATGGTTGAGGCAGAGAAGATCCCATAGGGCAGAAGCTACCTCGAGGACAAACATTTGCACTTGCACTTTCGATGGGAGTAGGAGTAGTAGCTCCTTGTTGACAGAAATAACCAGCCAAGCATGAACCAATGGGTGACAATAGGGCAAGAGAGGAGCAGTATAGTCCAGGAAGACAAGGCTGACACTCGTCTTCAGACATTAAGCCAGTCAAATTACTGAATGATCCAACAGGACAGGGATATTCAGTGGCATATCTAGTTCCATTTGGACAGTAGTAGCCTTGAGGGCAGACTCTTCCATCAAGATGAACAACAGGCTCAATGCTGCTATTACAAAAATATCCGGAGGGGCATATTTTACATGAGGACATTCTAATTTCATCTTGGTAGGTTCCCGAAGGACAACGAATTTGTTCACTTGAGCCAGCTTCACAAAAATGACCAGCCTCACATATAAACTCATTTGGTGATGGTGTGATTTGACCACCAGGGCAGTAGAAGCCCTCCAAACAAAGTCCCTCTGGAGAAGAGAGTCCTGGAGCTCCACAAAAGCTGCCACTTGTACACAACTTGCAGTGTGATAATATTGAATTACCAATTGTATCCAGATATGTCCCAGGAGGACACAAAGTTGGTGCCACAGACTGCTCTGGGCAATACCTACCTATGGGACAAATTCCACCAACAATCATGTCCATTGGAGATGGCAATGATGATCCCTCTATGCAGAAATAACCAGCAATGCAAGGTCCAGTTACATTTGAGAGACCGGGTGTACTGCAGTAAAAACCTGGATCACAAGATACCGGGGCATAGGAGCCCTCTGGGCAATATTCACCTGGGAGGCACTGACCACCTTCAGTGAAGTTATCGGGCTGAGGAGATGTGGCTCCTTCAACACAGTACCAACCAGGAGAACAGAAGCCCTGTGGCATAGTGAGGCCTTCAATTGAGCAATATTCACCAGGATCACAAGCAATGCAATCACTTGAACTAGTAGAATATTGGTTGGGATTGTATGTTCCAATAGGACAAGGATTTTCAGTACCATATTTGGTCATGATTGGACAGAAGTAACCTTCTGGGCATGGGTTCAGAATATAATCACTGGTGTTTTCCAGGCAAAAATATCCTGATGGGCAAGCAGTACACACTTCTGATCCAGTACTATTACTATAAGTACCGCTAGGACATACAATTGGGTGAGTAGTTCCCAGTGGACAATAGTGTCCCACTGGACAAGGGCCAGCAATCTCCATGTACTGCTGAGGACATTGCAGTTGCTCATGTCCACTTCCATAATAATCATTCACCAAGTCATCAACAGTGATATTTGCAGCTATTGGATTAGATTTACTTGCCCCTATAGTGCAGAAGAAACCAGGTTGACATAGTCCAGTTGGGCTGGTTGCATTTAACTCACTGCAGTAGTGGCCACCAATGCAAGGCTGACACTGGGACTCAGTCCCAAGTTTAGATACATTACTGAAAGTACCAATGGGACAAGATTTCAGATCTAATCCTGTTCCTTGTGGACAATAGAAACCCATAGGACAAGGCTGGTATGCAACTGCTATAAGGTTATCAACAACAGGCAAACAATAGTAACCTGGTGGGCACACAGAACAAGATGCCTGACCTGTTCGGTTTGTGAAATAACCACTTGGGCATGAAAGCTGTTGAGAGCTTCCCAGTGGACAGTGATATCCAATGTTGCAAACAAAATCTTGTGGATTTGGAATACTTGTACCCATAGGACAATAATATCCCGGGTCACATGGACCAGTCACAATGATACTACCTGATTTATTACAAAAACTTCCAGGAGTACAATCAATACATGATAATCTATTTGATAATCCAGTGCTCGGTGAATATGTCCCAATGGGACAAGGGATTGGTGAGGAAGATCCCTCTGAGCAGAAATACCCTGCAGGACACAAGATCCACGTGGATGATTGAGCTCCACCATCACAATAATAGCCACTTTCACAAGGACCAGTTGGCTCACTAAGTCCACTTTCATTGCAATACATTCCTTCCGTGCAATTGGAACAGTCAGACAATGAATTCGCTGTTTGTTCTGGATTAAATGTGCCTATTGGACAAGGAGTGGGAAGTATAGAGCCAGTTGGACAATAAAAGCCTGGAGGGCACATACCAGCTGTAGGCAATTGATCTGGCGTTGAAGATACTGCACCAAGTATACAGAAGTAACCTTCAAAGCAAGGTCCTGAAGGAGCTGTCAAGCCCATTATGGGACAAAACATTCCTCCATCACATTGACTACATTCACTAGCAGCTGTGAGACCATGCTGATCGCTGTACGTGCCTAGAGGACATCGATACTCTAAATTGTGCTTGGTTCCCACTGGACAATAGCTTCCAGGTGGACATAATCTTCCTTGAAGTGTCGACACTGGTTCAATGCTATTGTCGCAAACAAAACCTTCAGGACATGTCAAGCACTCAAACTGGGCTGTCTGGTTCTGGTAAGTTCCCTGTGGGCAAACAATAGCCTGGACTGATCCAATAGGGCAATAATGACCAGTTGGACAAAGATATTCACTGGGAGTAGAGCTACTTTGTCCACCAGGACAATAGTAACCTGCACTACAGTTTCCAGATGGAGTCATTCTTCCAGAATCACCACAGTACATACCTCCAGGACATAATGTACAGTCACTGGTATCTATGTTGGCAGTTGAATTTGAGAAAGTGCCAGGAGGACAGGGAGTTGGATAAGAGCTTCCTAAAGCACAGTAGTGTCCTTCAGGACAAACACCTCCAATAGAATCATTACCAACAGGTTGAGCAGTATCGGATCCTATTATACAAAAATAACCTGGTGAACAAAGTCCACTAGGTTCACCAAGACGGGGTTGGTCACAGTAGCTACCATTTGAGCATGGAATAGGAGCTAAAGATCCTTCAGGACAGAAAGTACCAGATAGGCAGAAGTCCCCTCCTTCACTCTGAGTGGTAGGAGTTGGTGTAGTGGCACCACCACTACAATACCATCCAGCACTGCAGTTACCTGTCGGGCTAGTTAAACTAGAAGAACTGCAATACATTCCTAAAAGGCATGGCTCACACTGTGATTCATTTGAAAGGCCAGAGGTACTGCTGAATGTGCCAGCTGGACAAGGGTATTGAGTGTCATATCTCGTACCAGGTGGACAAAAGTAGCCTGGAAGACAAAACTGTGACAGGAAATTGTCAGAACCTTCCATACAGTAATAACCAGCTGGACAAATCAAACACTCGCTACTTCCAATATTTTGACTATAAGAACCAGGAGGACAAGGAATTGGATCAGAAGTACCAACAGGGCAGAAATGTCCCAATGGACAGCTACCACCAATAAAATTATTAACAAGACAGGAGGATACATTGGGAGCATTTGTATCAATAGGGTTAGAAACGATATTGGCCAAGACACAAAAATGCCCAGCATCACATAAGCCTGTTGGTTCAATAGCACCTGGTTCATCACAGAAGTAACCTGAGGAACAAGGACTACAGTCATCAACAGATCGTAGGCCAGTTACATTACTGTAAGTACCAATGGGGCATGATAGCCAATCAAAACTTGTTCCCTCAGGACAAAAATTTCCAGCTGGACATGGATCAATAATCAGTCCACCATGACAGTACCACCCAGCAGGACAAGCATTGCACTCTGATTCCTGAATAGTGTCAGTGTAATCAGCTCCTCTGCAAGGTAAAGGATGACTAGATCCTCTGGGACAAAAGTGCCCAATAGTACATTCATGTCCCTCAGGCTGAGGTGTTCTCATACCACCAGGACAATAAAATCCTGGATCACAATGATCACTAGGAGAACTCAGAGCCTCTTCTCTACAGTAGTAGCCAGGAGTACATGGTTGACATTCAGCCTCACTTGTTATATGAGTTAAATTGGAGAAGGTCCCATTAGGACATGGAAATGGGTAGCTAGACACATCAGGACAAAAGAATCCCTCGGGACAAACAACTTCTTGTGCACTCGTTGAACCCAAAGGACAGTAGAAACCAGACATACATTCACCTTGAGGGGCAGTAAGTCCTAGTGCTTGACAAAAGTATCCTGGTGAACACTGAATACATTCTGAACTATTATGAAGTCCATTTTGGTTGCTGAATGTTCCCATAGGACAAGGAATGGGAGAAGTGGTACCCACCGGACAGTAGTTACCAACCGGACATCTATCAGCACCATCTTCTCCAACAGGGGCAGGAGATGTAGCACCTGATTCACAGAAATAGCCAGCTTCACAGGGACCACTTGGTGTTGCTAGTCCAAGAGCATCACAGAACATACCAATGAGGCAAGGAACACAGCCATCAATTTCAACTAAACCAGTAATATTATTGAATGTTCCAATACTGCAAGGAAATTCAAAATTGTATCGGGTCCCGTTTGGACAATAATATCCCTTAGGACAAATAGAATTATTATAAAGAACAACTGGCTCAAATGTGTTATCACAGAAATAACCAGCTGGACACAACTTGCATAGTGCTTGGCCAGTTTCATCCTGGTAATAGCCAAAAGGGCACCTCTGAGGCTCATGAGAACCTTTAGAACAAAAGTGACCTTCAGGACAAATGAAGGAAGCGGGTCTAGGGGAATCATCAGCACCAGGACAGTAAAAGCCAGGAGAACACTGCCCAGAGGGACTATTTAGACCATAACCACTACAATAATATCCAAGGGGACAATCTATGCAACTGGTGATGTTTTGATTGCCAATGGAACCAGTGTATGTTCCTGGAGCACAAGGTTCTGGATATGAGCTACCCACAGAACAGTAATGGCCTACAGGACAGATATTTCCTATTGAGTCATTAGCCATTGGTGTAGCTATGTGAGACTGCAGACGGCAGTAATAACCAGCAGAACACAGTCCGGTAGGAGCAGCTAAACCTGCCTGGTCACAGAAATAACCTGCACTGCAGGGAATGGGGAAAGAAGAACCTTGTGGGCAGTAAAAACCCTGCTGACACAGACTGCCTCCTTCAGATAGAGAATTTGGCATTCCTGTTATTGCACCAGAGGAACAGTAGTAGCCCTCACTACATAATCCAGCTGGTGATGTTAGATTGGTTGAATCACAGAAGGATCCACCAGGACAACTTTGGCATTCAGAAGGATCAGTTAGCCCACTCCTGTCACTGTAAGTACCAACTGGACAAGGATGCTGAGTAGCCACTTCAGTGCCTGGAGGACAATAATAACCAGAAGGACATATTGAATTGGTGTAAACAGAGGAGCCCACATGACAAAAATGTCCAGCTACACAAATGTGGCATATTGACAGGCCACTTGTGTTTCCAAATGTACCAGCAGGACATGGTATTGGAAGAGACGTTCCCACAGGACAGAAAGTACTAACAGGACATACACCACCAACTGAAAAAACAGAGGTGTTGGTGCAAGCCTCAAAATTTGTGATATTTGATGGATCTGGACGTAAATTTCCTGTTTGACAGTAATGGCCCGCATGACATTCTCCAGTAGGTGAGGTATCATTGAGTTCACTACAGTACATTCCTCCATCACATGGTGTGCATTCAAACGCTGAAGACAGACCAAATTGGTCACTATATGTTCCAGCTGGACAAGATGTCTGGTTAAATCCGGTACCTTCAGGACAGTAGAATCCCCGGGGACACCTACCAACAAGTAGGCCTCTCAAACAATAGAAACCAGGTGGACAGATGAAGCAATCTGTAGCGTGTGTCTGATTGTTGTATGTGCCTTCAGGACAAGGAATGGGTTGAGAGGAGTTTTCTGGACAAGCAAAACCTATGGGGCAGGAGAAATTAAATGGGCGAGCATTTGGTGAACCAGCAGGACAGTGAAATCCTTCATCACAGAGGCCAACTGGTTCAGTCAGAGCAAGACCTTCACAAAAGTATCCTGGTGTACACAAAAGACACTGACTAAAGTCAGAAAGTCGAATATCTGAAGAGTAAGTACCTACAGGGCATGGAAGAGGATCTGGAGTACCTTCAGGACAGTAGTATCCAGCTGGACAAGGTAGTGAGGTATTTGATACAGAACCTTCAGGGCAGTGGTATCCCTCAACACACAGACCACTTGTACTAATTGCTGCTGTGCTATCACAGAAGTGGCCAGCTAAACATGGTGTGCACTCGGACTGATTGGTAAGTCTAGTTACAGTATTAAATGTACCCATGGGGCATTCAAGAGGAACTTCTGTTCCAGTAGGACAGTAGAACCCTTCAGGACATTCACCACCTACAGTGGGATCATCAATAGGTGTAGGAGTTGCGGCACCACCAACACAGTAGAACCCTTCATTACACAAACCTGATGGAGTACTCAAGCCAGGTTCACTACAGTAGTACTGTCCAGGACAACTAAAGCATTGGTTTTCATTAATCAGACCAGTAGAATTGCTCCAAGTTCCCACAGGGCATGGATATTCCTCAGCAAATCTAGTCCCAGCGGGACAAAAATATCCCACTGGACAAACAGAGTCTGCTAGATTAGTCACAGGCTCAGCAGTACTGTTACAAAAGTAACCTGATTCACAAACTTTACAAGTTGATTGACCCAGTTCATCTTGATATGTACCTGATAGGCATAACCTTGGAGTAGCATCACCCATCTCACAGAAATACCCGAGTGGACAAATGTATTCAAGGGGAGTAGAAGAATTTTGACCCCCTGGGCAATAATAACCATTTTCACACATACCAGAAGGCAATATTGATGCATATCCAGAGCAAAACAGTCCTGGAGGACATTGAAGACACTCAATTAAATTCTGGTTGCCCAATGCATTGCTGTATGTTCCAGGAGGACAAGGTGTCTGGGCAAAACTACCTTCAGGACAAAAGTGTCCTTGTGAACAAATGTTTCCTGTGTTGCCATCAACAGGCTGACTTGTCTTTGCCTCTCTAATGCAATAATAGCCAGCACTGCATTCCCCTTCAGGAGAAGAGAGAAGTCCATTTGCACAAAACTGCCCTCCACCACATGGGCGTGGTGCAGATGATCCTTCTGGACAATAAAACCCTGGCAAACAAGGGCCTCCATAAGAGGATTCATTGACAGGAGAAGACTCTGGGGAGCCCAGTGTGCAGTAAAAGCTGGGACTGCAAAGACCTGATGGAATGGTAAGTTCTTCACCATTGCAGTAATATCCTGGTGGACAGGGGGTACAAGCCTCTGCTGACTGTAAGTATGTAGCATTTGAATAGGTTCCAGGTGGACAGGGGTATTCAAAGGAAAATTTTGTTCCATTAGGACAGTAATACCCAGCTGGACAAGGATAGCTATCGAAGTCCACAGTCCCCATTGGACAATAGTGGCCACTAGGACATTGAAGACACAAACTAAGTCCAAGCTGATTGGCATATTCTCCAGAAGGGCATGGCAGTGGCAGAGTTGAGGCAGATGGACAGTAATTACCCGATGGACATATTCCACCTATACCAGAACCTCCAAAAAGAGGGCATGTATCATCTAGACCATCTACAGATGTGTTGTAACTATTGGGCATGGGTGAATCTACACCTATAGTGCAAAAGTAACCAGCTCCACAGTCACCTGTATAGTTGACAGCTCCCATCTGATTGCAAAACCTACCTCCACTGCAGGCTGTACACTGTGTGGCATTTGCAAGGCCATATTGATTACTATATGTTCCCTTCGGACAAGGCTTGAAATCTAATCCAGTACTCTGAGGGCAATAGAAGCCCTGTGGACATAGATCAATCAAAAGACCCCCAGTACAATAATAGCCTTCAGGACAAGCATCACATTCAATTGAGAGGTTTCTGCTGGTGAAGAAACCCTCTGGGCATTGCACTGGTAATGCTGACTCAACAACACAGAAAGAACCAATCGGACATCCAAACTCAGCAGGCTGACTTGTAGTTGTCCCTTGTGGACAGTAGAAGCCTTCTGCACATACTCCAGATGGAGCAGTGTTACCAATTCCACTACAAAACTTTGATGCAGGGCAAGGTAAGCACTCCATGGGACTTTTGAGTCCCATTTCATTACTATATGTCCCTTCAGGGCATCCAATAGGCATCTTTGAACCCAATTCACAGTAGAATCCAGCAGTGCAAGAAATCTCAGTGGCAGATATTGATCCTGATGGGCAATAGTATCCACTCCAACAGAGGCCTGATGGTTGAATCAGTCCAAAACTATTGCAGAAAAACCCAGGAGTACAATTACTGCATTGATCAACAGAAACAAGTCCAGATGAATTGCTAAATGTGCCCGCTGGACACAGCTCTGGCTCAATTGTACCTCGAGGACAGTACATACCAGGTGGGCATACGTTAGCCTCCTCTCCCTGCATGGGTGTAGGAATGAGAGCTCCATATCTGCAGTAGTAACCCGGGCTACAGAAATCAGTGGGTTGTAAAAGGCCTGGACTGGAACAGTAAAATGCAGGATCACAAAGACTACACTGAGAATCACTTGTAAGACCAGTCTGATTGTTATAAGTACCTGGAGGACAAGGATAAGTAGTGGCTGCGGGTGTCCCGATCGGACAGAAGTAGCCTTTAGGACACAATGTATCTACATCAAGTACTGCAACACCAGAAGTATTATCACAGAAATGGCCAGCCGGACATAAAGTGCAGTTAGCCTGTGCTGAATTTGGCTGATACTGCCCACTAGGGCATTGCTTAGGTGAAGATGAACCTGCCGGACAAAAGTATCCTGGAGGACATGCATATGACTCAGGAGTAGATGATACCTGGTATTCATTCGGAGGGCAATAATAGCCGTCTTTACAAAGCCCAGTAGGAGTAGTGAGACCAAAGTTAGCACAGTGTAATCCAGCTGGACAAGACAGACAGTCAGTGATATTTTGATTATAGAAACTTTCACTAAATGTTCCTAGAGGGCAGGGTGTCGGTTCAGCACTACCTTCAGGACAGAAATGACCTGGTGTGCAGGGCCCACCAATAATATCATCCATAGGGAAGGGTGTCGATGATGCATTGCTACAGAAGTATCCAGCTTCACAGGGTCCCTCTGGGAAACCTAGACCTATCTGGCCACAGTACTTACCTTGAAGACAAGAAGAAGGCATAGCACTTCCTTCAGGACAGAAAAAACCAACTGGACATATATCCCCATGAGTTGTAGAGTTCGGTAGAATTGCTCCACCAGAGCAATACCAACCTTCACTACAGTTACCACTTGGTTCAGCTAGTCCGCTACCTAGACAATACTTTCCAGGTAAGCACTGAAGGCAAGCATCCATAGAGACCATCAGATCATCCGGATTGAAGCTACCAGGTGGACAAGCAGTTGGCAGCTCTGATCCTGAAGGGCAGTAGGCACCTGGTGGACAAGGATATGCTGAAAATTCAATAGTAATACTTGGACAGTAATAGCCTGGAGGACATTCAATACAGGCAGTTTGTCCATCAAGATTATTGTAAGTACCAGGTAAGCATGGTTGTGGATAAGCAGATCCACTGGGACAAATGTGGCCTGCAGGACAAAGATCTCCAACTCCAGAATGCAGTGGACAGGTAGCATTTACTATTAGATAATGTGTCTGGTTTTCTAGTTCTGAGAATATGGGTGTAGGAGTGTTCACACCTGATGTACAGAAATATCCAGCTGAGCATAGTCCACTGACTTGTTTTTGAGCCAATCCAGAACAGTAATATCCACCAATGCAGGGCAAACATTGCTCTACCCTAGCAAGAGCAGTGGTGTTGCTATATGTGCCACTTGGACATGCCTGCCAATCAGTTGATCCAGTACCTTCAGGACAAAAATATCCTTCGGGACAAGGGAGAATACCTGGGTATGGTTCAAGTAAATCATATATTGGAAAACAATAAAAGCCTTCTGGGCAAATGGAGCAGTTGGATTGACCCCCTAAGTTGGTAAAGTATCCTTCATCGCAAGCCATTGGAAAACTGCTGCCTTCAGGGCAGTGAAAACCAGCAGGACAAATGCTCTCAGCTGGTGTGCTTGTGGATGATCCACCAGGACAAAAATAGCCCAGTAAGCATGGACCAGTCACTTCTTCAATCCCTGCTTTAGCACAATAGTATCCAGAAGGACATTCCAAACACTGAGATTGGTTATACAATCCTAGGAAAGGTGAATATGTACCTAATGGACACTGTAAAGGTTGAGCAGAGCCAGCAGGACAATAATCCCCAGTTGGGCATTCTATCCAAGAAGAATTGATAGCACCCAAGTTGCAATAGTAGCCAGGATCACATTCACCTTGCACTGAGGAAAGACCAAGTTCACCACAATAGTAACCACCAGTACAAGGAGTACACTCTCCCACATCTGTGAGCCCTTCTATGGGGTTGTACGTACCTCTAGGGCATGGAATAGGATTAACTGTCATCTCTTCACAGTAATGTCCAATAGGACAGATGTTAGCCAAACTACCTTGACGTGGTGTAATACTTGCGGCCCCAGACAAACAATAGTAGCCTGCACGACATGGAAGGTCTGGTTCTGCTAGCCCAGGAACTGAGCAAGCGAACCCTGGCAGACAAGGTAAGCATTGAGAGAATTCAACAAGATTAGTTCCATTATTGTAAGTACCAGAAGGACAAGGATGCTCCTCAGCAAACCTAGTTCCTTCAAAACAGACATGCCCCATAGGACATGGATACATCTCAAAAGCACTAATAGGTGCATTATTGGGATCACAGTAGTAGCCAGATGGGCACACTTTACAATCACTGGAACTTAACTCATCCTGGTACATGCCAGCAGGACACCTGACCTGATCAGGAGATCCCATAACACAGAAGTGGCCAGGCATACAAGTAAAATTTTCAGGGGTTGGCTGATTTTGACCAGGAGGACAATAGTAACCTGCACTGCACATTGCAGTTGGTGTTGTGAGTCCAACTCCATTACAGTAATATCCCGCAGTACAAGGAATACACTCAGCAGGTGATGTCAGCCCCTCACTATTACTGTAGGTGCCAGATGCACATTTGAAAGGTAGAGAAGTTGCTTCGGGACAATAATGTCCTATAGGACAGATGTTGCCAGTAATGTTATCGGTAGGATTGGGCAGAGAAGCTCCTTGAATACAGTAATATCCGGCCCTGCAAGGTCCACTGGGAAAAGAGAGTGTCTCTCTTTCACAGTACATACCTGAGAGGCAGGGCTCTGGATAGAGAGTACCCATGACACAAAAGAATCCAACTGGACATGGGCCACCAGTACCACTAAAGCGAGAAGGAGTAGGAGAAGAAGAACCCTTGGTACAGTAGAAGCCACCACTGCACTGCCCAGTAGGTCCAGTCAATCCTCTAGAAAGACAGTAAGTACCATTAGGACATGGAACGCAATCATCAATAGTTGATGAACCTGTTCCATTGTTGTATGTACCCACTGGACATGGATTTTGTGTACTAATCTCACTTCCTTCACCACAGTAGTGGCCCGCTTCACAGAGGTAGATTGATGGATCTGATGTTCCAGTGGGACAGTACATACCAGCTGGACAGGCTAGGCAACTGGAAGCTCCTACAGTTGGAGAATAAGAACCTCTAGAGCACTGAATGGGAAATTCACTCATTGATGGACAGTAATGTCCAGCTGTGCAAATGCCTCCAATCCCGGTTGGTTCTAGCAAGGTGTTATAGCTGATATTCAATCCTAAAAGTTCAATATCGGAAGCAGATATGGGTTGAGCACGATCAACACCACTAACACAGTAATAACCCGTCTCACACACACCAGTTGGCTCTGTGCTTCCCTCTAATGCACAAAACATTCCAGCATCACAAGTTGTACACTGATCACTCCTCCCTAAACCAAGTGAAGCTCCATATGTTCCCTTCCCACAAGGTACAAAATCAAGACCAGTTCCAGCAGGACAGTAGAAACCAGCTGGGCATGGCTCTGTTCGATTCTGGAAAATACAATATGAGCCTTCTGGGCAGGAGAGGCAACTGTCGAGAAGAGGAACACTAGCATATGTGCCATCTTCACAAGGGATAGGGTCAGCTGATCCTGGAGGACAGTATGAGCCTGCAGGACAAGGTCGAGGTGTTGGAGATCGTGACCCTTCAGGACAGTAGAAACGCCGAAAACATGGTCCAACTGGTGAGGACAGACCAGTGTCATTACAATAATAGCCTTCAGTACAAGGAAGGCACTCAAATAGCGAGGTGAGGCCAGACTGGTTGGAGAACGTGCCTAAACCACATGGAGTTGGTTCTGCAGATCCTTCCTCACAGTAATGACCTGGAGGGCACAAAAGCCATTCAGGATTATCTGCCTGGCTACCAGCCGGGCAGTAGTAGCCAGCACTGCAGGAACCAGTTGCTGAGGAAGAATTGAAACCTTGACAGTATGATCCTGCTGGACAAGACTCACAAGCCACAAATGAGGTCTGACGGAAGTGTGGATTGTATGTTCCAGGAAGACATGGTTGAGGCTCTGCTGATCCTGCAGGGCATACAAATCCAGCTCCACAAATATTTGCTGGAGGTGTAGGTACAGTGGAACCTGGTGTACAGAAATAGCCAGCTACACACTGACCAGCTGGCTCAATTAGAGCAGGTCTATCACAGTACAATCCAGCTGTACAAGGAGCACACATGCTAGTGTCTGATATCCCAGTGAGATTGTTGTAAGTCCCTTGAGGACAAGGAAACTGCTCAGCATACTCAGTTCTTTCAGGACAGTAATATCCCTGCGGACAAATGGAATCATTGAAGAATATCGTAGGTTGGTTTGTGTTGTCACAGAAATACCCTGGAGGACAGTCAAGACACTCACTTTGACCATTTTGGTTTTGGTAAGAGCCAGATGGACAGCGTATTGGCTCAGAGCTCCCTGAGGGGCAATAATGTCCAACAGGACAAATAAAATCTGATGGAGATCTTGTAGATTGTCCAGATGGGCAGTAAAACCCTGGATCACAGACTCCTGATGGAGAAGATAGACCATTTTGGCCACAAAACATTCGTTCAGGGCATGGAATGCATCCTTGTTCATTTGCTGCTCCCACAGATGGTCCATATGTTCCTAACGGACATGCAGAAGCACTAATGCTACCTTGATTACAAAAATGACCCTCAGGACAGATATTTCCTGTGATCCCATCAGATGGTGTTGGTGAGATTGCACCACTGGAGCAGAAATAGCCTTCTTGGCATGGACCACTTGGTTCTATATTGCTTAATCCAGCACAGTAATGACCTGGTGTACACAAAATCTGCTGTGTTGCATTGGGTGGACCAGGACAATAAAATCCTTCTTGACAAGGCTCACCAACAGGCGATGTTGATCCCACTCGACAAAAGGAGCCAGCTAGGCATTCACCTGAAGGTGTATCCAGGCCAGTTCCATTGCAGAATGAGCCTAGTGGGCAAGGTATACAACCCGACGATGTTGCAACCATGCTATTGGGATTGTATGTTGAGGTCAGGCAAGGATACTGCTCTCTGTATTCTGTTCCTGAAGGGCAGTAGTAACCAGGTTGGCAGGGGAAATCATGAGGGTCAGCAGTCCCACCATCACAGTAAAAGCCTTGTAAGCATGGTACACATGATTCCATTCCAGTGTTGTTTGCATATAATCCAGCAGGACAAGGAAGTGGAATCGGTGAACCTGCAGGGCAGTAATGACCTCTAGGACAAATATCACCAAAGAATGAATCCATGGGAAATGCAGTTGTGCTATTACCAGCGCAATAATATCCAGCTGAACACATTCCAGTTGGTTCAGTGTGGCCTGAGCCATCACAGTATCTACCTGGATCACATAATATACAGTCTTCCTCAGCTACATTAAACATACTAGACGAGTATGTACCAGTAGGACAAGGAATGGGAGCAGATGAGCCCTCTGGACAGAAATGCCCAGCTGGGCATGGACCATTGAAAGCAGATAGTTGAGGACGTGGATCAGTAGCACCAGATAAACAGTAATAGCCAGCTGAACAGAATCCAGTTGGTGCAATTTGACCGAGTGAGTCACAATATCTTCTTGAAGGACATGCAATGCAATCAGATTCTTCTCCTAATCCTTCTGAGATACCTATCATACCAATTGGACAAGGATTAGAAAGAAAGGTTGAGCTTTGCATTGGACAAAAGTATCCAGCCGGGCATATGTCTGGTTCTACTCCAGCTAAAGGGTGGCAATAGTACCCAACAGGGCAAACGTTACACTCTTCCTGACCAGTTGAGTTTGAGAACGTTCCTGGTAAACATGTTATAGATGCTGTAGAGCCTTCAGGACAGAAACTACCGGCTGGACAAATATCTCCAGTAATCCCATCAACTGGTGCATCATGAGCTGCTCCCTCGGTACAGAAAAATCCAGCTCTGCACACACCGTTTGGAGCTATGAGCCCACTTGTGCTACAAACCATCCCAGGAAGACACAATTGACACTGTGATACATCCATTAAACCTTGTGAGCTAGAGTATGTACCAGCAGGGCATGGCACACCAGCACCAGATCCCTCAGGACAGTAGTGACCACTGGGACATAGAGCACCAAATGTCACTTCATCTGATTCAACAGGGTTTGGAAGGCTTGAGTTGCCATAACAAACGTAACCAGCTAAGCAAGGCCCTTCAGGCATTGTGAGACCTCCATCGGCACAGAAGGAGCCAGGAGGGCAAGCAATGCACTCTTCAAGAGATTCAAGGCCAGCAAGATTGCTGTAGGTGCCAGGAGGACACGGCTGTGGATCATCAGATCCCTCAGGACAATAGAGGCCAGTTGGACAGAGAGTGATGTTGGTGTTGCCATGTCCAGGGCAGTAGTAACCAGCGGTGCAGGGATAACATTCACCTGCTGCTTCATGTGGCATCCAAGTACCAACATTACAAGGAATGGGAGCAGAAGAGCCTGGTGGGCTATAAAATCCAGCAGGTGAGACTGTATCATTGGGAGTTTTAGCTCCGCCAGGACAGTAATACCCAGCAGCACAAAATCCAGTAGGTTCTGGTGTCCTAGCATTAGCACAGAAGAAACCCGGGGTACATTCCGTGCAATCAAAAGTGTTTGTAGATCCTGAAGTGTTGCTGAATGTGCCAGGAGGACATGGAAGACTAGTGGTTGATCCAAGGGGACAGAATCCTCCAGCAGGACAAACTTCTCCAGTCAATTTGTCTGTAGGAGTTGAGGTGTTTGCACCACCATAGCACACAAATCCAGGATCGCAAGGTCCCCTCGAAGTGACTAGGCCAGGAGAGTCACAGAACTGACCAGCAGGGCAATGCAAACACTCGTCTACTTGTGACAAGCCTGTGCTATTTCCTATTGTCCCTATTGGACAAGGTATTGGATACTCTGTCATATTGGGACAAAAATATCCAAGTGTGCATACTTGTGGCTGTGAAGAACCGGGCGTACAAAACCTTCCTTCAGGACACGTTATACAGTCATCTAGAGAAGAACTGGTAAAGTTTTCTTGGTAAGTGCCACCTGGGCATGGTACTTGATTTGGACCATAGGAGCCAATAGTCCTGTTTAATTCACCATTAGAGATATTTGTGGGGCAGTAAAATCCCGGAAGGCAGGGCCCTGATGGTTGGGTAGCATTTTCAAGGCAGTAGTAACCAGCTGGACAAGAGATGCAGTCATCCAAACCTGACCTACCTTGAAGTGGATTATAAGTTCCAGGAGGGCATGCCACCTGCTTGGTTGTTCCTTGAGGGCAGTAAAATCCAGCATCACATAACTCACTCTCATCGAAGCTAGTTAGCCCAGCAACACAGTAGTTTCCTGGCACACACTGCCTATTAACCCTCATATCCAACTCAGACGTAGCATTTATATCACAGACATGACCAACCAAACAAGTGAAGCAAAATTCTGATCTGACAGGGGAATATCTACCAACACCACAATCAACTGGTTCTACACTACTTATAACACAAAATTGACCACCAGGACAAGTAAGACAGTCACTTTTATTACCAATAGGAATACCATTCAGTGTATCTAGAATCAGATTGTATCCAAAAGGATTATACGTACCAGCTGGGCATGCTTCAGGAGCAGGAAATCCTTGCTCACAGAAATGACCCACTGTACAATTAAGACAACTAACCACAGAAGACTGACCAAGCTGAGGATTATAAGTAGTCTTAGGGCAAGGAAATTCATCAGGAAATCGTGTACCCAGGGGGCAGTAGTGGCCGGAAGGACACACATCATCAGGTCCAGCCCCACCTCCCCCACAGTAGTGACCCTCTGGACAAACAAAACACTCAGTAGCAGCAGTTAGGTTGGAAAGATCTGAGTATGTTCCAGGAGGGCAAGCGAACTTATTAGGGGCTGGGGCTCCAATTGGACAGTAGTGACCTTGAGCACAGGGAAGGGGTTCAGTAGAATTGAATCCAGTCCCCCACCTACATGCTTTTCCAGCTGGACAAATGGTGCACTCTTCTGGACTTTCAATGTCAAATTCAAATGTAAAGGTGCCAGACGGGCAAGGGTACTGACTAGGCTGAATGGTTCCATTGGGACAGTAGTGACCTTGATTACATGAATGTGTGGGCTCAGTTAATGCTATTGTAGGGCAGGCCATACCAGCAGGGCATAAAAGGCAGTTGAATCTATGCCCAGTACTATTGAGGGGATTGTAAGTTCCTGGAGGACAAGGTAATGGAGCTACAGTGGGGTGAGTATTGTTACCAGATGGACAGTAATGGCCAGCTGGACACTCCATGCACTGATCTGGACTATAAAAGCCACTCTGTGGTCCATATGTTCCCAGTGGGCATGGATAGAATGTTGCACTCGGTGTTCCTTCAGGACAGTAGTAGCCTGAGGGACAGACCATGCCTCTAGTACTTCCTTGAGGACAATACATTCCTGGCATACATCGACTAGTGCAGCCTAGTTCCCTACTGGTCTGCATGGTATTATTGTTAAATGTGCCAGCAGGGCATGGAAACTGATTACTGGATGAAGTTCCAAGGGGGCAATAGTGTCCTTCCGGACAGATATTATCATAGAAATTCACAGTAGCTGGAATATCACAATAATATCCTGGAGGGCACGATTCACACCCTATTTCCATATTACCAGCTCCTGTAACATTACCATAGTACCCAGCTGGGCAGGGGGAGAAGTCCAGCCCATCACACCATCCACCTTGAGGGCAGAGGTGATCTTGAGGTGTTGGACTGATGGAACCTTCCATGCACATATAGCCAGGATCACAGAGACGACAGCCAGTGCTCCCAGGAGGGGCCCAACTACCAGCTGGACAAATCTCAGGAACAGCTGAAACAGAATAGAAAAAAAACACCTCTAGTACTACAGATCATTGGACAGGGAAGAATTGAGTGGGAATAAGTTATGCATGTAACTATAACATAGTTCTGGCTAGATCCTAGCAGTAGTGCAGTAATTGCTTCCTCGTATCAAACTATCCATAGGCAAAATACTTATACAAAGGATAGGTACTTCAATTTAACCAGTCTGATCACAGAATTTAAGATATGAAAGTACATACCGTGTTTATGCAAATAAACACAAGATCTAATTAGCGCAAGAAAATTCACGTTCTAGGCCTTTTCGTAACGTATCTTAATGGAGTGCGTGACGACCTTTACCAGAAAATCGGGCGAATATTGAAATTTTAATTATTTTTTTAGCTTGCGTTCCATTAGAATTAGTATGCACATGTATAGTCTTATCTTCAGGTCTTTTACAAACTTTTCCATACATACTAGTTCAGGCTTAGTGTATGGTAACGTATGTATTGTTCATACCAGTTGGATCAGCACAGTGGTGGCCAGCATCACAGATAGTGCAGTTAATAGCCCTTGCCATACTGTAGCTTCCAGGCAGGCATGGAAGAGGATGGCTGCTGATGCTAGGACAACTTGATCCTTGAGGGCAAAGAGTGCATGATGACTGATTGCCAATAGAGTAATATCCGGGCATACATTGGATCCTGGTATGAAATAAAATAAAATAATAATTGGACTACATGATTATTAAAATTTCCAAACGAACTATTTTAGCACGAAGTTATGTTACTTGCAACCTGTCACAGAACTTACACAGTATCCATAGCTTGTGATGGGCACTCATATCCTTTAGGGCAAGCAGTGCAACACGATTGATTGCCAAGTGAATAAAAGCCTGGACCACATGCCACCATTGTTGAAACATCAATAAATGGACAAGCACTGCATACATGTACATGAAATAAATCATTGTAGAAGGTACAACAATCTCAATGCCTGACTTACAATCCTGCTGGACATGTAGAGCATGCTGATTGCATTCCAGTGGAATAGCTCCCCACTGGGCACTGTATCTCAATATCTTGATCGGTATAAGGGCAGGCATATCCCACTGGACAAGGTGTGCACGAGGCACTACTACCAGTTGAGTAGCTCCCTGGAGCACAGTTGACATTCATGGAGCCATCACTAGCGGGACAAGCCATGCCCGGAGAACACGAGGTGCAAGCTGACTGACTGCCCAGTGAAAATGTACCCACCTCACACGGAAGAATTGCAGATGAGCTGCAAATAAAGAGGATATTCCTTCAGTACATACATGTAGTATGCATGGTATCTATGGATCCATCAAAGGTGTATGTGTACATATCAGCAATATAGTAGCAGTGCATGCTCTTTGAGGAGGAAGGGGGGTCTCCAATAGTGATAGCATGAGCGGGGTATTATACATAATCATTACTATAATATATAAATGTTGTTCATTCCTAAGCTTCCCCATATGAAGGTGTCCCTAACAAACAATCGACAGTTTGCAGCTACCAGCAGATATCTCTATAATAATTATCATAATAATTGCCTATTAATTTCTACATGCAGGTGCTCAGTGAATATGGGTGAATAATTTTGAGGTACTACTGCTAACTGTATGCAAGAATATCACTTCATACCAGTAAGTGCACTGGCATTAGTGAAAAAACTGAGATGCACCTACAATGTACATGTGTACATGTGTGTCCCATGATCTGTATGTATACTTCAAGTCACACCTCCAGCAAATTGATAATTAACAAAATGAAGGTGTTGCTTACTATAGGATGTATGTACAGTATGCTAGCAGGATATTGATAAGTTCGTAAAGCGCTTGCATGCACTGCAAGCCAGCATAACATACAGCTCAAGCAGATCAAACACCATTGAAAATCAAACACAATATTAAGCACTAAGGAGTTTGTGATTGGTAAGAAGGGGAATTATGACTGTGCACAAGTGCTTAATTGCATGAATTAATGTACCTTATATCGGGACAGTAGCTTCCTTTTGGACACGAGGAACAGTACTGCTGGAATCCCTCTGAAAAGGTCCCAGGAAGACAGAAATGGTTAGATACAGAGGAAGCCACATTTGGACAAGCCTGTCCAGGTGGGCAAGCTGTACAATTCACAGCTCCAGCATCACTGAATGAACCTGTATACAACATCATTCAATGATAACGAAGTAATATCTAGAATCAATGAATCTACTGCATGGACTATATTTATTACAACTAAACTGCATGGTCCTATAGCAGCAATATACCTGGTGGGCATTGTAGAGGTAAGACGTCCACAGTGGGGCAGTGTGATCCTGGAGGACATACGGTGCAAGACAGTGAGCCCACAGTGCTGTATGTACCAGAAGCACAGGGATCAGGGGCTGAATCTGTTGCAATACAACCAAATCCAGCTGGACAAATGGTGCAAGATGTGGCATTGCCCACTGAATAGGAACCAGTAGGACAAGCGAGAGGGCTGTCGATATCAGTGTTGCTGCATGCATACCCAGCTGGGCACAGGATACAGGAGGTAGATCCTACAGGTGCATAGCTTCCCGAAGGGCATGGCTGAGGTAGCTCACTGCTCAGCAAACAGTAGTGCCCCTTTGGACAAGGACTACAAATGCCATCTGTACACACACAAATGCAACTATCATTATATCCTGATTTATGACTACTGGTAGCTATAGTTAATCGAATACAACGCATGATCCAATTTAACGTAAATTAGCATTTTAGAAATTCTCATAACGTATAATAATATATGGAGCGATTGACGACCTTTACCAGAAAAGTGCGTGTTTTTCAAAATTGAAATTATTTTTTCCATATGTAGTATTAGATTAAGTACGGTATATTGTTTTGCAACAAGTATGTGCATACACATACACACATACAAACCTGCTTACACCAACAAAATAAATGAATCTATGCAAATACAATAGCATCATCATCTTACCTCCTTCTTGACTGAATTCGCCGGACAAACATGGCTCTGGAAAGCTGGCATTCTGTGGGCATGAAGATCCAGCTGGACAGAGATCACACTCAGTGGATGCCAAAGGGGAATAGCTACCAGAGGCACAAAGTTGAGGTAGAGAGTTAGTAAACGGACAAGAATGGCCTGCTGGGCAGACTGTGCACTCAGTGTTGGCGCCAGACAAGCTGTACGTTCCAGTCTGGCAGGGTTGAGGAGGCTGCCGAGGATCACTGCAGTAGTAGCCAGCCGGACAGTTGATGCAAATACTTTGGAAGGTATCAGGCATCATTCCTATGAAGGAGTGCCAGTGGTATATGGGCGGGTGGGTGAGAAAGAGTGAGATAGTGTGCATGTGTATGTGTGTGTGTGTGTGCGAGAGAGAGAGAGAGAGAGAGAGAGAGAGAGATTACCAACTACGCATAATATTATTATGCATGTACCTGTACTTGTATCGTGTATACCACTTACCACTTGTACAAAGAGTACAAGTAGCTTCTCCACCACCTGATACATATCCAGGCTGACACTGTAGTGGCCCCAGAGCTGGATCATAGCAGTAGTAACCTGGGGGACAGGGTAGGCAGCTGCTAGCTCCACCATTGCTGTATGTGCCAACAACACAGGGTTGACAGTCAGCCTGCAGTTCAAGGCTGTAGGTTCCAGCCCGGCAAGGGAAAGATTCAAAACCATTCAAACACTGCCTACCACCTTCACACACTACACACTCCACTTGTCCTGTCTCATTATTGTATGTTCCATTTGGACAAAGCAGGGGAGGAGATTGTGGGTCAGGACAGAAATGACCTCTGGGACACTCACTACAGCTGCTGGAACCATTGAAAGAGAATTTCCCGTCAGGGCAGAGAAGTGGTGTTGCTCTGGTGGCATCAGGACAATAATAGCCAGCAGGACAAAGAAGACAAGTGGTATATCCCTGGGGAGCGTAGTATCCCTCGGAACATGGCAAGGGTGATATAGATGGATCAGGACACTCATAACCTGCAGGACATCTCGAGCACGATGTTGATCCTGTTGTGTCAGAATAATATCCACTAGGACAGATTTCAGGAAGAGAGAATGTGGTAGGACACCGAGCTCCAAGGGGACAGTCTGTGCACTCAACTGCACCACCACTCCCATTGCCAACTGCATACTGGCCGGCACTGCAGGATACAGGAACCACAGTGCTGATATTGGGACATGCAAACCCGTTAGGACAATCCTGACAAAGTGTAGATGCTGGATGGCTGGTGTATGTTCCAGGTGGACAGTCCTGTACGTATTTGCAGTAAAGATGCAGAAACAGGAAAGTACAGTTGTAAGGGATACTATTGAACTATGGGATAAGTACTGACCAAACAAGCAGACTCCCTGTCCTGTCCAGTTAGAGCATTAGCTGTTCCTGATAAGCACGCTCTAGGTGCCGATTGGTTACCAAGGCAACTATAGCAGGTGATTACAAGTGATTAGCATGTTTTGTATGTGAAACTTAGCTGCTATTCTTACTAGAATCCAGATGAACATTCAATGCATGTTCCATTCTGAGCGTGTTCTCCTGGACTGCAGAATATAGCTGCACTTGCAGTATGGCTACCCAGAAACAGGAGGAATATTATGGCAATAAATATCAGCATACTGCCACGACATTGATACCAGCTCCATGGGAAAACCAGTCCCTAGTAGAAGGGTACAATATTATACATCGTAGAGAAAGAAGCTACCGATCATGAATAACTTGTAGAGCTGCTATCAGGCCAGGGTATATAGCATCAAATTCATCCCACTTATGTATTTATACAGCGTGGGCAAGTGCTGACCATTAGTGCAACCCCACAGGGCGGGTAGTTCTCCATCAACTCCAGCCATAGAGGATAAACCACACCAACTACATACCTTGAGCTTCCCCAAAATATTAACTTGGACTATAATTATGATGTTTATCACTTGCCAGAGTAAACACTGATGTACTGATGAAGATAATAATTACATGTGTCGTTGCACTAATTACATTATTTTATTACCAAATGTTTACACTAATAACAAACTATAATATTATAAGCTTACCTTCTGTACAGTTAGACTCGGAGTTGCCATTTAATAATATGTGGCACTCTCAACGTGCTTGCTACGCCTTTAAATTATACACACACTCACACTCACACTCACACGCACACACACACACTCATGCACATACACAATGAGCACACCTTTGGTGGTCGCTGGTAGTGGTACATGTCATCTGAAGTTGTCTTTTCCTCAACCCAACACGTACATATTAGTTTTAATCACCTTTGCTGCAACCAACAGCATAAACAGCCAAACGGTGTTGAAACATACTGCGCGCGAGGTTGTATCGACCCCGTACCAATCGAATGTTAACCCTCCACTTTACATGACTAAAATAAATTTTAGCAAGTGTAACATAATTTTCACAAGTAGCCATAATAACATCACATAATATTACAGCGCAATTAAAGAGAAAGAGCAGTTTATGGGAGATGAAAATGAATTGGACTGAAGTGCTCTGCCTACTTCTTTTTGATCTTGTTTTTTTCTTGAATACTTGATTCCTGGGTGAATATAGCACACACCATAATTATCAAGGATGACATCATTCAATGCCAGTATCTATAAAATTATTACATTATAGCCATAATATATAGCACTTTATTTTTCTGAAATGGACAATATCAGCCCAGCAAAAATGTTGAATCATCAATGTGACGGAACAGCACTAGGTATAATAATACAATTATACCATGCCTCTTAATTGATGTGCAATAGTCCTTCAGGTGTACCAATTAAGAGCTCTTGACTATGTACATGTATATGCCAACCATAACAGTGTCGTTGCAAGTTGTGCAACTTGCTACAAAGGGTTATATTAAGCTTCCTATTCCCAACCTTATCGATGATAACTACGATGGTACTGGAATGGAATTGGCGAGTTCTTTGCAACCCAAAATATGAGGTTCAAACATGCCTGGCGTTTGAGAATTGACTCTACGTAACCTAAAATTAATATGTGTTGCTATAGCTGTAGGTACTAGAGATAATAATTATTAGCTTAACACACACACTTACAGTGTGTCCTCTGGCTGTGGATTGGCCAAGGTTAGGATTTGCATCAACTGCTACAATATGACTGGAGTAAACTTGGTCAAACGTACTTGCACCTCCTGCACTTTCACTGCTTACTGTATCTAAATAAAAGTTACACAATACTATGTCATACTCTATACCGTTATCAAAATCATACCATCTTCAAATCCATACTCTTTCAGTTTGGCTTTTATTTTTAGCTTTTTCTGCAAGAAAAATCATTAAAATTAATTGTGATTAATGTATAGCAGGACACTTTGGCAATTTGGCGAATTCAGTACAGATTGCCACATTAAAAATTTGCCTTAACGCACGCACCCCTATGGCGGTAAGGTTTCAGATCACCAAATTTAATATAATTATACCAATGGAGAGCAATTTCGCCAAATTTAATGCTCACCAAAGTTATCCGCTATAATAATTATGGTATTATTCACAATATCCATTGTAATAGTATAGTGATTACAGTCACAATTCATTACTCCCATAGGCAAGAGTACAGACTGCAGCTGTAATTGTACTCTTACTCTGTAGTCGGTACTCCTGCTATTGCAAATTCTATGTAATACTATTATCAATTAATCACACACTTTAATCCTTGTACAATTAGGGCGATTACTGCACTAATTGTACCGGGAAGTGCATCATTAATTATTATACCAATATCCATTGTAATACGTCTCCCAATAGCAAGATTGTTCGTGCATGTTACAACGCGCTAATAGGTGTTAATTTCTCAATTATTACCTCTTGTTTTACTTCCTTTTGAAACCTCTTTTCTCTTTCTGATTTTTGCCGTTGAGCAGCTTTCTTTCGAAGTTTCTTTCGACTTTTAAAGCCAGCAAGATACTTTCTGTATAATATACATGGCACACATTGCTAATGAGGATAGCAATGGTAACGTAATTGCTCATGCAGTAAATCACCAGAAACAGAATATGCACTTAAAACTAAGAAAAGTGCACTTAATGGTGGTATCAAATAGGTAACAGGGCTTCATTTAGGGGGGGGGCAGGGGGGGCACTCGCCCCCCCCCCCCTTGGAAGCTGGTTGCCCCCCCCCCCCTTGAAAACTGTTACCATTCATATCATAATATAGAAAGTTTTCCCCTGATTGATACAAAAAGCTATCTAAATCAGACGTTCTTGCTCATTTTAACATGTGAATTATTGACAGCTTCGCGCTTCGCGCGGGAGGCGGCACACCCCCCTCCCGCACCCACCCCTTGATATTAATTAAATATATCAATAGCTGTGCACATGTACATATTATGTACCACTATTAATACACTGCACTGTTTCTATTACAAATTTAATGATAGGGTTGTTACAACAATGTATGAAGTGTATATGATAGGCCATACCCATGCCCCCCCCTTAATTCGGCAATCGTTGCTATAGCCCCCCCTTGACGACAATCCTAAATGAAGGCCTGGGTAACACTGACAATGATTTTAGTCAACTACTGGATTACCACTAGCACAAAAATAATATTCCTTGCCCAATTGATACTTGATGTATTGAGCATGATCAGTTGCATTGTCATGTCGCATGATGTCATCCCTTATTTCCTGTGTACTCTAGTTTTGCTATTGATGTACATACATATCAAAGAGTTGTTGTAAGAAATACAAAATTTTTTATTCTTCAATTGCTACTAAAAATATGTTAGTACAGTGGAATTTCTCATAACGGACCCTCCCAGGAGCGACCACCCACTATATAACGGACAACCGCTCTGGAACGGATTGAATTTGCCATAGACTTAGTACATTACGAACCTCCGAGGAGCGGACAACCTCTCAATTCTCTATAACGGACGGATTCTTCGGACCCGATTGAACCTCTCAGTATAATTTTACTTCTCAATAGCGGACGGCCAGGAAGCCACACCCCTTTTCGCGGCCAGTGACGTAATTGCTAGCGCCATGATATGATTTGATAGCCTAGCCAGGCCCTCCCCCTTTGTAGGAGGGGCGCTATCTAATTCAAGTGTAAATTGAAGTAGACTCAAATCCAGCTCATATCCTGCTTTCCTGTTGATTCTTTCTCCAGTCACCTCTAGCTCTGCGAACGCTAACTAGCTATCATAATGTGTATAGACTATATTATTATGTAAATTGTATCTGCTTCTGTGAAGGGACAACCTCCATATAAAGGACAAAAGGCCTGCTCCCAATGTGTCCGTTATTCGGAAGTTCTACTGTATAGCCTCTCGTTCTTAGACAACACGTTATCGTAGTAACTTCAATGTTCAAGTCCATTCACTACATGTGGAGATACTTGGCATGGGCTTACTACTGACTAAAAAGATTGCACAACAGAGCCCTCTAGGCCACACTCGAGAACCAAGAAGGAAATAGAAGCCCTGGCTTGTATTTGAGCATAATAAAAATTATCATTATTATGGTAGTATAGTATAATACCAGTAGTTTGCATCTACTAAACGATTCAAAGCATAATTGCCAATTTGTCATGCCCCACCTACCCCAATTCGGGCCAGGATGGGGGCATATACATGTAGGGATTTTAATTAGTACTTAATACCACTAGATAGGGGCATCTCCTAGATTAAAAATCCGCTAATGTAGATAGAGATCACTAGGGACCTTTGTATAAAATAAGGTAAACCAGGGTAATTTGGTATGTGGGACAATTCCGCATCCTTGCGTTCCCATGCGAGCAATTACAGAGCGAGCCAGTGGTATACCTAGTAGCTATTGGTAGCTATGTAGGACGCCTGAAAGCACGGCGATTAGGCGCGTTGTGTAGCAGAAATCACGAAGATACAAAATTGCCCCGCATACAAAATTACCCCGATTATCTTACTCATGCGTGAAAAAGTTATAGATACAGAGCCAAAAGATGTAGTACAAATCCCCACACCTTGGGATAAGGTCCTGGCTGACTTGGGTAGGTGGAGCACATCCGTAAAACACTTATGAGTGATACAAGTCTGAGTGCCAGCCCCTTCACCCAGACTAGAGTGATACCTAGATGTCGAGATTTGTCGTGCTGACAACAACGACAGACGACAGGCAGACAAAATCGATTGTCCATGTTCATAGGTAACAAATTTCCTGCCTGAGATGAGCAGTATGTCGACCATTACCCAATGGTACAAACGGCTCCACCACCACACAACACTAGCCTCGTACCCAGGCCCCCGAGAGCCTGGGTACGAGGCTACACACAACACATGCACACCACGACTCTCACCTTCTTGAGATTGGATCAAAGCGTAACTCCTTTTTGTCCCGCGGTCGTACAGGATTCATGTCATATATAGCGCGTACACCTCGATCCTCGGGCCTCGAAATCGTAGCCACGCCCACGTAATGGTAAAGATCATCAACGGTATGCACGCGAGAAAAGTGCGAACTCGTCCTGAAATTTTTGCACGACTACGTACACCACTGAAATTGCCCTATAATTGTGGTGCCGGTTGAAGTGACATTATAAGTCATATTATTATGATGATGACACATGATTGTAGCACTTTATAATTATGACTTGATTGATTTGCTTGATGATTATTGTCAATGTCTTCCAAATGACAGGCTGCCATACTCTAATGCTGTGTGCAGTTTCTCTTTGAGAGTTTTCTTTGAAGGATAATGGGGCAATATGATGGTATTGAAACAAGTAGCCACTTGAGGCAGTGCTGATGGATCTGGAATGAACATAGCACGATCAGGTAAGACAGCTGACGTAAGGTATAAATACCATAACTAGCAGTATCAACATGTATTATTGTACTCCCACGTACAATGTATGAGCATAAAATATTCTATTAAACTTATGGAACTAATATTATACAATCACAATGGCACCGCTCAAGGATATTGTATGTAAGAACTTCAGTAGCTCTATGTATCATACCATCAGATCCTTGTTGTATTCTGAACTCCCATTCTCGAGAGTACGAACTTGGTAAGGATGTAGATCCAGTTGTGAATTGTAGAAACTGGCCTAATTTTTCCTATAGTGTATGTAGAATCTATAATAGTTGGTCAAATTTAACAGCCTTAGCTACAAGTACCGACCTGAGAATAGGACTCCAATATCTCCCATAGCCATTTGACCACACTGGAGTCTCTGCTGTATCCAAATAACAACGTCCTTCTCTTGATGAATGATACATTCACTTTAGGTTGCCCACAAAGAATCATTTCAAGCTCATGAGGTAAGAAGTTCGAAATTTGATTGGGAGGTATGATAGAATTAAACCCCACAGATATGCAATCCAACTGTGCTTGGATACAACCTGCTCACGATTAGCAACCCATAATAATTATGTAAGAAAATATTATAGCCGTCTTTTACTCACCAGTAAGATACCAGAAGTAAAGCTTCTGTACAAATTCTTGTTTATTTTCCAACGTAACTGCTTTATTTTTACCTCCTTGATCCAGCTCTACAGTCTTTACTGAACCAAAATGACTCTGAGATGCTGTAAAAGACAGGGCCAAGAGCTCTAACTCTTCTTCACTCTCACTTTTTATAATGTTCACCAAACTCCTATTCAAAGTGTAAATACAGGTTATTTCTCTCCCTCCTTCCCTTTATTGATCTTTCCACTCCCTTGTTTTCCTAACCCAAGGGAGGATAATGCAGATCACTGATATACACCTCAAGCTTAGGCTAATGATCCTTGGCCAATATCACTAATATTCTTATAAGACACGTACCCATGCACACACAGCATAGATAATATAGTTAACTATGTGTAGTCCACTAAGACTTACATGTAAAGTGAAGGATCTTCTATCTTCAGATCCTCAAGTGAACACTGCACCCCTAGCAATGACTTATAAAAGGATGGAGTAAAACGAACAGGAGAAAGATGGCCTGGAGTGAAACGGTTACCGGTATTCTGTATACATCGTACATGCATGTACAATCAAGCATAACAAGCTTACTGTCACAGATGCATCTGGCAAGCACTTTGCCAAAAAATTTGAAATAAAACGAGTGATTGCTGTTGATGTAGGAGTTAGGATTTGGTTTATAAAGCCCATTGACACACTCAAATAGGGCGTATTGAGGGTTGAGACACTCCAGGATCAGCAGATGAAAGAATTCCCTAATGACACCATCAAGAATCATGCATGGTTGTAGAGTGTAATCGCATCAAATTCACAGATATCATGCAAACTTACCTAGCTATGCCACCGGTATCAATCCCAGGCTCACTTCCAAACCTAACTCTAACGATTCGCTTGAAATAGTTCTCTACATTCAGCACACTAATTGCACTTTCTAGCAAGTTATTTCTGTCGATGGTGAGGGTTGGGGTGTAGCAATAACATCGATACTCTGTCAAATATCGTCTCAAAGCCTTGGATCTCCTCAAAAAGCTCTCTGTTATTGCCTTAACTGTCAGTGTTAATGGACATTCACGTAGTAGCTCACCTCTCACAGCAACTACAAGTCTAACTTGGCCAGGAGAGTATGGAGTGAATGAAAGCTTGAGCTTGGTTTGATCTTTATTATATGAAGTACAATGGAGTTGCTGCTGGCCAATAGATGCTTGAATGCCTGCAAGACTGATTCTACTTGAGCTGCAAGCATTGAAAAACTCATCGTACAGCCTCATCAAAATTATGTAGGTTTTGGACACTTCAGGTTCGGCATGGTACACACTGTCCAGCTCTAGACAACAGTGCTTTGCATAAGGGGAGGCATGAATGACCCTAATCTGGCCCATTGTGAATGAGGTGTGATCAATGCTAGTCACAACCACATCATGAACTCCAGCAGTGAAAACACATCCATTGAACTTATATGTACCATTCCCTTCATCAGATATTTGCCAAATGACATCAACCCCCCTTGATCGATGAAGAGCACCCTGTAGGCGTTCACCAAACATACTGCTAAGGTAAGCAATGTCCCTCTGACCTGCCCCTTTCAATGAAACTTTATGAATAGCACCACCAGTAGTATGAGGATTTGAGTAGGAATCAAGCGCTTTGAGAGAGAAACCAACCCTATCTCCAGCAGTAACTGTTGTGAGTATCTTTTGTTTCCTTGCTGAAAAGAGAACATAATAATTATATATATACGTCAATATCATAGGTATTGGAATATTGGATTAAAATCTTGAGATCATGGTAATCAATCACCATCAGAATAAAAAAATGAAGCTAAAATTTGTACTAATCAATCACTGCCAATAAATTAATCTTAAGAATATAAAAACTTCCTAATACTGCCTGTCTATATGAATTGCACAAATCACTAATCATGCCGCATAGCTAGCAACTCCTGTAAACTACAACTATCCGACTCACCAGTACTTGTGGTACCAGACTTGACACACATTAGTTTACTGTAATGTCCTGAGAATGACGTGGGTGTAACATAGAGCAGTGATGGAAGTAAACTCCTTTGATCCAACCATAAAACATCCATCACTGATTGACACTTGGCACAGGCGACAAACATTTTATAGACAACTGCATATCTACAAGAGATGACAAGGCGAGTGAAGCCATCATTCATGGCATAATGTTTCACCATAAAGCTACTTCTTGACGGTCTCCTTCTCGCCTTGGTTCGAGATGACTGGCGCTGGATACCAGCTTGAGGTGAGATGTATACTACTACTTCACCAACTGGTATATGAAACCACCTACGAGAACCGCCATACCTAGAACACATACTGATATGATGTACAGCATCGCAGCCTTTGGCGGATAAGCTATGCTCAAGCTTAGATGGAGAAGAATTTCTGGATGGAGACGACAAAGGAGTAATGACATCACCTTTTGTGATCACTTCTTTGAAGTTTCGTCTTTTGTATAAGACAATTGGTGGGACAGAGCTACATGTATGCTTCTTTGAAGAAGGGATACTGTGGGAGACTACGAATGTGATTTTCTCTCCAGCAGAGGCTTGCCTTTGACAGGTCTCCTCTGAGCCAAGCGTGTGTGTCTTGAAAGGTGATCCTTTAACATGACAGTCATTGATTATGATACTGATACGATAGAGTCCAGCTTTACTTGGGGTCCATTCGATGATAAACTGGCCATTAGGCTTAACATTAGCCATTAGCTGTCTGCTAGCTGCATGTGGACTTGGTTCTTGGGATGATGTCGCTGTGATTTTGGATCCATCAGGTGTGATGATGCACACTTTCAGTATACAGCTCACTGTAGGTAAGCTTGAAATAATTTCCGAGTCATGGTTGGCAAGCTGCACAGTAATTACTCCAGTTTTGTTTAGAACAGGATATAAAAGACCACTGCTATTTTCAAAATCAATATAGCACATAATTGGTAGAGGAATGCTTCTATCAAGTACATGGTGCTTCTGTCCCTGAGCTGAGTTGATCAATGACTTAAAGATCTCCATAAGCAGTTCTGGAGGCATTCCTTCTAGGATGTGGTGCACATTCACTGTAACACATGGCACACTCATTTTCAGTGAAAATGATGTCCCATGAATATCTGAAAGGATCACTTTAAAGCCTCCATCAAATAGTCTACGAACACTAGCCTGCAAGCGGGGTTGATAGGTAAGAATATGGAATAATTTTGAGAATAGGAGTAAAAATTTTCTGAGTTTCACGTACGAGCTTGTGCAGATACTTTCAACATTGTCCAGCTTAAGCTTCTGGCCACTGACGTTCTCATAAAGTAATGAAATGTAGTCTGATCCAAGAGAGCCACTGATTCTCAAATGATTCTTTAGATTGGTAACTATCACAGTGCTTATGCTCTTTTCTAACTTCCTTCTTGCATGCTGGATTTTAGCATCAGCAATATTAGAAATAAGCACTTCTGGAAGATCTTTGTAAGAGCTTAAGTGTGTACTATCAAGATCAGACCCTCTTGGTAAAACTAATTGGACACTCAGAGTGCTACCTGTAAGCAATACTTTCACAGCATCGGTTTCCGAGAAATACAAGTAGCGATCACAGAGATCTAACAAGACCTTCACTTCATTGAAAGGAAGTTTAGAATATGAGGAGCATGGCATCTTCATACTGCTATTATTCCGATGAACACAACAAGAAGTTACCCTGTTGGGCATACGTACAAGGTTAAGTACTCCAGTGATGTCACTAAGAATCATTTGCACGTATGCATATGTTTTTGTTGCCAAATCCATATCAGTGATGTCCATTATGTTATCACCAAAACTAATGGAAACACGAACACTATTGGGTCCCTTAGCCTCCTTCTTGAGAGTGACAACTGCTATATGTGCTAAATCATTCAGCTGATTCATTAAAAAGTGACCCTCCACAGTATATGAGCTTACATTCATATCAGAAACAAAAGACATGGTGCTATCATCAAGGCCAGAGCTAAGTGTAGCAGATGGAGATACTGGAAAAAGGAATACTCTTTCAGAAGGCATAAAGCTCAAGGTCAAAATGCCTTGTCCTTCAAACAGTGAAGAAAAGGAAGGCTCTTGAGGCCACACAACACTGGACAGAATTAGAGAAGAAAGATTAGCAGCCTTGGGGAATGTGAAGATATCAAAAGACTGAGTTGTTGAGCATGCCTGGCAAATCTGTCCTAGAACTGATGGACTAAAAACAGTGGCTTCCACAAGTAAGGGAGTGCGTCGGAATTTGGAAGTTTCATTCTCTACCTGAGGTGAATGAAGGAGACACTCTGAAAACGATTCCCAGTCAATACTGAGGCTTATCTCTTGGGAGCCCACCTGTGATTGTAGATGGATAATCCACGGATTTGAAGGAGTACTTCCACCCAAGTACTTCATGATGAATCCAGCCTCCTTCTCAGTCCAGCCATGAGCCAGCCATGCCACTGAAATAGGGATTCGATTACAAGTTGTCTCAGTCAGGGATAAGTAGAACTTCCTCAAAAGCTGATGATAGCTGGTACATGTATAAATCAACTCAATAACTTCAGAAAGCTTAGTGCCAGGTGGGAGATACTTATCTTCAAAGTGTATTCCACCCTCCAGGAGGATAAGTGAGGCAGTCTCATAGCTACCACAAGCAATAGCGAGAGCTAAGCCTTCTTTCAAAACACTGGAATCATCAAATAAAAGATGAGTATCTCTTTCTTGTAAGAAATAGTGTATGACAGTGGATTTATTCAGCTCACAACCATAGATAAAGGCTTGTTTCATAAGACCAGCATGAAGAATGAAATCTAGCTTCAAGAGATTTACCAAATGATCCTCTCTGCCACATCTTGTGATGACCTTTTGGAGAGATTTCTGAGGCAATGTAAAAGAAACACCTGAAAGGTAGTCACCAGCAACAAGAAGGCCGAGTACTTCAGGATCAAGAAGTATATTTGGAACAAGGTCAAATTTTTCAACCAAAAAGAGTAATCTTGATATGATCTTATTCTTCCTCCCCTTGGCAGCATCTCTCAACAATCGATTTATGCAGAGTAATTGAAAGTTAGACACTTGAGCAGTGATGGTCCTATCATTCTGATGCGCTTCTGTTGATTCGATATTTGCATTTTTAGCTGAGATAGCACGAGTATTTAAATGCATTAAATGAGGGAACCATCCACACTTCCATATATTCTTATTTTTCCAAAGCAAGGAGGCATGTTCATCAGATTCAGCACTAAACTTTGAAGCTTCGGTGATCAGTTCTGAATAGCACACTATTTGTGTTAATCCAAGAGCAAATGCAAGCGAGAGAGGGGAATCACCATCTGAATTAACAATATAGCAATACTGTGGCGCATCCTTACCAAGCAACTCCAGAATATAGTCTACCATCTCGGTACACTCACTGAGTACAGCCAGGTGCAGCAAGGTATAGGTACGATTGACTAATCCACCTACACGATGATACTGACAGTGTAGCTGATCATCCAGCATGTCACTGGAAAGCCACCTCACAAGGATTTTAGCACAGGAAACTGAGCCCATGCTAACAACTACAGAAAGGAGAGATCGCTGACTGGTTACATCAAGATATTTATTTAGCCGGTCAGCATTGTGCAGATGACTTAGAAATAGTTCCAATATCTCCACATTGTCCCTTCTTTCACAACAGCTTTGAATAAAGTGACGTAGTTCATCACTCAACATGTCAAGTAGCTCACCAGCATAACCTCCAAAGTGCTCAAGACAGATTCGCACAAAGTGAAAACTTCCACGTTTTATAGCATTCTCAAACAGGTCTAGATAGAATTGCTCCCTAAAGTCTATGAGAAAATCTTTGCTTTCTGCAGTGGACACATTACCATCCACTGATGACGACAGCAACCTGTGGAATACACCTTGAAAGAAGTATGGTGCAATGCAAAGTAAACAGCTACGATTTGATGCTAACATTTTCTCAGGATTATAGTCACTTGAAGAGCACAAGATGTGCAGCTGGCTATCGCATGAAACAGACCCCAGTGCTTTTGAGCAGCTGGGGAAGTTCTCAATCTGTGAAAGCTTTCCAATATGGCTCATTGCCATAGCAATCTCCCATGGTGATAGTGGCTCAGAGTGAGAACATGGCTCTAGTGACTGGTAAGCTTCAAAAGGAAGGCATTCCAAAATATCCTTCAAGCCCCAGTAGCAGCAATTACCAAGAACGGTCTTAAATTCAGATCGCTGTGAGAAGCTTCGTAATTGAGTATCAGATATGGCAGATACCGCTTCCAGGGCTAACTCTGTGGTACCCTTTGCACTTTGGAGTACTAGAACCTTGAACCAAAACTCATGGTTTCTATCTTCAGTTGTTAGCTCAAGAGGAACCAAAGGCTCCATGAAATACTTATACAGCACAGCTAAACATTTGCTAGAGGAACAACATCTAATGAGGCAATCAAAGTCCTTCATAACACTTGGATTAGTAGAAAGTAAGAAACTGAACACATCTTCAACTATTGACGCAATATTTAATTTCACAGCTTCTTCTAGATAACCAGGTCCATGTTGGGGCTCAATAAAGGATGAAATCTGTAGTTGACCATGCAAATAAGCTAGAAGAAGGGGGCGATAGCATTTATGTGGAATTTCTCTTTCATGGAGGTACGTGCTGTGCACAAGAGCAACAATGTCAAACTCTTCCTCCCTTGCTGCAGCAACTACTATATGACTTAATTTTTTTGTAGTCATAGAATAATTTGGAAGCTCTAGTGGAGATTTTAATGCTTTCCTCACTAGTTTCCACAGACCCTTCTGAGCTGCAGTAACTATGGTACTGAGATGTGGTACTGTAAAAGTGGAAAGATCTGCCAAGACACTATCAAGCAAATTAAAACTTTCACTGCTATACAGTGGTGCATAACACTGCACCAAATTTAAAGCCTTTTCAATACTATCACTAGAAACTGATGGGAAGCTTGTGTTGACTTGCTCCAGATAATCTGAAAATAATAGCAAAAGTGGATGGGCAGCACGCAAATTTCGCTGAAATGCAAGCAAAGAAATGATATCAGATGTATGGACCTCACTGGAAAGAATCTCTTGTAAATCCTCAGCTGTAGGAAGCAAAGAATCAACTAGCTCTACCATGGACACTATGGAACTGCAAGTATATGCTGAGCAGTGTACAAAAGCAGGAGATGTAGCAACCTTCTTGCTAATTTGGTTTCTGTAACACTTGTGAATATGATGGAATTGGATATGATGGCTATAATAGTAAGGTACACTATGGATAAGGTAAGCCAGAGCACCTTTGACTGGTGGATTTTCACTAGAATAATATCGCTGGCAACCCTTTTCAAGCAACAGCTCCACAATATCAAGGTGACCACCACTAGCTGCGTAATACAGTGGAGACTGCTGATGATTGTTCATGTACCTAAAGAGCTCAGCATGGTGAGAGCTATCAAGACAGCTTAAGAAGTGAGAAACAAGCCCAAACTTTCCTAAGCCGCATAGGTAATGAAAAGCATACTGATGATCACTACTGACTAGGCTATTGTAAAATTTAGCCAGCTTGTACAATAGTCGGACATTTGAGGAGTCACACTTGCAAAATGAATGAGAGTAGGACTCCACTCTTTTCATCAAATTTGTTGCATGATGGGCATCATATACAGAATCACCTCCAAGAATGGTTCGTGGCAGCTTAGACTTAATCAAAAAGGATGCCAGGTCAAACGCAAGAGTATCGCTCAGCTCAAGTGAAGCACGTGACTTGGATTCCACCAACACGAATAAGAGATGTAAACTTCTGCTTGACTGCCATAGATGACACGAGTTGGGAAAGAGATCTACGTAAGTAATCACTCTCTCAGCAGCCTCTACAAGCTCCGAGTTTGCCAGTGAACAAAGGCCAAGATAGAGATCGTGAATGAACTCTTTGATGTCCACAATACTAGACAGCAATGTTGAGCCATCGGTAAGGAGAAAGTGGTTGATTATAGTTGTTTTGCAGCTTATTGCTGCTTGTGTGATGGCATACCTGTAGGATTATGACCAATATCTATGTCAGGTGCATGGCTGATGATATAAATATGTACATGTGACTGGCTTCCCATACCATAAATCTGGAAATATTTGTGCAATAAACCTTTTGTTAGAAAAGTATAGAAGTTTTCATCGCCCAAACTCTGCCAAAAATAATCATTGAATTTTTACGCCAAAATTTGGCCTCTTTATGGAATCGTACCTATCAACAGATATATATATGACAAAATTAATGATAGGGTATAGAGAAGTATATTCGAAAGGCATTATTGTATAGAAGACTAGCATGTCGGTCTGGGAGGCAAGTTTTGGAGACGTGTTAATGTGTGAAAGAGAGCCCGACAATGCCTCCGACAGATATGCTGTAACTGTGATCAGGAAGTCCATCCCAGACATGGAAATAGTATTGTTAAAGATTCAATCATCTACAAGTACATGTGTACATGGCCGGAACTGCCACGCATTTTGTTTGAGCTTGCCTCAAATTTCGTACTATAAATATTTCATTTTGCACAGTTGGAATTCAACAGTGAAAATTTCCAGATTTTAGGAATTATGCCATGTAAATCCCAGTGCATCATCATGGGGGAATAGCAGGGACAACAAGGATATATTTTATTCAGCTACACTGTATCATGCAGTTACGTGTGTACTAGAGAGAAGCATAGCAAAGCTTAATAAGGAGAATCGAGTGATCAAGGCCTCATCTTGCTGTATACTTCACTTCAATCCTTTTTAATTGTGGACCCCCCCTTAAAAGTGGTTATTATTAGCAATATGTAAATACTTCACTGTTTTCTGTGTACAACCAGTCTCAAACAGCATGTCATGCAGTCACTGTACATAGCATACATGTACCTTCCACGAAATTTTGCATTCGGTGCTGCTCCATTTTCCAACAAGAGCCTCACTGCCAGCTCATTACCGCTCTTGACAGCTGCAAATAGCAAAGGCGGGTAGCCATTCTCTTCAGTGATAGTCATAATCTCCACTCTCCTGTAAGAGTAACAACAAAGTAAGCTTTTAATAATCCATACTAATATGAACTTACTTGATCAACGTTTGTAGACAGAGTTTGCCATCTTCATCCAATTCCAATTTACCTGCATCTGCATTATAGTATACTTTAAACTTTAGACGTGTTTAAACAAATATTGTTATCGTTCAGAGCAACATCTTATGCTTGGTAGAGAATTTCTTAATAGACTACCGCATGCCAGTGATAAATAGACTATAAAGACCTACGGTACTCGGTCTAATTATTCAAACATTCTAATAGCCAGAATGGCAAGTTTAAGTATTTTTTTCCCTTCCAATTGATTGAATATCCTGAATTTCATCATCCATTCTAATCAACCAAATGGCCTCATGGTATGCTACATGGTTGGGACAACTCAGAGTTCAGCTTCAATACAGCAGCTTCCACGTTCATCAAAGAGCATGGCTACCACATCTTAGATAGCATCTAAGAGGGAAAGGTACATGGAAACACTGACAATCATTTTTTGATTGTTGTCACATGAGAGCCCAGGGACACTAGAGCCAATGACGATAAGCCTAGACTATAGTTGGATATTGATTGCTGCTTCTTCGTCGCTAATGCTTTCTAAAGAACTGTTCTATCTAATGCAAAACAGCGATTATTTTTGGCCATTCGCATAGCTAGAGTGAGTACGGTAGTACCAGCGATAGATAGGGTACAGCAGCTAGTAATGACAAGAGAAAGGTAATTGTTCTAATGCTCGAATCAATTGACTCACTGTGCAGAGACGAAACATATCCATGTTTACTTTTGACCTCGCTATGATAGTTCTCCCCACATGATACAAGCCAACTAGATCATAGCTACTGCTGGCTTTATACACTGAAGAACTCCTAATCTAACTACTGCATAGCAGGAAATTTTCAATTTTCTCACTTATCAAGTAACTCTGAAAATTCAATGAAATAAGTACACACACAGAATGGTGTGATTATGCATGTCTGTGAACGTTAAGAACTTCCTGATTACAGTATTAATATGCACCAACACAGCAGAAATCTGATCCATTAATCCAGTCCTTAATCAACTATCATAGTATAAGGTATGTGCCAAGCAAGTATATCTCACATGTATCTCACAGCCATCGCATACTATGGTAACACTTGTCACTATAGGTACTCCTGTCATACACAGGGCACATATAACACTATCAGCTATGCAATGTACAGTAGGAGGTTATACAGGGCACATAGAATAGCATGGTACCACACTAACACTATCAGCTATACAATGTACAGTAGGTGGTTATTGCCATAATATTATGTTGGCAAACTGACCTTCATGGTAGCACTTCATGTACTCAAACACCCACTGAGGCCTACAATTCGCATTAGCAAAAAGTCATAACAATAATTGCAAACAGAAGCCTTACGACATTGTGTATACACACTACAGCAATTTATTTTCTGTGGTTATGAGTTAATTATGGTGTAAGTGTTAGGTAATCTCTTAGGTAACTATGAGATAATTACGAGAAAATTCAGGGCCACTATGGAGCCATTCTGAGACTTAAAAATCAGTCTGACAAGTACGGCTGATCGAACTTCTTGGCTTACGTAATCCCTATAGCTACCGTACGCTATTTATAGCATGTTACCGTGTAGCTACTGGGGATATGGTATAGTGTTTCATAGAGTATATCAGCTCACCATTTATCAAGTGGTGTCTTACTTCGCTTCTGTCCAACAGAATGTGAGGACCCTGAGTAATGTAGAGAGAGCCATGGTACCAGCCATATTATACATGTACCCACATAAAGCTACTTGGTACGACGACCTCTTACTATATACCTCCAACAAGTCAATGCTAAGATAATGGCTTCATGACAATAGACAAGTTTTTGCAAGCAAACAGGGACTTCTATAATAGCAGCATAATAATATGTGCAAAGCATGATTTCTATTTTTGTGTACAGAGTGGAGGGCCCAAATCATACCACAAACTTTCAAGGGAGAAAACTTCACGAATTGGTAGGAAGGGAGCATTTCAACTGTCGCGGAATGTTAAATTGATTACATAATTGCGGAAGGTTGTAAATCACGAAATTTGTCATGGTTTTCTCCCTCGAAAGTTTCCTGCTATACGGTATCTCAATGCAGAGCTTGAAATAAGGATTTTAATTTTACAAGTGTACAGACATAATCTCTGTACACTATCAGTTTTGCACGGAGATTTTCAAATTTTGTTCAGGCATTTTCAGATTCTGTAGCTACTGTCACATCATTGCATGTATATCTGAACAGCATGTCATGCAACTAGACTGCTAACTGGCTCAAACTTGACCGTGGTTTGACACATACATGTAATGTAAACTCTTATTCGCACTTTGGGCAACTATTAGTTGTGGCTGTAGGTATAATCACAGTGCTCAGCTTTTGCTCTTCGCTGTCTGGACATTATGTCCGCACAAATGATGCTATGCTCGGTCGAATATTTGGGCAATATGCATGAAAAATCCGACCGTTATAATGTATTTCAAGCTCTGTAATGGCTACATATCATACCTATTTCAATGCAGCTCTCTTTAGTAGTAGGATTACTTGCTGTGAGGGCATTCACCCAATACTATCCCAGAAATACAAAACAAAACATAAACTACTGCCTAGTTGTTTTTATGTGTACTCACATGTATTTTTAAGTTGTGTACATAAAATTAATGCCAAATTTGGATATAAGTGAATCTGTGTATATTGAGTATACTTGTAGTACAGTTTTCATTTATGCATACGCTCTCTCACACACACCAAGAAATCAACAAACTTTGGCACATGAATGCCAAGATTTTTTGGCTGAATGACTAAGCCCCTATGTACTAGCTGTGAGTGACTTTAAGCAGTGAGCAATTCTCTACATAGCTTGAATGATTCTATTCTGAAAGGCAGCATTTGCTTATACATGATTGTACTTGGAGAAAGTTTGTGTGCTTGGGGATACAGAATTGCGCTATATAGTTGTTTACAGTGATCAATGTAATTATGCAATAAAATGGTTACTAACCTCCAGACACGATGTAGTGTAGTAGAGATTCCATGTAGTTAAACTGTAAAGGCCAGATATCACTGACAGCATTCATCACCAATTCACCAATGTTTAGTTTGATGATCACCTCACGACAGGCTGAATAGTGCTGGGCAAGTACTTCAGCAACTGTTAGTCCACTGCTGTCTGTCACCTCAACCACGAGCTGCTTCAACAGCGACTGTGAGCTCTCTCTTGCGTTCATCAGCAGGTACTCAAGCACATTAGTGTTGCCATGGTAAGCAGCTTCATGAATGGGACAGAAAGTCATCATGGCATTCTTTTTGAAGTGAAATTGAAATGGTTTGTCAGGAGCAGTTTTTCCAGTGGGACCAACTGAGTGCTTTGGAGTATATGAGGCAAATATCTTAGGTATTATTCTTTGCCTCATGCAAGAGAATGCCCCTCCAATCTTCTTGGCAGCCTGCCTTCGCTCCTTAAGGGGCACCCTTTGTGACCAGAGCTTCTGATATGTTTGAACTGAGTGTTTATCTTTGCTCTTCCCGTCAACCAGTATCGGTAACACCTGTTGAACTGGTTGTGCGGTTTCCTTGCTTTCAACAATTGGTTGCTGTGATGGGAGATGCTCCACCCAGTCATATGGGCAGATCACCGATACAAGCTGGCTGAATACGCTGACAGGAATATTCCCATTTCTAGCGACAAGAGTGAGCCATTTTCTCCAATTCTTAGGTCTCCTAGAAGGATGGCTTGACATGTGATCAATCAGTGGAACAAGTAACTCTGTTGTCAAGGGACCACTGTATTCATTAAAGAAAACAACAAGATCAAGATGTTCCAATGAAAGTAGATGAGTTGCAATGTCAAGACGCCCCAACTCGTATGCATAGTGCAATGGTGCCTTTCTTCCCTGATCGGTTGCATTAGGATCAGCACCAGCGGCAAGCAGGGCTCTCAAGACTTCAAAGCAATCAAGTTTCGTAGCCAAGAGTAGAGGTGTTTGTTGCATGTAGTCCATGCACTCAACTATAGCACCACTGGTGATAGAACGGCTCACAAGTTCCAAGTCACCCTGAACCACTCCTTGAAAGAGAAGCCACGAAGCTTCCGCAGCACTAAGGACATATGTAATCAGCTGGTACTCTGGTGCAAATCTGGAACAGATTTTCAGCATGAAGAGCAATGTTGGAGTAGTGTAACCAGTGTTATCAAACAAATCCAAATCAAGGTAAGAACCATAGTTTGAGATGATGTACTCACATACCTCCAATTTTTTGTAGTAGAGAGCATTATGCAGGGGAGTGCACCCTTGCAAGTCTTGGGCATTCAAGAGCTGGGCAATGTCAGGCACCACCCAGTCTTGAAGTAGGAGAGGAATGACATTCAGGTAACCACCTATGCATGCCAAGTGTAAAGCAGTGGACCCCTGAGGATTTGTAACCATGACGTTGGCTCCATACCGCAGTAGAGTCTCGACACAGTCCTCATTGTTCCTCCGAGATGCATAGTGAAGAGAACTCTGCCCTAAGTTGTCTTTGGAATCGATATCAACTTCATAGCTTCCCAATAGCTTCAGTAGAAATGTAGCCCTGCCATCATAAGCTGCCGCATGGGCAAGGTGGGCAAGCAGACTTGGACTCAATGAAACAAATACATTAGCTTCAATCAGCATCTCTAGGAACGTGCAATATGGCACTGTGGCCAAGAGAGCCTCTGAAACTGGAGTGTCACAAAAACCGAGTGGAAGACTTGCCCCTGACTCAATCAGAACTTGGGCTGCATCAAATCGACCATTTTGTAGTGCTACAGCAAGTGGAGTCCTTCCGTGGCGATCCAACACGTCAATCTGGGACTTACTAGTAGATGACTCAAGCAAGAGCTTCACTGATTTGATATCCCCACTATTGGCCACAATGTGAAGCGGGGTGGAACCAAGTGGGAAAAGTTCACTGTCTAGTTCTTCAATTTCTGCCATGTTTACTGGAATAATGTGTGCCAGTTATTGAGATATCCAAAGCTCATGGAGCCAGAGCCTGCAATACCACAAAAGATAAAATAATCTTATACATCTTACAGATTCTTAGCCTCACCCCAAGGCTCCATAATTTAATGGTATAATCACCGTATCCACCCTCCCTTTCCCCCTATTCACAACACTTGGGTAATATATCAAATTCTTCCTACCTATTCTCAGTATCACTACTTTCTTTTATTCTGTTAATACACTCTCTCTGTCTCCTTTTGAATTCGATTCACAATCACCGTCAATTTTTTAAAGGACTGAAGGGTCATGGAAGGAGGCCAATCTCTATGCGTGACACTCTATCTGTCTACTTCCACCTACCTTGGCTTTTTGAAGGTCAGACGTCTAGCAGGAGCCTCTTCGTCTTTCTTCTCCAATCACCTGATGAAGTGACATAAAATGGTAGTAAACATGTACCGGCACGGCCCTGGATAGACCTGGGGGCGGGGATCAGCTGAGTCATTGTGTACGGTCCAGTTCCATTCGGCTGGACTCGGAATTGGAACGGAAGAAGTAGCCCCGCCTTCGTCGGGGTATAATAAAAAGAGCGGACTTCATCTTTACTGAGCATCTCAGTATGGAGCCAGCGCATGAGGTTGGTAAAGCTGACAAGATCAAGCTGGTCATCAAGTTTTTCATTTTCTGTGCTGTAATTCTAGTGGTATGGCTCATGTTTATGCTACCCATTATTTTCTACCATCTTCCACAAGAGGTACCTAAGTTAATTTGATTGTAGTATTGTTACCACTAATTTTTGCATGAAAATTGTTTCTATTACTTAGGATGAGTCCATTTTTGATATGCCAGCTATAGATAATGGCTCACTTGTTGCAAATGCATCCATCAACTGTTCAGAGAGATTCTCTCTCAATCCCGAGACTGGACTATGTTCTCCAGTGTGTGGAGCATGGGAGGAATTCCCACACGATGTAGTGGTAGCATTTGATGTCGTCACTGCACTTCTGTACATCTTTCACCTCATTGGAATTTCAATAGCACTGGTTTTTTCCTGCTACAACCACAAGATTATGTAAGCATTTGCAATACCTGGTAGCTTAAAGCTTTAGTGCATGCGAAAATTCATCATATGGCTAGCTATACTAGGGTATCCAACGAAAAAATCAAACTTTCCAAAACCTGCTCATTTTGCGGCATTTAGCTAGCCTACTGGGACGGTCCCTAAATCTCGAATGATACTGTGCAAAATTACTCTTACGTGGAGATACAAA
The DNA here is from genome assembly GCA_963930775.1 of Cliona cf. orientalis. Classification (NCBI taxonomy): domain Eukaryota; kingdom Metazoa; phylum Porifera; class Demospongiae; order Clionaida; family Clionaidae; genus Cliona; species Cliona cf. orientalis. The sequence goes on from OZ005695.1 coordinate 4,896,806, forward strand.
AATTTGGCGTTTTTTGGCGAAATTATTGTGCCAGATGGTTAATATGCTCAACCTGTGATTTATTGTGGCTGCCTTACTAAATTGATCGTCCTCATCCAGTGACTGCATGAGGAAGCGTTTACCATACTGTATAACGATGGTACCCCACGTTTTGGCGAATTTTGCCAAAATTTGGAGAATAATTAAAGTCACGATATCTCGGCAAATGCATGAACATGGGGGCGTGACCTGGAGTGAGAATTAGTGTTAGTCCAAGAACATCTTCGTCCTACCAGAGTTTTGAGAAGTTTTGAAAAACTTCATTTTTTTGTGTGGAAACCCTAGCTATACTTTTTAACGGTGATTAATTCATCAAAGAAATGCATGTAAACCTAGCCTTGCACCAGATTCTTAGGCTGCAAGAAAAGGAAAAAAGAGAGGGCCTGGCACGGTGAGGCTATATACTCTAGTACAGTGCCTGACAAAAATTTGGAAACCTATACACTTAGCGCCATTAATTTCTTTTGATGGCCTATTAATAGGCCATCAAAAGAAATTTATGGTGTAGCTAGCTATAAGAATCAAATTTCAGAACTCAGAACAATACTGAGTTCTCAAATTTGATTCTTATAGCTAGCTACACTCTACATGCACAGCGCCATAAATAATTATTAGAATCAAATTTGAGGACTCAGAACAATAATAATAATATTATTGTTCTGAGTTCTCAAATTTGATTCCTATTGCTACTCTCTTCTAGTTGTTACATAGCCATAGTCATTGCAATTTTTTGCCTTCTCAAAGTGTAATCATAAGAAAAACTATAGTACTTCCTATGCAGGACAAAGGTGTTGTATACATAATTGTTACAATAAAACTTATAGTGCCCAATGTAAAATCATAACCATCGATGTCCTACTATTCCTGTAGTTAAGGATTCATTTCCTACAGAAAGTTAGTCATACCCCCCACTCGCAATTTGTACACCAATTTGCAAGAAAATTTCGATTTTGGGGCAGTAATTTCTTAAAAGGTGTACCCTAGCCAAGGATGTTGTTTGAGAGATATATTAATATTTTGGCCCTATTGGCTTGTAGTTTCAAATAGATACCTTAATTAACAGGGACTATATATATTGGCTGGACTACGAAATCAGTAGCTATTTATCTGGGCCCTGTATGTTTCAAAATCTATTATACTCTCTTTGCATGTATAATACAAACTTCTTATATTAATATTATTGTGTGCATTATTTATCAGGTACAAATTTCCTTCGATACTGCTTGTGTACTTTCTAGTGTCCCCGATTATTTTTGATGTTACCTACTTGATTGGACTAGCAGGACGAAACGCTCTCTTCTGTAGATCTTCAGATCTTCTTGAGGCTATTGAAAATTCAACACCATTTTGTTCTTTTACAGGTTAGTCACTGAGTATAGAACCCATAGAATTAATTTTAGTTGTTTGGTCTTGAATTTTGATTAGGCCATGACTTGTAATTTGTCTCCAATGGACTTGGCAATGCATGGTGCATACAATTTTTTGGTACTATAATATATCTGAGGTTATCATCATTGAAGTAAGAACCACACCCTATGAAATAGGCGGGCTTGGTATAAAACCGTCCGTATAAATTAATACGTGATCTGTTGTGAGAGAGGGGACCATAATATGAAAATAATATGATTTATCATGATAATGTATCAGTGTATAGGCACAAACACATGTACAGAGTAGATTACACTACAGAACAATAAATCCCAACACCATACATACTATAAAGTCCCAAATGACCCCTTTTCTCCTAGTAGCTGGTTGCAATAAAATTATTAATAACCACCAACACGCATTGTTTAGTACCATTTCATGGGATATGAAAAAAGGATAAGTGCTGGCCTTCAATATCTGTCTAAATTAAACATGCTTTAATCTTTTGCAATGTAGGAGTTGTGAACAACTTTGTCTTTGCAATGGTTGATTTCTGGTGGTTTTTCCATGCAATAATACTGTTCTGGAAGGTGCAGTTCCCTATCCATGCCAAACAATTCCAATACAATAAATGCCTGCATGCTGTTATCGTTGTGTTTGCCCTGCTATTCCCAATGATCCCTATTGGAGTTGCACTCGGAACTGGAGGTTATACAGTAACTACATTTCCTCCTCTGAACAACTGCTTTGCCAGAAATCCTGCAGCATCTTTCTACCCATTTATTCTTCCCAAGTGTATTATCTTTCCCATCGGAATCACCTTTACTTTGTTTACCATCTGGAAGCTCTCTAGGACGGATGTGCTACATTCAAAGCAGGTACACTAACATTGAATTATTGCCAGTGAATACCTATTTTACATTTACATAGCAGCCATTAAGGAGCTAGTAAGATAGGTATTCAATGATCACGATTTTTTGCTCAAGACTTACTAAATTTTAATAACAACACTGAACAGCTTCTGTGGCCTGCTAGCTATTAAGTTCCAAACAGCTCAGGTTTGTGTACAAGTTAACTTGCCATGGAGCTAAAATTACTACACATAGCTTAAACCCCAATTCTATAGCAGGGAGCCAAAGGTGACAGAGACTTGCAAGTCAGCAGGCTACGCTAAGGTCTGCAGTAACAACTGTATGTCAGTATTAATTTTATAATTATCAGTTCACCCAGCTAGTACTGCAGGGCTTAACTCTTCTGTAGAATAATACTTTCAATCAGGAAAGCGTATCATGTTACTCACATCACACTTGTTGCCATTACAAAAAAATCCTTGTATATAGGTTCCTTTGAAAAGTACATGAAGTGCTTGCTGTATACATTCATTTTGGGATGTCACGCTCCAGTTATTTACACTGAAGCCAGAGTTGACAATTCTTAGTGCTACGGTTCAACATTAATTATTTTTCATTAATGGTTGCTTGTATTGCTTTCAATTTGCTTTAGAACAACAACTACACAGCTGAAATTAAGCTGCTATGTGTATTTCTCTACTTTTCACTGGCTGTCACGATAAGCCTCACACTTTTCACACTTGCCTCACGAAAAGTATCTCAACAGCAGCAAGGTTTTGCCAGATATTTCTTCTGTGAAGCCATTGGTTCTGACCAGTGTACCCTTGAAGTGGATCGCCGTGGAGATCAAGCTTTCACAGTTGTATCCTTTGCCATGTTTGCCTTAGCCCCTTACATCACTCTCATTTACATCATCCCTGCAGAGAAGGTTAAAGCTAAATGGCGATCACTGAAAAGCAAATCAACAGAATCAGACAAGTATATCCAAGATGAGGCAAAGTCATCCGTTAACATCAAGCATTAACCGAGGCATTAACAGATGACCCTGACAAAGAACTCATTAGGACATAAATTAGCCATGTAGATCTATAGTGTGTGCATATTAATTTTACTGAAGTGTGTGCATCATATTAATTTTACTGAACTCAACATGCTGGAATTTACATGCTGCGCATGCGCACGCGCATCCATTTAATTGATGACGTAATAATAATTTAAAATTTAATAATATCGGAGCTTCCCTCAGTGAGCGCGTGGTGGCTCTCGGCGAATATTGCTTGGGCTGTTCGTCCCCGCATAGATGATATAGTACTATAATATTATCATCTATGGTCCCCGTCATCGGTGAATCTCGAGTTATGGATCAATCTGTAAGCCTGTAAAAAGTACATTTAAATTTGGACAGTAGATAAAAAAAATTATGCCTGCCCTCTTCATGCTCCGCCGTAGCAATTCAGTTGTTTCGTTGACCAGAATACGTATAGGTGATAATTTAATTTGCTCCTTTAACTGTGGTATGTAGGAATTAAACGTGGTGATTCAAAGATGGCTGGAGAGCTTGCTGCATCCACCAGAAACACAAGAGAAGTATCCTGTACTCTAATTAAAGCACACTTCACGCTGCACTAAATTTATAGCGATGTCGTATTGTGTATTTTCCTTTATTCCAAACCAGCCCGGGACCACTGGCTATCCAACCAGGGTAAGCATTTACCATAAAATTTACACTCTAAATGGATTCTCCGCAGGCGCGTGAAACAATATTCACACAATAACTATTGGAAATGAAACTACCCTGGTGGGAAGGATCAGCTGAACCTTGCGAGCAAAAGTATAAAAATGCTACAGTTTAGCAGCATCGAGCGAAGATGGTCAGGGTTGCATATTGGATACTGGGGGTGGGGGGTGCACTGGGATTCTCCCCCCCCCCCCAACAGAGTTCCCATAATTATATACCGTATAGCGGGAAATTTTTGTTGGTGCTAATTTTCGTATGATTGGCCAAAACACCCTTAGAATAAATTTTCGTATTTTTTAATTTCGTATGCTTGCTGCGGGAGATTGCGCGCATGCGCAGCTGGTAGCACTCGCACTTACGTGCAGTATACGGTAACGCTAGCATCACTGGCTTCCTTGATCGTAATCGACGCTGATAGCGGTCCACTGGGATCAGAAAGGTCACTTCGTTTCAACGCCTTGGCAAAGAATCGATAAAGAGACATCATTCAGTGAGCTAGCCTTGCATTTAGCACCTGCTGCTAGTGACCGCTTGTGGTTGTGGTAGGTGTATAGGTCAAAGGTCACGCGCGAAAGGAAAAAAATTTCGTACGTTCAAATTTTCGCAGTTTTTATTTTCGTATAAGGGATGGAGCATACGAAATATACGAAAATTAGCACCATACGAAAATTTCCCGCTATACGGTAATGTATGCAATATTATGATTACATACACAAGCAAAAGACATCGTTTGTTATCACAGCATTATTGTGTGATTCATTTACTAGTGTACGCATGGCAGCGTGTACAAAGTACATGTAAGTCATCCATGAGATCCTCCTCCCAAGAAAAAATCCTGTATGCAACCCTGATGGTTAACAGCTGCTGCATATTAGGATGTAACTTTTATAATCGTGGTATACTGTTTTGGCAGACCATGGATATACCACAGCTGATGACCTGGCCATCCATGGTGCAACCCAATTGACCCTGTACCTGGTAGTAGTATTCCTGTGTTGTGGACAGCTTATATTCTCCATCCATGGAGGAATTTAAGGAGGGAGCATTGGTGCAGATCAAATCTTGTAAACTATAATGGCACTTGATCTCAAGAATCCCATCACCACAGCAGGTACAGCTTGTGAGCCCATCAGGTGAAGCACCAAGATGTGGGTACTTTGGATTGACGTGTAGTCAAGTGCTCTCCACTTTGAAAGGGGTGTGCGAGATTTCATAACTCCTTCGTACTCCAGTCTGTCCTTTGACTCCTCAATTTCCCATGTTAGGGCAGCACTCTTTGCGGTTGACTTCCTCTGGAGAAATTGAACTATAAGCAATTTTCTGACTTGTCGACAGAAGTACGGCGGATGGCTCCGAACCGTGATGTAGTCACAGACGACCCTTTCTATGCTTGAACCACACTGTTGACTGAGCCTGTAGGCGGATACACTGCATGACGTACGTTGCTTCAGCATTTGTAACCTTTTTGAACACACGTTGGCTCTCTTACGTGGGCTTAATTTCTGGTATCGTGGATGGTAGAGCGACATGATCATACGAGGAAGTTTATTTGTTATTGACATAGATTTCTCCCAACCAAAAGTGGGCAGCAACAGTCCAGCTGCTTATGAAGCTGCTCTACCAGCTACAGTGGAGGAAAGAAGAGTATTTGTGATTGGGCTGCACAATCTTTTCACCAAAGCAGCTGTGTTAAGTATCTTCCTTCCAAAGGAAAATCCAATAGTCTTAGCAGGCTTTTGCTGAAGACAATGATGGTAATGATTATTGAATATCTTACCTTAGTTGTGAACACTTGATTCAAGCCACAGAGATTGGATGTAACTGACGTGTATCTGTTACGCACGGCACACACTACATGTATCTTGAAAAGGATAGCAGTGGCATGTGAGCACCCCTCCCCTAGCCCGTCTAGTTAAAACATTCATCAGTTATCAGGAGCGCTTTGGCTTGGATCAACAAAAGCCATCATAACACAACTCTATGTGGCTGGTAGCCTGAACAATCTGATATTACGAATGTGCCCACTTTGGAAGTAGTTGTAGGCCTCCAAATTCTTCCACTGCATTTGCTCTTGCTTCACGAAGACTCCAGGGCACTCAATGAAAATTAATAGCAAAATATGTGTCTATACTCGATCAGTGGCCACCTAGTCACGTCATCCTCGAATCTGTCACATTTCCAAAGATTGTATGGATCCTCAGTCCAATCTACTGTAGTTTCTCTACATACCTAGCCCTTACAATTGGATCTAGCGCTCATAGGAACTCAGACATCGTCGACGCTCCAGCCATGGTTTGCCACTTCAATTTCTTGACAACGAATGATGTAGGATCTTTCCCACCAAGGGGCATGTACCTCATCATACTGTAGATTATCATTTCCACCCATTTCTAATCGTCATTCTGCATGAACATTCTTTCATATGCCTGCATAGAATCCATGTACAAATGCTGCAAATTTTTGGGGTATGTGTGAGAAATCTGAGAACCCTCTCAAAATTTTTTTTTTAATTTTACGGCTGCAACTCAATCTACGGGTGTGGTGCAATGATGATCCAATGGTATAGTCAATGTAATATCTCAATCTTGCGAAATCACGCGGGACTAGAAAGTTGCAAGAGTCGAAGGTGGCCACTCCCCACATTCATAGTGTCCGTGTTCCTCTAGCTCTATTGGTATTAATTTTCATGGATGGAAATTTTTGTGACCGCCAGGTCAACCATGAAATAGCGAAAATTTGCACCCCAATCTACCATATATATGTATAGGTTATTGTAATGTGCACTTTGTCCATTCCTCCATCCTGCAGAGCACAGGACCTCACAGTGGTATTGGATAAACTCAGACACTTAATGAAGCTTGGAGAAGTGTGAGTGGTAAAATACACATGCTAACACATAGCTCTGGCTCCCTTCCTCCTTCCTATATTGCATGACTCCCACTGGAGTGGCGATGCATGTACATATAGCTAACGTCATCATAATCATGCATGCATCAACAGGTGTTCTCTATGCTACTTGTTGGATATTACATTCATAAAATTAATTGCTTCTCACAGACCCAAAACTTCCCTGCGGGCTGGAGGCACCCATCTTGCCGTTCTAGCTCGCAGTGTGATGGCTTATCTGAATGTATCGTTGGAGAGCGGTGACCTGGACAAGGTGTCGAAGAGCCTCACCATGCAGACTACTAGAGCTCTCATGGCCATCTTCAAGTATGATAATATCTGTCAATACCTTAGCTATGAACAGGGGTGTTGTAGCAATAGATGACGATAACGAGCTTTGAAGGTGTAAAGTGTACGGATATACATGTATGGTTTCAGGTTTACTGGAAAGAAATTGACGCCGCTCTTCCATGATGATCCATATGATGGGATTGTGAGAGGTAGCAATTTGTACGCATGATCAATCGAGTCTCGAAAACAGTAACTGATTAATTGACATTCTATTTCTTCAGCTGCTCAGATGGCACTCTTCACAAAGTATGAAAAGTATGCCATAAAGGGATCTACTGAGTTTTCAAACAGGTAATCTACTGTAATTTCAAGATGGAGCATTGCTTATTTTACTCTCTCCCTCTCCTCTTCCCTCTCTCCCTCCCTCCTTCTCTCTTTTTCCCTCCCTCTTTCCCTCCCTCCTTCTCCCTCCCACCTCCCTCTGTTTCTCTCTCTCACACACACAGTCCACCTGTATTTTATATCAGTGATTCTGGTCGTCCTTTTGACTGTCAAGTTCTGTGTGGCAAGTTAGGAATCCCGCTCAGCTCCTGCTCTCTTAGTGAGTCCACGCTGACTTGCATGCAGCAGTACAAGTAATATGTACTATTTACATATCACATCACATATCAGTAAAGTGCAAAGCTGAAGGAACTCAAAATACAATGGTAAGCAATGTTGAGTGTAGATGAGATGTGCATGTTGCTAGATATGTTAGTCAGGTTGCGTATATACCATAGTGTCCCAGGCAAGCCACCATGCACCACACTTCAAGGGGTCAATAGCAGCTTCTATACTAACGTATGCAATTGATACCTCCCATGTGGGTCAAAATTGTGAATTATAATGTACATGTATGTTTAAGCCCCTACGAGACGCTATGGTAATGTCATATTTTGCAATTATGTTGTTAAGCCACCAGATTATTAACAACCACATGCTGTCCAGGACACAGTTGCATTGGATTTCACTGTGGAGCAGGACATTTCCAGTGGTCGCATACCAGTAATGGTCATCGCTTATGCTGGCACTCCTCTCAGTGGACATGTGGAAGATATGGCTGCCATAAGAGAGATCTGTAACAGACATAAAGTCTGGATGCATGTTCAAGGGTAAGCATTGACTTCCTTCCGTGTTATTGTTGTGTATTGTGCCTCTGTGTGTAGGCATGGTCTATCTTCTCTCTGTCTACCAGTAGAGGATGAAGCTGTAGCTGTAAGTCTCCCTTCTTTCTCACCCTCTCCCCCTCTGCTCTCTCTCTCTTCCCTATTAAATATTTCTGTTGCTATTTGTATTCCCTTTCTCCCTCAGTTGTGTCGTGAGGCCGACAGCCTAGTCCTGTCTCCTGGAACATGGTTTGGTCTACTCAGCTGTCCCTACCTTGTATCCTAACTGATATTCAGTGCAGCTGCTATAATAATTATGTACTGTGTATGTGTTTATAGCCATTATAGTGTAGAGGTGTTGTATTATGTTTTCTTGTACACTCTTGAATTGTTTCCCTAACGAGGTAAATTCCTTCTTTTCAGACTCTTCATAGAACTCCATACATCATTGAGCCAGAGCAATTGGTATGTATGTACATTTTGTATACATTGATGAGTTAAAGTGAGAACGGTATTGTACACACACACTTACATAATGCAAACTTCCAGGAAGATGAAGAGGAGTTTCCTCCGAAGGATTGTTCCATTCCTGATGATTGCATTCCTGTTCCTCGTGTATGCTGGAATGGGCTACTTCCCAGTGGCCTCAACAGAATGCTCTCCCTCTCTCTCTGGCTATGCATTCAATATCTTGGTTAGTAGCTGTGACCAGTAGACCTAGTACAGGTTTAGGGCCTAGGTTGCAGTATTTCATACAGAATGGGATATCAGAAGCATGTACTGGGGAGGAAACAATATTGTAAAGCACAATGATATTATTTTGTTTCATTTTGAAGGGGGGGGGTGGGCGCAGTGTGTTTCTCACAATTGGCATCACCGAATATGGCTGTAGTTCTTATGTGATTCTCTCAAGCTAGGTGCTACACTATCTACACGAGTCTCACGTGTTTTGTGCATTATTGACATACCCACTTCAGGGGGCAGGGGGTGATGAAATTTGCTCCCCTTGGTGATTGGCTTTCCCTGTATTCCCCCCTTAGATTTGTATTTGCCCCCTCTTGAAGTTTGCTGTTGTGTGTTTGCCCCCTCTTGAGCGAAATCCTGAAACAGCCCTGCACTTTAATGTAATAATAACATGTGTACATCATGTGGGTACTGTGTAGCCTGTAGAGTGGACATCAACTATCACCGAATTAATAAAGAAAGTGCATGCAGCTATGACTGCCCATGATCATACATGTATTTGGGGGATGTGGGCTAATATGCATCTTGGTGTACTATTTGCTGCATTAACTTGCGTGTACATACCACTACAGGAACCAGCACACTGGTAGACACAGTCTCCTACTGCAGCAGTTTGGTGAGCCTTTGTGCCAATTATGAACTCAGAATTCTTAAATTGCATACCTACTGCAAAAGTCTACCATTAAGCAAAGCTCACATCCTAAGCCCTAAGCCAATATATTCCACAGTTAAATTACTTTCACATAATTTGATAGTAAAGGTTGTTAGTTGCTATAAGATGTAGTAGGATGCTAATTTAATTATACTATAGGCACTACACTGTGTGTATGTGTATGATACGTACTTCATGTATAATAATTATTATATAGACAAAGCGGATGATAGCCAAGCTAGAAGAGATACCTGGAGTCAAGAGATTCGTGAGTCCCGTCTCTAATATGAAAGGTGTTGCTCATAACTTCTGCTGTGTGTCTGTTTAGGACATTCCCAGTCATCCGTCGTTCACGGTGCTCTTCAAGTACTTTGGAGGAGGAGAGGTGGAGTTTTCACTGTCTCCACCCAGCTCTCCTAGTGAGGACGGTGAGTAGTGGCAGTATGCAGGAAAACTTATTTGATGTGCGCATGTTAGCAAGTTGTTCTGTGGAGGTTTCCTATTTATAATAGTTTTAGAGTTAAAGAACTGTCAAGCCGTAATTGTATTGTGGACACAGCTGTCTTGAACGTAGTCACATGCAGTGCTGCAATCATCTGATTGATGCATGGCATACATGTAACTGATCTGTGGGAGTCAGCTATGCCAGACACTCATTGCATACTCTACCAGGGTTTTTTCTAGAAATTTTTCAAAGGGGAGTGGGGAGGAAGATTGACCGAAAAGCACATTCTTAGACCTCACAAGTGTATCAGTGTGGGATCACTTTGGGAAATCATCCGCTTGATTACGTATACATGTGATATGAAGCATACAAACTTTGAAGGGGGGTCCCCCCGGCCCTTTATATCTACACTCTGTGTGTCTGGTGTGTATTACTAACTCTTGGAGCATGCACCATTGGGTGTGTGCAAGCTATAAGTGGACGAAAGAGACGGTGATGGCTTATTTTTAAGAAGACTGGTGTGTAGGTCTTCTGATATGACATGGCTCTGTGCCACATTACATAATGTGCATGCAATTGGTTAAGTGCAATGCACCAACGGTTTTGAATGATAGTGTGTTAGTTGGTGTATGAAACTCTGTGAATACCCACTGTTGGCATCTACCCCAGTCGGCTGTGGTTGCAGACAGAGTGATATCAATGTGTGCATGTGTAGCTTATGAAGCAGGGTGCTTGGCCTCACCACCATCAGCCTGTCATCCCAAGCTACCACATTCATATAGGTAGCTATACAATAGAATATACGCTATTCTGAAACACCCTTTGGATACATCCTGGTTAGAGGAGGTGTCCTTACACAGGTGTGCATGCACATGCAGCTACAAGTGTATATCATGTAGTTTTTTATTGCTAGGGTCATTCACAGTGTCCTGGTTTAAGTAGTGGTCCTCATTTCATGAGTCTTGAGGGGGGTTATTGTGTTGGTGTTAGATAAGCATACATGTATCTGTCTTTACTCTGTAGCAGCAGAACCTGGTGTGACCGGAGAGGTGCCCACTGATGGCCAGACTGCACCTAGTGCTGAGTCAGCAGATGGAGAGCCTCGATCAGAGGCTAAGGAGGAGCAGGAAACAGCTGCTACACCACCAGAGGAAGAGGGAGAGGTGGAGAGTTCCACCATCACTGTAGAGGAACTTGCTCCAGCCACAGCAAACATTGCAAATGCTCTGGTATGTGTACATGTAGCTACATGTATATGCCATATTGCCATAAGTTTCACTTGAAAATAATTTTTGCCAATTTTGTTGCCTGACAAAATTTATATACTGTAATTTTTTTAGTTTTGTGTTAATGTAGTCTTGTTTTGGGATCCCACCCTCAAAGAGGGAAAAGGGTCTTGGGTTTGGCAAGCGTTTTTTAGAGCCTGCCAAGCCAAGAAAACAGCTCCAAGTTCCCAGATCCTTTCTCCTCCTTGAGGGTGGGATCTGTGGACGAGACTAGTGTTAGTGATTACAGAGAAGATATGCCAACCTTTACTGCATTGGCGAAATTCAAATACCGTAGGTAGGATTTTAATTGTGAGTATCTATTAATTGCAAATTGCGAGTTTTCGCAAACATAAACGTGTACGTGTACTACAGTACGGTACGGGGTCGTCCATCGCAATTATTGGATTCGCAATTTGGCCTGACTTGATTAGAACATATTAAACTACGCAATTAAAATCCATCCTACGGTATGTGCCTTTGAACTATTGCTCCAACACATTTTGAAGTCTTTACATTGTATCCCGTGTAATCATGGAGATATGAACAAATTTACCCTGTACTAAAATTTTGCAAAAGAATTGCAATGAATGTTGTAGTCTCGTTCCTAGACCCCCACCACTGAAGTTCGTATACTCGCCATTCATGGTAAATACATGGCCCTGCCCACCAAGTCAATGAACTAACTAGCTGGCTGCCAAAGTGCTCGAATATGAGCAGCAGGGGGCAATCACCCCCCCTTGGAACCACTTTGCCCCCCCTTGGCATTCTCACATTGTCAATTACAAATACTGTGACAGAGAAATAGGCAATGGCACAGCTAATTTTGGCTGTCAGATTGCGCCAGAAACGGTCTGAGAGAACCTAAATTCCAAAAATTTTCTGGGGGAGGACCCCCAGACCCCCCTTTATGGCATGTTGTTTGATTCTACTTTGCCCCCCCAAATTTCACCGAACCCTGGTTTCGCCCCCTCTTGGGAAATTTTCTGAAAGAAACCCTGGCTTGGTAAGTATACCGTACTCGCTCTAATTATTCAAACATTCTGATAGCCCAAACGGCAAGTTTAAGTAATTTATTTCCTTCCTAATTCGTCAAACATCTTGAATTTCAAGTTTTCTCATCCACTCTAAATCAACCGAACGGCCACGCGGTATGGCATGGCAGGAGCTCGAGACAACTCTTCCACGTTCATCAAACTCCATTTGCACCGGATCCATTCTATTTACACTCAAACAAACCATTGCCCGAATTTATTCACTTTCTATTTAACACTGAACGGCGATATTAATAATTATTTTTGGCCGTTCGGATAATTAGAGCGAGTACGGTAGCATTCTAGAAACTATGAAGCAAATTTTTGTGTAGAGGAATGATTTTTCTATCATATCAAAAAGTGAAAGGCGATAAGTTATCACCATAGTCAACTATTTTGGCCTGTATCTCAGATTGATATCCACCGCATTATCCTTGTGGAGGGTCACGTAATATTGTACAGTGAACTACGTGTTTGCATGGTATAATGTACATGTATGTGTTTACATAATTTTGGGAACAATTACTTGACATTAACATCATTTTTGCAGTTCTGACTAATCACAAGAATCGAATGAACACCATTGGTGCTAAACCCTCGGCGCTGTGAGATTCATTGCAGTAGTGACTAGTCTACATGTTGCAAATTTGCAAGCTAAGCCTGCAGCATTGTTGCTGTTAGTAGTGTTGTAGAGAGTAACTATAACCACAAGAATGCATTACTGATTGCATGGTATTACGTAATAGTACCACGTGCATGCCAGATCAGCAGATCTAGTACAAAGTAAAGCCAAGAAGCGTAGTTGATAGCCTACTGTGAATAGTGATGAGTCAGTCGAGTTACAATAACTATCGCTTGAGCTACACACTAATCTTCTTGAAATGAAGCGGTGACTGTCTCTTTCATCGAGTGAGAGCTAGAGCTCGACAAGAAGCGAAGAAGGCCGTGGTGGTCAGAAAATGTCGCCAAAACTTTTGAACAAAGCATTTTCTACGAAATCCACACAATGCATATATTGTACCTACGTCGAAAAGCCTAATGGCACCTTGTTTTCAAAGTATAAAACAGGTATGTAGTAGCTAGCGCGGTAACAGACACACACACTCACTCACTCACTCGCACACAGAACGACTACCGTAACCCTCGCACATGCGCCGAGGGTTAATGAGCACATTTGTGTATGGACAATAAGATTGCATGAATCTTAAATTACATAATCACCTGACCATTAAAGCCCTCAAATTTTCCCGCTATATTATTATTATGGTGATGATGTTCTTGCTGACTTGGCATGAGAAACTCTTGACTCTGTATTGTAACTGGTACTTGTACTATCCTTCTATGCAGATTGCTAGAGATCTTCAGTGCTACTTTGCAAAGGTTGGTGTGACTCCACTGAAGCTTGAACATTGTGGAATCTGCTTCAAGTTTGATCCTGTCAACTCATTCCCAGGTCAGTTTTGGAGATTAGCATGTTGGTGGTTACCAAGCCATTGTTGGACGAGTCTTATAGTATTGGAAATGTAGGAGCTGCATGCTCCGTGTACGTATATGGAGAGTTTGTACATGTATGTGTGTGTGTATTTTGGCTGGGAGCGTGCAGGTCAGTGTTTACCACTTCACTCTGTTGCATTTTGCACACTGTGTACGTGAAATATTTCGCTGGATAAAAACTTTGCCACGCCCAGCTATTTTTGTATCGCTGAAAAATTTTGTGGAAAAAGTTTTGGTAAAGGTTGCCATATCCTCTATTCAATCTTAAATGCAGGACAAAAAAATCGTAATTTTCACCATTGAGAGCGAGTGGCAAAATTGGCGAAGATTTCTTACGTATACAGTACGTATAACATTTTTATTCTATTGTTTTGCAGAACACAGCACTTCAATTGAGGATATTGACAGGTTTATTGAAGCATTGAAGCAAAGAGTGGTAAGTTTTGGTTCGCTATAATTTGTAATACATGTACATAGCTCAAGTTGAAGAGAAGTGTGTGTGTGGGGGGGGGGGGGGGGGAGAGGGGAGGGGGGGAAGGATGTGAATGTGAGGATAAGTGGCATCATCCTTTGCCATGGGTTTTTCAAATTGCTGAATTTAATAAAGCATTAGGGACATAAATGCTGGCTGGCACTAAAGGAGTACCGTATCCGATCTAATTAACGCGCCTCTCTAGTAGATGCGCCACCTCGGCCTGAAGTGCAATTTTCACGCTGTATTTAAATGCGCCCACCCACACGTCCCTATACTTTTGTGTACAAACTTTGCGCGCCACCTGGTCGCGAAGGATAATTTTCACGCTCTAATGGCGCACCACCCAGCACTCGTAATTATTTTTTCATGGCGTGTTAATTAGATCGGATACAGTAGTAAAGTCCCATAATTAATTAGAAGATTGTGTATAGATATCAGTAGTTGCTTTTTCATTCCTAACAGCAAACGCTACACACTACTGCACTTGTGAGGAGATTGATTGAGTCTCAATTGAAGGGTCAGCCTAATCTGAGATGCCTCGAGTTCCCATCATTCTTCGCGGCCGGATTTGTCCAGTAATGTCTCTGCATGAGTTCTAGAGCTAGAGTCGCTTAAAATAATCAACATGATTCATAAGTAGACGACTTCTCACGCTACTCCCAGTTGTTTCAGTGTGAAATACTGAAATACTTGGAGTGGCCTTGGAACAAGACTAGGTCATAAACCTCTGCCACTCATATAATATGTAGTGCTGCTGAGATGATCTCAAGAACCAGGTTGATCATCTAATTTTTGTGCCATGTTATGTTTAGGTACGTGCCTACTGACTGGGCACTAAAGACAGAGCTCACTCTGGATGAGGTGTCCGAGTTGAACACAATGAATATAGAGCTAGCTGGTCTGTTGGGAAAGAAGAACCCAGCATTCACCCCTTTCCAGCATGGAAACTTCAGCTGCATCATGATTAAGGAGGTTGGCATATTACCGTAGTTAATTGAATACAACGCATGATCCAATTTAATGCAAGGAATTAGCATGTTACAAATTCTCATAACGTTTATATATGGGGTGATTGACGACCTTTACCAGAAAAAACGCACATTTCAAAATCGAAATTATTTTTTTTCCATGTGTTGTATTAGATTAAGTACGATATGTAGTGTTCATCCTACCCATTACTCACGTTCACTGTGCACACACACGCAGTTGCAATCGGACATCAATGTGCAAGAGTTTGTTCTTGAGCTACTTGAAGAGACTAGAATGTATGAAAATAATAAGAAGGTAACATTCATACAGACAAAATCAGTAACATATATTTTGCAGATATGATGTACACTGTATACATTAACCAGTACCACTCAAATGTGATGAATGTACATATGTACTTCATACGTGTATAATATTATGTCGAAACTTGAAATTCTTGTCTCCAACTACAGTTTTTGGCAGGTATGTCAGAGAAGATTGTGCAAGGAATTGAGGCAGCTGAAAGTGATCTCTCAAAGGAGAAAGAGAAGAAGAGTCATGAAGAGGTGGGTGCCCTATCATCTACAGTACTAACATTCACTCGCTTTTGCTCGCTCACTCCTGGCCACTTTGTTGACCATTCTTACCCGACGATCTTTACCTACTTCAGCCACTCAAGTTGGTAAAGGTCGTTAGGCGAAAGGTATGGCTGCATAATATCATGAGACTCGTCAATCAGCTAGCTAAAGAAATAGCTTCTTAGCTTGGATTCAATGGCTTCTGGTCATCTCCAGCTCGTATGCACATGCAGACTGATGGACAAATGTAATCTTAGAACTGCAGTTAGTCAAATACAACACATGATCCAATATAATGCAATAAATTAGCATTTTACGAATTCTCATAACGTGGAGCGATTGACGACCTTTAATAGAAAACGCACATTTGTGACCGTCCATGAGAAAACCATGCATAATGCGCTGGAAAAAATTTTTGAGTTAAAGCCACCATTACCAACTACAACCTTTGAACTATTGCTCCAGCAAATTTGAAGTCTCTAGCCCGTGTAGTCATGGAGATATGAGCAAAAATGTACCCGGATCGCCCGTACTCGAGTATTGCAAAAAATTGCAATGAACATTGCTACGTACGTTGCACGCGAAAGTCCGTATACTCGCCGTTTATGGTAAATACGTGGCCCCGCCCACAAAGTCAATGAGCTAGCTGGCTGCCAAAACGCTCGAACGAGAGCAGCAGCCAACGTTTCGATGGAAAAGAACAAGAAGACAGGCGTGTCTAAAGATCGTTAGTACAAAAATTCGAAGAAAGAAGTGACTGGAGAGTTTTTTTCTGTGCAGCTGCCGTGCTTGCCTTCATGCAACTATGGCAACGGCTCCGTATCATGGACGGCCAATGTTAGCTACACGGCCGACTTCTTCGAGCCATAACTCAGTAAGTATAGCGTTCTAGAAGCTACGAAGCAGATTTTTGTGGAGAGGACTGATTCCTCTATCGATCCATACAAAAAAGTGAAAATTGATAGTTATCACCATAGATGACTAAATTGGCCTGTATCTCAGATTGATATCCAGCGCATTATGCATGGTTTTCTTGTGGACGGTCACATTTATCAAAAATTGAAATTTTTTTTTTCCATGCGTAGTATTAGATTAAGTATGGTATAATGATTGGGTGCAAAAATGAGAAACTTTTTCAGTATTGACGAATTAGAGGTATATATGAGGTTACAAAGGTCAAATACATCACTGGATTTCTATTAAATTAGGGATATCTGAAGTATGTTCCAATTGTTGGGTCAGTACTCAGCTGGTTCACTCCATCAACACCGACAACACCTGAAGGACGCACCTTCAACCTCTCCTCTGGTATTGTTTAATGATATTTACCCATCAAGATTGCTTTCACTCAATCATTTTATGAAATTAATACATAATCTTCATGTAGGTAAGGTTGAAACCACTACCAGCACCTACAAATACAAGATGCAGGTGCAAGGAGAGGACTCTGCTCCCAGTACTCCTAGCAAGCCACAACAGCTGCTATCCCTGGACGGAGCCAAGCCACACTCAGTGCTCCAGCTGCCAGAGCAAACACACCTACAGGTCAATGACGATGGCCCACAACAGCAGGAGGTAGCATCAACCCAGCTTAACACTTCAACTCAGAGTTCATCTGCCTCACAGGAGGTGGGCGGACGGGATGAAAAAGAGACTGAAATTGGTGCACCTATATCAGAGACTGATGCAGCCAGTTGAAACCAGCTGCTGTATAATAATTATTATTGTACACAGTTTGGTTCAAATCATTGCTAGGTGAACTGTTTGCATCTTTTATGGTTTTGAAAATTTATTGTTATTACAGATGTGATGCAATTTATAATAATAATAATTATTATTATAATAGTTACACTAATAAATTCTGTTCATTGCTTTTATCTCGTTAGCCTGCAGAATGAATGTGCAAAAATTATTAATGGACAAAGTTAATTGTACATAACTTGCAAAGCACGTGTATGTATTTACTATTCTATGGCTCCACAGATACAGTTGCTTGAGTCAAATACCATAAAACAATAACATTTTTATCATGCCATACATTACAATTAATGCCTTTGTTCAAGAGATCTGTTTTGACTGATTCACATAATAATATTATTATAGTGCTTGACAGCATGAATTAGGCCTGAGCTAATTATTCACTTAAATTTGCCTATTATTCAAATATTTTATTCACTAATTTGCTCCCCATTATTCAACAATATGTCCCTATTATTCAAAAATAATAGGGACCGTACAGCATTTTCCTCGAGTAGATCACGGAAAGCGTCTAGTTTTGTGAGAGGGATGGCAGCACGCAAAAAAGTCTTCAAAACCTTGAGCCTATACACACTGACTCATTGGCAGAGTTTCACCGACAGGGTGGTGCTCAGCATCATAGATCCTCAGACTGTCAATGATAGTTTGGTCTTTAGCTTTACTTGTCCTGACCTTCTCCTTGCTTGTCCGGTGCTTCCTGCAGGCGATATGATTGGTGATAATGTTCTTTCTCGGACTTAGCTCTTCCCTACAGGCACTACACAAAATAGTTTTCCACCTCTACTAACAGTCCAGGAAATTCATTCCGACTCGAAGTTTTGCACTGACGGACTTTGGCTCACTAGAATCTTGACCTCTGGACCTCTTTTGGCCAACGGGCGGATTTGAGTCAATCTTCCTCTTTCTTGTTAGGTCAGATGCTTGGGGAGCTTTGAGAACGTCTATATAGCAGCGACTGAGGACTGGCCATAGAGACTAGCAGAAGTACAAAGTCTATGAAGCAGTGTTGACAGCACAGTCTGCGCATGCGCAGTACTTCGTTGAACACTTGAAGAGCCCATTATTCAACTTCTGCAAAAAGCTGCCTATGAATAATTAGCGCAGGCCTAGCATGAATTCCCAAAATGATACTTAGAAAAAAAAAAAATTATAACTAGCAGCTGCAGTGAACGAAATGGAAATCCAGGCCCAATTCTAATTTTGAGAAAAAGCCTGCTAAAGTTGTGATATATATACAACATTTTTGCAAGTTTGTGCATGTTAAAACATGATTTGTACATGCTACAAAATTATCATTGTGATCTGGGAATGCATGGCAATGCATCTGACATCATCAGGCACAGTTGAACATGAAATTAATTACAAATACAAAGTGCATGTGAGTTTGGATAGCCAGCTAGCTGAGTTAGTAGTGTATTAGTCGTGGTGTAGCACAATGGCTAAGCCGAGAAAGGAACGATGTAGGAGCAGCAGGACAACTACCTTGCTGGCAGAGCTAGTAGACCATATGTCCACACACCAACTCTAAACAAATCCTTTGATGATAATCAACCTAGGACAAGCGCTGCTTCAAGCAGTGGAGAGAAGACAATCTGCCATCCTGTTCTCTCTCGCTGGAAAGACGCCTTTAAGGATCTAGTTCAACAAGGATCTGAGCTCAAACAACGCAAATGCAGGAACCGTGACTCTAAACGCTCTGATCTACAGCCATACAGAGACCTCAACAGACAGAATTCCTGGCTCAGAAATAATGTTTTCAACGCGATGGGCAATTACCTTTTTTGTGCACGCTGTATCTGTGCAGCCTTCCATATCTCACAGCGTATTGCTAAACAGAGGGAAATAAAAGAAAGCAATTTAGCTCCCCAACAAAAGTAATGACAAAGTCTAATGTTGAAGAAAAGAGGTTTGGGGATAAGGCAGTTATGCCAGCTGGATGTGACATTCCTTTTGCCCAATGGTGGCGATCCCTGGATGGTTTAGAGAGTGTGGTAGTGCGTTGCCCACATGAGAGGCATGGGAATGCTGGTAAAGTTTCTAATTCTGCCAAACCCAGCATCGTGGATGCCTTCTTATCATTTACTGATGCAAATAGCCAACCTAATGGTAGAAGTGCAGATTCCCATGGCCCTACACACTACTTCATCTCAAAATTTCAAACAATTCAAACATCTAAAAAGGATGTTGCTAACTATCAGGAGCGAGCACAAACTTCTGTGGTTGGCGAGTTCTGCAGGACTCAGAGGAAACAGGGAGAGTCTGGTTGTTCCAATGGATCAGCAACCAACTGGCTTCACACTTACAGGCCAAAAGTGACCATTTGTCCTCATAAACAGGACAAGTGTGTAAAATTCAATGCTGAAGTTCATGCCAAGCGTACAACCCTAAATCGAATACGACAAAGTGGATCGGCATGTGTGGACGATCAGCAACAACTTGAGAAAGAGATACAGGATTTAGAAGGTTTGCACAAGGACCATCGTAAGATATCTCAACTTTCTCATGAAGACCACGTAACACTCACTAAGCAGTGCAAGGAGCAAATGGAAAAGATCAACATCCTTGCAGAGAAAAGTAATAGAAGTGATGAAGAGGAAGGAGAACTGGCTAGCCTGAGGGACAGATCCAATCTTGTTCTCAGTGCTGACTTTCAAATGTCGAAACTACTCCCAACTGGGGACTTGCACCCCAACCCGGATCAACCTACTATCTCCAAAAATTGATTCTTTTTTAAATTTTATCACTAAATTTTTTTTTAATTATTATTAAAATCGGGATAAAGAAAAATAATAGTTAAGACTCATAAAAGACCCTCCTATGGGATTTGTACACCTCCACTGCTGCTTCCAACTCCTTCCCTCTCTCATATTCTAAAACTCTTCTTAAATACTTCCTCATCAAATCTGTAGACACTGAATCCACGGCAGGATTAATGATCGATCGTAGACCGGGCAGGATGAAGTTATTGTGAGCCAGCGAGTACACCTTTGCCTATCCCCAGACTCACTCAATTGGGTTGAGCTCACAGTGAAACTTCGGCAGGAATATAATATATCTGTGACCTTTATCCGATATATACTTGTCCACTAGCGTCTTTTCACTCTGAAAATCAGTGTGGAAGGAGAGCATCGTTCGCATGTCATCCGCCTTCATTCGTTTGGTGTTGACTCCATGCTCCTCCAATATCTGCTTCACCCCTTTTGGCACGCCTTTATCGTCTACCAGTTTCTGTACTCACCCTTCTCACACTGTATCTCGCATGCATGGGTGCTTTCCTCCTGGGTGCACGTTCATCCTGGTGGCGTTAAGAGCATTCTCAGCGTACGCCTTGTGGCAACTGCTCTGATCGAAGATATATAAATATGAGCGTATTCTTCTCTGGGGTCGGGGGATACTTAAACTCCGCTATCGCCACTGCATACTTGATGTTGGTAATGAATCTGTCACTATTCCAATATCCCTGCTTTTCTGCTCCATACTCAAGCAATACGCGCGCTGTTTTCGGAAAGCTGGCACCAGCACGAACTGCTTCTGTCTCTGTCAGGGTGGAGGCGTAGCTGCTCGTTTGTCGCTCGGAGGAGGAGGAGGCAAGTGTGTTTCATGGAGGGTCTTCATGTTTCAAGGAACTCCTTCCTATGGGCAACAACGTCACCTCGCTCGTGGCCATCAACATATGCTCCTTTTTTGTGGCTAGTGGGATGAAATCTGAGTCTACGTAACCATCGCGTGGCAGTACGGACACCAATGCTGCGTGGGAGATTAGGTGGAAGGTCACTCGATGGCAACAGCTCGTTGTTGACCCACTGGCAAAACTCCGGAGCAACCAGATTGGGTGCACCTTTTCTCACAGCATTCTCTCGAACCCACATGGCTGCCTGGAGACGAAGGCTCTCCTCGTTGAATAGGCAGGCTCTCTGATACTTGCCTCTCGCTTCATCTTTGAATCTCCCACCACTCTCAAAAAAACTCCTTTCTGTATTCAGGCAGCTTCCAACGCAGCAGCTGTTGACTGGAGGGCGGTCCTCTTTTGTAGCGTCTCCATGAGCATCACCGCTAGCATCTTTCGATCCTGTAACAGAAGACTAACGACTCAGTCATCAAAACATCTTGAGCTTTCTCCGAGTCAGTCAGGCACATCCTCGTCGTTCGACCTTTCCAAGCCATCTCTTTTGTTCTCGCTCTTGCTATGAACACTGCTCTTGTCGTCGCTTGGAACAATCACTGAGGAGGTTGGATTGCTCGATGAAGGCGTCGGTTCAGTGAGAGGAGTCACTGAAGAACCAGAAGAGGTGGGATCGCTCGACGAAGGGGTCAGTTCGCTGCTGTGTTCACTCGTAGACGAGGACAGCTTGGCCTTTTTCATCTCTTGCATTCGAGCGGCAGCCGCTCGTTGCTTTCTCTTCATATTCCAGCTCATACCGTAGTCGCTCTAATTATTCGAACATTCTAATAGCCTGAACGGTAAGTTTAAGTAATTTATTTCCTTCCTAATTTGTCGAACATCTTGAATTTCATGTTTTCTCATACGCTCTAAATCAACCGAACGGCCTCGCAGTACGGCATGGAAGGTGCTCAAGACAACTCTTCCACGTTCATCGAAGAGTGTGGCTACCACATCTCGAACAGCATATAAGAGCGGAAAGGTAACACGGACACAGACAGCGATCATTTTGCGATCGCTCCTAAGAGCACAGCGATACTGAGAACTCTAGAGCTGACAACGATAAACCTATAGTTGGACATCAACTGCTGTTTCTTCGTCGCTATAATAGTGCTTTCTCCATTTGCACTGGATCCGTTCTATTTACACTCGAACAAGCCATTGCCCGAATTTATTTACTTTCTATTTAACACCGAACGGCGATATTATTTTTGGCCGTTCGGATAATTAGAGCGAGTACAGTAGCTACACTTCTTTCAGACATATTCTCTTCTTTCGCATTTTCCTTCCACAAAAAATGGTGATCACCGCTCATGCGCAATGTATTTTTAGCATGCGAGTTACGTAATCGAACAGGTGTTGCCATGGAATCCTCAAATCTGATTGGTCAGCGCACGTTAATTAATGCAAATTTGGACTTTCGATTCTGGACAAAATCCATTGTATACCGTAGGACAGGTTTAATTGCGTAGTTTAATGATTGCGTTCTAGTCAAGTCAGGCCAAGTTACGAATCCAATAATTGCAATGGACGACCCCGTACCGTACTGAAGTATACGTGCACGTTCAAGTTTGCGAATCTATTAATTGCGAAATGTAGAAAAACTCGTAATTCGCAATTAATAGATACTCGTAATTAAACCCGACATACGGTAGCTAATTTTTTGGGTAATAGAAATACATACATTAAAATAAATTTTATGTAGTTGCTCATAACGTAAGTTATTCTTGAAAACTTTTGGGCATTTATGCAGTCAAGCACTATACTGCCTCCCTCCCCCCAAAACCACAGACAGGGAAATGGACAGACACACAACTAAGATAAGCTGCAATATTATGGCTGACCTTTACTTTCTGGGCCCGAGTTGTCATCATCCTCAGAGCTTTCATCTGAGCTCTCTTCAGACTCAGTGTCATTGTCATCATCCAGAGCATCTCGAGGGATACTGTAGAGTCGAATCACAGCCTATAGGTAGTGTAGGGGGAGACATGCACAGAGTTAAGAGCAAAATTGACTCACTTCACACCCTTGTTCGGCAATCTCAGGTGGTCTAAGGATCATTCAGAGCATGATTAACTTAAATCACCACATCTCAAAAAGATGACAGAATAAATAAAAAGTTTCACCCAAGTGTATAATTATATCAACGTCCACAAGAAAACCAAAGGCCACCATTACCAACTACAACCTTTGTACTATTGCTCCAGCATCTTTAGCCATGGGCAAAAATATACCTGGATCGCCCGTAGAAGTTTTGCAAAAAATTGCTATGAACATTGCTACATAAGTTGCATGCGGAAGTCTGTATACTCGCCGTTTAATGTGGCCCCCATCAAGTCAATGAGCTAGCTGGCTGCCAAAACGCTCTAACGAGAGCAGCAGCCAACGTTTCAATGAAAAAAAGAATAACAAGATGAGCGTTTCTAAAAATCGTTAGTATACAGAATTGAAGAAGTGGCTGGAGACTTTTTTGTGTGCAGCTGCCATGCTTATCTAACCACAAGGGCTCCATATCGCAGACGCCCAGCCTTATATGTAGCTACTCGCCTGACTTCTTCGAGCTACATGTATTATTCGGTAAGTATCCAGCACATTATGCATGGTTTTCTCGTGGACAGTCGCATATTTTACAGACCAGCCACTGTTCTAAGCACAAAGTAATCGATGTAATGCCTACTAATAAGTTTCCAATGAATCTGGATAACTGTTTCTCCATTACTCGCTTGCTTCATACCACAGAGATACTCACAATAATTATTACTAGGAAGATAATATCATCAGGTGGGGCGAGCCTTCGCTCATGGCATCAGCTGTACTCCAGGGTTTTATTTGTAAAGGGTACTCAAAGTGATATTAGTTGAGTCACTAATGGGCAGGCCAAGCACAATCAAAATTAACGACCAAATTGGAGCAGCCAGGTTCTCAGTTTGGCCATGGCATAATTCTTGACATCCTTGAGTACGGTACTAAAGCTGGAGAAAGGTACAGATCTACCTGTAGCTACCGTACAACTGAAAACAGTGCCAACTGTGAATGACTGCCACTGCCATGGATTGCCATGCGTACATGTACCAAATACTGGTGATTGCAGATGACCGCTTGATTGCCAATTTTTCCAGCTATAGGGTATTGAAGTACATGGCTCATACAATCCCATTCTCGTGCATGTGTACCAAGTCCTGAGAATATTATTGCTCTATTCAAATGTTTTTGAAACACTCCTTCAACACTGGATCAAGGCATCAATATGACAGTAGTTACGTATACTGACAGCCAACCTGGTTTGGATCCTTCATGATGAGATACTTTCCTGGTGGCTGCTCAAGGCAGGTGTCAATGATGGCATGCAGTACTCCCCACGCATTCCCAATGTCCAGGGTCATCTGCTGAGCCAGTTCAGCTGGTTTGACCTGCTGAACTCCAAGGATTTCATGACTTTTGTTCTCCGTGGGGTGCTTCCGTGATACATATCTGCAATGCATGAAAGTGATGTACAGTACACAATACCAAGTACAGTACTGTAGAATCCTATAACCCTTTATGCATGCAAATATTCCAATTGGTAATGGTGATGGATGGAGGGAGTGATATTGTTATATGACGACCATTACCGATCAATTGTTCTGCTGCATGCCCAAGTACTCTATGCCTTGTGTGACTACAACAGTTGACAAACTCAAACATCTTGAGGTTCCAGGGTGAACGGGCATAATTATTATTAGTGGGATGCTAAAGCAATACTATTCACTAGCCACACACCTGAGGAACAGGCACACCCAATATAGACAACTCACCCAAACTTGATGAAGCTGGACCCAGCCAGAAGTGCACACATTGCCCACTTGGCAATCTTACAGCTGTTGTTCTTTAACTCGGTAGCTAACACAGCTCCTCTCTGAGAGTCCAGTTTCTTCCTCCAGTCCACACTGCCAGACAGCTAAGGCATAACATGTAGCATGATCATAAACAGCCTTTTTTTACCGTTTCAAGAAGTAAAATTTCCTATCCATCACTCATGTAGCACATTCTACATTCTTGATGACAATTACATCAACTATTTGGTCACCTCCCACTAACTCATATTCCCATTTTCTATCAGTTCAGATATAAAATTCAAATCTGAAGAATTCCTGGAATACTGAATTACTGCCGCCATTAAATTTAATCACAGCCACACACCTTGGAGTCCCATTCGTTGAGTGCCTTGATGTTGATGAAGACCTTTCCCTGCTGGGTGGGCATGATAGCATCATACTCACACCGGGCCACTAGACCAATGCCACGACCAAGGTTCCACTTCACATACCTGGACAAAGTATGGAAAATATGCACATTGACTTTATACCAGCCCAGTTACTATCAAGTACAAAGTTGAGTTATGCCAGCAACATACTTATCACTACACTATAGCTCACCTGTAGGCCACCGAAGCCACATCTCCTTGCTCTTCTCCTGCGAAGGGGTTGGGCTGAGGGAGGCTGTACTGCCTCATGCCTTCCTGCATGCATGACATATATAGAGTGCAACATGTACAATACATATAAATGTACATGTACATGACAGGGTTTTATACACAATTTATCGCCGGGTAGGTGAGGGGGGGAACATCAGCGAGAATGCCTAATAACAATACACAAAATACACAACTCCAAAGGAGGATATGCTTGAAATCCTGCATGACTCTAAACAGCAATTGTGCTTGCTCACCACAAGCATCTGTTGTGAGAAGTTCTGGTTGATGTAGGTGGCTTCAATGGCAAGGCTACTGGGAGAGTTTTTTCCCTCCTCATCCTGAGGTGGTTCCTTGGCTGTCTCATTCACAGTCAGGTAATCTACATGTAGCATATATCAATATAATGAGGTACAGTTAAAACTACAGTGTGAGCATATTATAACAATATAATGAGGTACAGTTTAAACTACAGTGTGAATCCAAACATATTAGTACTGCCATGGGGCTATAACACAGCAAAGCCGTAGGCTTATGCTCACAGTTATAATGTACAAAGACAACCACAGTTACACAGCACATGCTTGAGCTCCTGTAACTAGACTGCATCCATCCATGGGCACAGTCAACAATCACTCAACAGTAACTACCACATTGTACATCCACAGATTTGGAAGTAATCATTTAATAGAGGATTTGTCGTGCAAAATGCACCTACAATCTTGGCTATACTTGGCAGTCCAAAATTAAAACTGGCAGAAGCTTGAAATTTGCCCTCAGGTTATGTACACACAAATTCAAGCAAGTTCACTTCTCTAGTTTCGACTACACACACACACACATCCAGAGTCAACTGAGTATGAATCATTCTCCACTCACCAAACTGGGAAGCATCCCTCTTGTCAAAGAAGAGATAGTCTCCTTCTCTGTATACCACAATATCCCAGGAGTACTTTGAGCGAGCGCAAGTCATCAGCGTGGCCAGAATGGCATCAGTGGCAAACACCTTGCAGTCCCTGCACTCTGGACTCTTCGTCAACTGTGACAAAATGCAACAATGGGATAGTTTGAAATACTGTGAAGGACTAAATTCTGAAAAAGTGACACACACAATGATTTACATGTTATGTATATTGTACAATGTACACGCAGGTCAATTGAGAAGGTTGCTAAGCAGCTGATGGGTCATCCGTATCTCCATGATCTCCTATTAGATACAAGCCTGTAAAATCTTAGATCTTAGAAGACTACCGGTACCTTCTGCACTATCAATCACACCTGCTCAGGCACAACCCTCAACTATTATTATGGTATTCATGCAAAACGCAGAGCCACTTAAGATACCTAGCCAAAAGATTCACCTCTCTAATTATAGGGTCATCCGTTGTAGTGACTTTGTGAAATATTCGGTCATACACTTGCAGAGGCTGAGGAAGCTTGAGAGAGATCTTCTTTTCCCTCGAGACATCGTAGTAGCCTAGCGACCCACACAGTCGCCTGAATAAAATAAACAGAAATTATAGTATGAATGAATAGCCCAGTGTAGATGACATACAGTTCCTTTGGTTCCTCAGGATTGAAGTTCAACTTGGCCAACTGAAGGAAGTCAATCTCAGCTTTGATTTCCCACTTTGAAGACACAGCAACTGACGGAGACCGAGGCTTCACATTCACCTACAGCACATAATTACAAGAATATCATACGTACACAATCTTTATACACTTGAAAGGAAATAAGGACATACTGGCGTTCTGTCATAGTGACCATGTCTCATGAACTTCTTCATTCTCTTTTGTTGTTGCTGCTTCCAGCGATCCCTGAAATACATGTACCATAAAGAATATCATATCATGTGTACTAGTATAAATTTATATCACCCTCACTCACCGCTCCCTGAGTCGCCCTTTAGCCAGTTGTTGCTTCCCTCCCATCCTTCTCTCCTCTCTCTTCTCACGATCTCGACGGATCTTTTGCTGCATGTTGTTTACCACCATACTTAAGTTCCTTCCCTTCCCTATATTCTGCCAAAAACTAACCTGGCTGTACTTGATTCTCTTATTGTGGTGAGGCTGTTTCTGCACACGAGCAGTGTCCACCAACCGGAACGATGACTCGTCTTCTTCGTGGTGGTACACATAAGTCTGCCCTCCTCCACCATACACACTGGAGTACTTATCTGTAGTGATGAATAAATTCCTTCTAGTCATTTAATAAGCCAATACAAAATTATGTTATAGCCTAGATACTAACCTAACCCCTGACCCCTCTCGTAAATGGCCTTGACAGATTGTCCATTCTAGATCAACTACTTCTGCTGACATCTGTATCGCGAGCAACTCAGCACATGAAGAATTTTACCAAAAATTATCTATACCCCTGTATGCACACTGACATCACGTTAATAGGTATGCGTATCTGATGAACTTACTCGCAGATCTCCGATCTTGGTACAGATTTCCAGACCAGTCAGCCACCTAATAGATCAAACAGTCAAATTTCAACACAGTCTTGACTCCACCTAAGGTAACGAATGTAGCTCATTTCTCACCTTTCCTAGGCGGTCTCCCTTAGAGAAGGGTTGATACGGTGTGTCCTTGAACTGTTCAGGGACCTCACACGGTCCCCACCCGGTGGGATTCTCGTGTAGAGCTGGGAACGTAAAGCGAGGCTTAGCTGGTGTCGCCATCTTCCAAACACGTGGTCAACGTTCCTAGGCGCTAGGCGCTAGGCCCGTTCCCAGATTTCAGCATGCAACATTGAAAAACTGGGAATGAGCCAGAGAATAATAGTAATATAATTTTGGGGGCGTGGTGCAAGCATTCTGGATGTGAAGCGATACCTGTATAAAGTTATCTTGCGATACAATAATCAACGTTCAAGTCTCGAGCATAACGAGATCGGCTGGCCTAGGTAAGATTGATGAAGTTGCACGAAATTATTGATGTTCACACACACATGCCATGATGTACATCTATTAATATAATAATTATTATTAAAAAAGACGCCATGGCAGCCTCATGTGCACGAGCATAACTGTCTGTTACAAGCTATCCGGAAAGAATTATTGCATCTCTGTAGGTTTGATTCAAATTCAAATTATGCAGCTTTAGACTATCACGAGCCAAAATGTAGATCTATACTTTCAGTGAGAGAATTCAGCTTGCAAAACCGTGATTCAAGACAACTTGTTCAAAATTAATAGGACCAGGCCCTATGCATATTAAATCTAATTCTTTCACTATGGCACTTGCCTGGTATACTGGGCGAAATGATTGGAATAGTATAGTACGTAAATTAGTGGGTGGATTCATTTAGCCAAAACAACTTAAGCACCTGGGTGCTCAGTACCTGGGAGTGGGTGCTTGCCCAGGACGCTATGGTATATACACACAATACATTCTTGCCAGCCAGGGAAGGTGTGAATTAGTGTGAACCACGCCTTTGCAATGGGTCTAGACTCATGGGCCAGCCTCTTGTCAAAATGAGAGGAAGGGTCGAGGAACTGTGCACTAGTTGTGTGGGAAACACTTGTCATGAGCACTGCTCTCCCCTGATGAGATTCAGAATGATGCAGAGTAATTAAAACTTATCTACTGTACACAGTATATGGCATAGTAGAAAGCTTAAGTAGATAGCTAGTATAAGCAGCACTGCAATGGTATCTGTTTTGACTATTTCAGCCCTGTATCCAGGGCATGCAAACAGAAAACCAAACATGGCTGGCTCAGGGCTAAGGTAGGCACCTCTACACATGTGACGTATATAGGTCAGCAAAATTAATGAACAAAACTGTGAGTGCTATAAGTTAAACTAGTTCTTCCCATACGCCAACTCCTATCTTTGTTTGGTAATATCATGTGAGCAACCAGCTGCTGCTCAAGCAGAACCTGAGACACACATGAGCCATAATTGATCCCCGTGCGCATGCACAAGGGGTAAAGCAATCGGTTTGTCCGTCTGTTGTCGGTTAGAAAATCACCAGATCTCGAATTCTAAGCATTTATGCGTGCTGTAAGCGTATTTAACAAATCAGTAGATATCAGTGAAAAACTGGCTTCTACTACACGCTTCGAATTGCTGAAAATGTGAATATTTGGTATCTATAACACATTATCTTATAGCCAATGGCTTATATAATACCGTATAGCGGGAAATTTTCGTTGGTGCTAATTTTCGTATGATTGACCAAAATACCCTTAGAATAAATTTTCGTATTTTTTAATTTCGTATGCTTGCTGTGTGAGATTGTGCGCATGCGCAGCTGCTAGCGCTCGCACTATACGGTAACGCTAGCATCACTGGCTTCCCCTTGATCGTAGCGGGGCTAATCGATGTCCATTGGAATCAGGAAGGTCACTCCGTTTCGACGCCTTGGCAAAGAACCGATAAAGAGACATTGGTCAGTGAGCTAGCTTTGCATTTAGCATCTGCCGCTCGCGCTAGCGACCGCATGTGGCCGTGGTAGGCCTATAGGTCAAAGGGTCACGCACGAAAGAAAAGTTTCACACGTTCAAATTTTCGTAGTTTTTATTTTCGTATAAGGGATGGAGCATACGAAACATACGAAAATTAGCACCATACGAAAATTTCCCACTATACGGTACATTATGCCCTTAATTGATAATATGTAAATGTATATTGGACAGATCTATAACATTCCCTAATTTAAATAATACCAGTAGAATAATAATATTATTATTACGATATAAGTGCTGAAATATTACCCCACGTGCACGCGCAAGGGGTAAAGCAATTGGTTTGTTCATCTGTCGTTGTTGTCATCGACACGAAATCGCAGTGCATGCTCGAGCTCTGTGTAGGAAAGGGTTGTCAAGTCATAATAACAGCTCTGCAGTAGAGCAAGGGTGGCATAGATGGACCGGATGGTCTGGCAAACGCCAGAGCACTTCCAGGAGCTCTACACTACACCGGATTTGCCTCTGTGATGAACTCCCCACCCACTTTGTTGAGTAGGTGTGGCAACTCAGATGTTGAGCATGTGCATTATTATACCTACTCGCTGCATACCATATGGCAGATAATTTTCGTGGGGTGCTAATTTTCGTTATTTTCGTAGTTGACTTGGCAGTCACGAAATTTTCCCACCCACAAAAATTAATGCCTATGGTGATAATATGTCGAGTCCATGATTTGTATTAGTACTTGTAATTACACATGAACTTGTGCCGTGTCACTTTTATAATTCCTATGCCGCCCCTGTAGATCAAGTGTTGCAATACTACACTACAGTGGCTACAAAGTGCACAGGGTATGTGCTCTAGAGAGCTCTAGTTTTAAATTTAATAGAAATCTCAATGTTTTACAGATAATGAATTTAAGCAACAGCAGTGAAAGAGAGCTAAGTAAGAAAATTAATTTCAAATATAGGTTATAGTACGAGAGCAAGACTGTTCAGTGATTTATTGACCAGGGGTGAAGCCCGAGGTCAATAATCCATTGCATGAACTGTCAAGATCGAGTACTATAACCAATTTGTAGCTAGTGTACATGTACGTAGCTACAAGGTGCTTTCCCTCAGCTGCTACCCACAGGTCAATAACAAGTCAGTTATACGCCTTTTGAGAGTTATTCATCTTGCAGGTTTAGCTATATACGTCCTGTGGGAAGTGATAAGGGATTTTAGCTGTTGTCGGTATCCTTGATTTGTATGGCTTCAGTATTACAAGGATAGATATGCACACATTTCATTTGTATAGCCGAAGACGACCATTTTCATGACATTTATCGACAGTTGAAACATCTTAAAGCCCATTATTACCGGCTTGGAATCCACTTGGGTTTGCCGGTGTCAAAGCTGGAGTCCATTGCAACGGAAAATAGCCAAGATTTGAACCAAGCTCTTATTCAGATAATATTGCTGTGGCTCAGACAAGAACATAATGTTGTCAAAGATGGCTATCCAACATGGAAAAGACTAGTACAAGCAGTTAAAGAAATTAATCCTGCCTTGGCCAGAACTATTGCATTAAATTATGGAGTTGTAACAGGTATGTTCATGATAATAACAAACACTGATGCCATATCTGGAGTTGAATTAAATGTGGCGTTGCCTTTAGTCATGCACCACAGTGCCTACTCAATGTATAATGCATCCACCTTAGCTGCTCATGCACACAACTATGTTATATGAACGTGATTGTCAAATGCTCTTGATATCTACAATGTCATATTACTGTTTGGTATCCAGACATCCACTGACTGAAACTCTGAAGCCATCTATAGCTATGGAACCAAAATAATAAGAATGTAAAGCTACATTATTAATTAAATATGGATAGTAGAAGTTCATAATATCCTCCTTGTCTATAGCTACTCTGGTGCAGAGTTCTTTCTTGCGGCTGACATCACTGGGACTTAACAACATTTCCACAAAATCACAAAATGTTAATCATGCACATAAAAGTAGATCTATACAGATTGCGCCATGTGCGTGTAGGGTATGTGCTCTTAGAGCTCTAGTTAACTATTTGTATCATGAACCAGGACTTTGGTTTACAACAGGAATACACTACATGGGCTAACTGGCTCTATGATATATTGCATGGATGAACTGGCTCCAATCTGGCTAGATACCAAGTTACTCTCGTACCCTAAAGTGAACCAAACAACTGAATATGCCAAAAAAATTTTGAAGCTTGGCTAAAACGAGTATAATACACAGGGCCGTAGAAGCCAGTCAGGCCATGACCTAACCACTTTATTAGTCAACGTTTTGGTAAAGTTCATTGGTGCTATCAGGGATTAATATTATAGAGGGGGGGGGGGGAACCAAGGATTCCCCCTGCCCCCAAAAATTGCCAAGTAATATACTGCTAATACCCTATTGTAGAATATGATAAAATTGTTTGTGTGTGCATGGTGTCAGAAGCAATCAGAAACAGTCTCAAAGGTCATGAATTTCAAAAAAATTTTCCAGGGGAGCATGCCCCCAGACCCCCTGGTTTGGGTATGCTACCATACGCTAGAATTAATCGCTAGCTATGTGCACCTTGCATGCCTCGACAAAGTATTTCAAATATTATAGTTACAATCTCTCTACCAATGACAGGCCTGACCACTTAAAATTTGCTTCCAGACCCATGTGTTGAAAAATGAAGTCAGTTTATACCATACCCTCATAAAAAGAGGGCCCACTATGGAATATCAGCCCCCCCCCCCCCACAAAAAAAAAAAAACATTGGGCTCAATTTCCTGCTAATTATCCTGGAGTATCATCGACCCAATATTAGCAATTCCTACGGTTCCCTTCCTATTGAAACTGTAGCAGGCAATTTATCAGTCTGTCTACACACAGCTAAGCTA